>JAGDYQ010000295.1:0-600000 GCA_021962125.1 Bulinus truncatus
GAACGAGGTACCTGTGACTACAGATTTGATTCTGAAAATGAAATTTGGGTGTGATTTGGAATGATAACAGCTGTGTAAAGCTAGTAAGCAACCATGAACCCATTGATCCAACATCACAAGTGAAGCGATAGAGCCGGACAAGCAAGAGAGAGATACAAGTCCCCCAACCCAAATTGATCACATAATACAACAGACACATGGGTGGGGTTGATAAGATGGATTGGAACGTACAAAAGTACAGAATCAAAGTCAGGGGGAAAAATGGTATTTCCCATTGCTTACCAATGCTATTGATGTAGCATTAGTTAATTCCCATGCATTATATTGTCTTGCAAACGATGCGATTCCTCTCTTGGATTTCAGAAGATCTGTTGCCAGGGCATATCTTGCTCTTCTTCGCCAATATCTGACCCAAAAAGAGCTGGAAGGAAATCTTTCTCAAACCAGCCAAGAATCGTGTACCTATTGACATCAGAACCTCTGGATCTGGACACTACCTTGAACGCACAGAAATGGGGAAACAAAGAAAATGTGCAGTGTGTAAGACTAACGCAAGAAAACAGTGCTGTAAATGTAATGTTGGCCTACATGTTGAGTGTTTCCCAACATGGCACCAAAACTAGGTAGTACGTGCCATGATCCCCATTTGGGGATGGGCCAAACTTGTAAAATTTTGGGAAAAATACAAGTGCTGAGATTCAAAATACGTGTTTTCCTTATCAAGCAGATGTCAATCTATACAAAAAAAGCAAAAATTTTCGGAAAAAAAATTTGGCAGTTAATGGGTTAACTAATAAATATTTTAGTTATGAAATTAAAAAAAAATGTCAAGATCTCGGATAAACTAAAAGACATTACATGTTATGAAATAAACTAATGAACTTTTTTATTTGTTGAATAAACCAACCGACATTTAAAGTTATGAAATAAAAATAAATAGAACATTGCAGAAAATATAAACAAGCAACATTTCAATTAATTAAATTTATAAACATACATCTTAGGCAATGAAAAAAAAAAAACCGACATTGAATTTATACAATAAACTACACAACTAAATATGAAAAAAACATTTTTTTTTTCTTTGGTGCTGCAAAGAAAAACATATTTATTTTGTTGAAAGGTCTGGACAGATTGTTATTAATTTATGCCTTGAACAAAAACATTGTGAAATTATATCATGTTAAAAGAATTCAAAGAACCGATCAAAATTGGTACTTTTCAAAGATGGACAAAGCAGTATTACCCCATGAAACCAATCATACAAGTCTTTAAGCTGTGGGTTTGAATCAGATGACTAAATTAGTAAATTTGATGTACATTAAGGTAGGGGAACTGGTTGTATGAAGGACTTTTGGTTTAGGAGATAATGTTGTCATCAATCTAGTTGATAACTTGATTTTCTTACATATATTTCTCAGAATATTTAAAAGAACAAGATGTTAATGGTGGTTGTCCTATCCCTTGTGATTAAGCTTTGTTTACGTTTCATGTTATTGCCTTATTTGGTATTGTTCCTACCCTTGCTACCGCGCATTTGGTAACGGCGTTATTTCCTTATATGGTATGGTAAGTGCTTGTAGGGTCAAGCATGCATGATGCAATAATGTCAATCACCCCACGCACGGAGTTTGGCGCGAATCACCTACACATTGATCTCTGTGGTTTTGGCGGGAAAATGATGTAATATGCGGGGGTGATATATCCTATAAATAGGGGACGTTATAACGGTTGAGAGACACATAGACACACACACAGAAAGACAGAGAGGGGACCCAAGAGAGAGAGACTAGAGACTAGGTGTAACACGTGGACTAAGTGGACAGTGCAAACGTAAATATCACATAGTTATAGATTCATGTACTGGTTTATAAGTTATAGCAGCTAAATGTGATTTATTGCCACATCTCTCATCGAATATTGATCTTAGTTTTTATCTAGTGTGTTAAATTATAGAATTATACATGTGATTTATTGATTCATCTTCTCAAGTGTTTATATTGGATTATCATATTCTCATCTGTAAATATCACGCATTAAAAAGTTCAGTTAATTCTTTTACAATACAAGGAGTTGTGTCGTCTGATTTAATTAGAGCACAAGTGGGATACGACAGTTGTGATACCATTAGAAGTAACATACGAGGTCTCCCAGTGGGTTTGATTGAAAACAATGGGATAGGTAGAAGTGACTTTGATTACAGAACAAGTTCTGATCACACCATGTTCCTAAAATAGATGGAAAACAGAAAGGTTATTTTAGCATTCATCCAGTTCTTCATTTATAATAATTACACAAAACGATATCTCCGTAGCATAATTCAAATGTTCTGTTTGAGACTACAATATCAACATGAGCGGGGTAAATAAATCAGACATGTTTTCTGCTGCCTATGGTCTCAACAGAAATTTTTTTGGTAAATGTACATTAGGGGTACGACTTAAATATCATATTATAATTGGTGAAGCTTTGTATCACAAATACAGAAAATATGAGTCATGTTTGTTATGCATAAAAAAAAAGTTCACCCTCCAATCGACACTAATATTTATAGAACATACAAAAATTAAAATATTTCGACAAAAAATTCACAATCATCTATATACATATTATTCATTTTCATCTCTGCGTTAAATCGAAAGCGGAAAAAAAAATCAAAATGACGACTGCCCCGCGTCTCGATTCGATATTTCATTTTGAAAAATCTACAGTTCTAAATAGTTTCTGTGGTTTTTATTATGAAATGTAAAAGTCCAGGTGTGTGTTATCTGTTCCACAAATATTACTTGATAAAGTAATTACTGTATGGGAACGCCGTCGCTATAAATTTAAAAAAAAAATTCTCTATGACGTCATTTCCCGATGGTACATTTTTTTATTTGGTGCTGTATCGTGCCACATCAACTTGCCTTTGTGCTGCAGAATGGCATAATAAAGTAGTTATTTTTTTTTTTTTTTTTACTTTTCAGTTCATTTTTATAAAAGCATTTTTTTAATGCTTTTTTTTTATTTTAATAGTGAGAGAATTAAGGGTAAAATGTAACGGGTGACGTACATTAGCACCCATATCTATATCTAATGGTGTTTGGTTAGGTTTGGTTGGTTGGTTTGCTTTGGTTGGTTTAATTGATTTGGTTGATTGATTTTAATGGTTTGGTTGATTTGGTTGGTTGGTTTGGTTAGTTTTGTTGGTTGATCGGTTGGTTTGGTTGGTTGATCAGTTGGTTTGGTTGGTTTTGGTTAGTTAGCGTTGACGCGTAAAACGTAATTTTTAAACGATGTGGCTGTAACGGTTTTGGCTTGGTTGGTTTAGTTGCTTGGATTGGTTGGCTCGGATGGTTTGTTTGGTTGATTGGTTAGCTGGTTTGGTTACGTTGTTTGGTTGGTTGTTTGGTTTGATTGGTTGGTTCGGTTGGTTTGTTTGGTTGGTTGTTTGGTTTGGTTTAGCGTTGACTGGTAAAACATAATTTGTGACGTATGAAATGTAGGTCATTTCTACATATAACTTTATTTAAACGTTAGTGATTCTATCAATAAGCAGACTGTTTTTAGTTTGAGTTGCCGTTCATCACTCGCTTACAACTATCGTGTTGTGGCTGTTGACAGCTGAGATTAATTGTATTGAAAAATGGATAGGCTTGCTGTTCAAAAAATCTTTTTTTATATAAAAAAATATATATTCTGCCCGTCGTTCGATAGGCTGAAAAAACTTGTTATAAATAAAAGTAACACAAAAATAATACTAGTAATTGTTACAATATAATAAATGTAAATTTCTATTGTGCATTAGTTAAAAAAATAATGTTCAATTTTTCAATGGACTTACAAAGTGGAAGTAAATATGGCATCACTTTAGTTGCACGCTTTGCACATAAATTAGAACGGTGCGTTAGTATAGGTGTTGGATCTGTAAACCAAAATGTTTAGTATGACTTCAAAGCCTTAGCATGCTGATAACAAGCTTATAAAAGACTAATAGTTGCCCGTTGCATTCACAACTAAAGTTTTTATCTCAATAAAATGTTAAATATGAGAATCAATAGGAACTATTAACACATAATTACAAGTGCATAACAAAAACTTAGTAAATAGCCAGTTTGAGCAAAATCTCTTAGTGATCTACCAATTGCATTTAAATCATGACTCGATGTCATCGTGCACACATCCAGCAAAAACATTTCCGCTGCAAATGTATTGTGCGCAAATTTTGTCTTACTGTCTTCTTTAATATAAACTATTAACACGGAATTCCAAGTGCGTTTTTTTTATTTATAGCGGCGGCGTTCCAATTTTGCCACATGCGCAACCATCATCCGTGAAATGACGTCACATATGATATCCCAAGTGTAGATTTTTTTGTTTTATTTATAGACAAATTGCAACATCTAGAAATCAATTTAACAACTGAATTTTTAAATACAATTGATTAATTAGGTGTTGATTTATGCCACCTACCTAATGTGCAGAAATGACCTACATTTTATACGTCACAAATTACTTTTTACCCGTCAACGCTAACCAAAAAAAACAAACTTAATAATTACCAATCAAACAACCAAACCAAACCAACCAAATCAACCAAAGCAAACCAACTAACCAAACCAAATCAAACTAAACACCATTAAGTAAAAATATGGATGGTACTTTATCTCACCTGTTACGTTTCGCCCTTAATTTTATCAATGTTAAAATTAAAAATAGCATTACAAAATTTTCATAAAAATGCACTGAAAAGTAAAAAATAGTTAATTTATTATGCCATTTTGCAGCACGAAAGCACGTTACAGCAATCATCGGGGAATGACGTCATAGAGAATTTATATATTTTTATTTACAGCGACGTCGCTCTCATTCTGCAAAGAAAAAATTACCATCGGGAAATGACGTCATAAGTTATTTAAAGCGACTGCTTTCCCATATAAGACGGACAAGATAGCTTCTTTATATGTCAGATTATCAAAGCGAAGGATTGAAACGCTTGGCAGAGTACCAGTTCTAATTTTGTAACTATGTGACTGCACCAATTTTTCTTCCAGTATTTGCTGAAATTGTGTCAAAAACAATCATTTTAATTGAAGGCCAGATTTCATATTCACTGAGCATTAGGGTTATGACTTTTTTGTAACCTCATATTTACATGGCTAGAAAAGGTGACTTTTAATGAGTGTATTATGACACAAATAACCTTTTCTGAAAATATTTGAAAAACCTTCCCCACCAAACCATAAAACGAATATTATATATTAATATATATATAACACAACACTGTAATGGAAAGCTACATAAGAACAACAAGTGCAATGCATGTAAGCATCAGTATAGAGATATCCAAAATATGAAATGATAATAAAGGACAGCATAGGAAACATACATTTTTATGCTTCATCATTAGTGAGAATAAAACAGTTAATAGTGTCTTTGAAGTCTCACGACATGGAACAATATCTTGCATTATTTGTATACCGTTGTCTGCATAGTAGTTACTTCGTTCTATACCAGGTATTGCTTAATCTTCACAGACCCAGTGCCTCAAGAAGCATCTTTCTGCTTCAGGGTATCTATTTTTCAGCCCCTTTGATCTGAAAACCATACTTCAGACCATGCATGTCCTCGCTATGAAAGTACACACAAGTTAAAATTTCTCGTTTCTATTTTCCGGAAGGCCAGAAGTGCTAGTATTGCACTTGAATTCCAACTAGCATTACTTAAAGTCGTCAGTCTCTGGAAGTGAATTACTGGAAAGGTTTTATTTCATTCGTAATAGTGAAATACTTGCGTCAAATGACGTAAGAACTTCATGTCGTCTTTCCATCCTTTGTTTTCTTACATGATTTCTGAACAACTATCTTGAGAATCAAGTGACACTTTAAGTGACTCGTAATTTGCGCTAATTTCAGCAACAAATGGATAAGAAATGTTTGAATTAGACGTTTCCCTGCCGAAAACAGAATCCATAGCATGCTTGAATACTAGGCCTAAAACATGAAGCTGGCAGCCTATGTAATGAGGGATTCGTCCACTGTTCTGTTGACAGTAATTTTGCCGCTTGCGTACCACGCCATTTTTGATGCCAGAATTTGTATTCCTTGTATCGCAAATAATTACTCGAATACATGAATAAAGTTCGTATTCAGCTAGAACAGCTCTATTCGCTATAAATATTGTCTCTGCTTTTCCATTTGTCAGAGACAAAATGGCTAATCGAATTTCTTTTTCAACGTTTTTCAGTAAAACAACTTGTTTTTCTCCTTCTATTCTTTTTCCGTCAAAATGTATGCACCATTCAAAATTTTGTAAGCTGTTTATAAACTGCAACTTCAACAATGCTGCTTCTTTATGGGTTGCATTATACACTCCTGACTGCAAATGAGCTTCAATATTGGTAGAGTGTTCGCTTAATATTTTTAATACTTTACAACCTTTATTTGTTGACAGATTTGCTTTCCTACAAATTCATTACAAGCAGATGATTAAAGTTGAATAAAATTGAAATAGAAGAATTCTATATTCCCAAATTAACCAAGCAGACTTTCCAAATTCCAAGCAGACCTTTCGTAACAATTACCAAACAAAGGTTCATAAGATTTGACCATTTTTGGTAAAGTTGCAGTAGACGCATAATACATAAAAACAGTGCAATTTAAATTTAAAATAAACTTTTTTTTTATTATTTTGCTTCAGACATGGAGGTAAAAAATACCCTATAAAGTTCCTGGATGTAATTAATGTAATAAAATATTTGTTAATGCGCAATCCATCAAAGAAGTAATTTTATTGAAAAACGCTTCTTATATGTAAACACAAGATGGCGTTGGTGGGGAAGGTTTTTTTGAGTGAAAAATAAATGAATATTATTTTCATATTTTGTTCACAATTGTTCATTAAAAAATGTCATGTAAAATAAGATTCTGAATAAAAATGAAAAAAGTACTAACCCTACTGAGCATAGTTTTTATTCCGGAAAATAGGAGACCTTAAATGAGCTTCATAGCCAATAAAAGACGAAGACAGTTTTTGTTCCATTGAATATTGTCTTTTCTTTTGTCAGCTGAAGAACAGCGAGTCTGACCTCCCCTTTTTTCATTTTTTATAACAAGAACCTCATATATTTTATATGTAACGTCTTTCCATCAAAGCGTAAGCTTAATTGTTCTATTTTAAGTTTTTCTTCTTCTTCTTCCTCTTCATTTGGCTCTACAGCCCTTTTAGGGCCATGGTCTGCAATACTACACATCTTCGCTTTTTCCGATCCATGGTCTTCTTCCTCCACTCTCTCACTCATATGGCTTTATGGTCTTTCTCATTAGATGTTGCCTTATATATTGCTTTTGGACATCTGCTGTTTTCCATTATTTATATGAGCTTTACCCACCTTAATCAATTCATTGTAATTTCAGCTGTTATATTTGGTTCTTTGTACAGTTCGAACAGCTCTGAATTGGTTCTACAAATCCACTCGTTATTGTCATTTACTGGCCCATATATTTTCCTAAATATTTTCCTTTCCCAAGTGTTTAGCATATTTTCTGCTTGTTTGCTGATGGTCCATGTTTCACTACCATATGTTACTGCTGGTCGTATCATTGTCTTGTATATGGCTTTGTTAAGTTCTCTGGAGATATGTCTGTTTTTTTTCAGTATTTTATGCAGTGTAAAATATATTATGTTACCTACTTCTATTGTGTTTTTGATCTCTATCATTATTTCGTTTTTCTCAACTATGGTTGATCCGAGGTATTTAAAGTTTTCTACTTTATCAAATGCTCTATCACCAATTTTGAAAAAAAAAACGTTCCTTCTTTTTTTCATTTCTTTGTAATAGCATGTATTTAGTCTTTGTTTCGTTTACATTTAAACCTGCTTTCTGAGCTGCTGTTTTTAATTCTATGTTTGTTTTTTCTATATTTTTGCTTTGCTTTCCTATCAATGTTATGTTATCAGCATATGAAAGGTACTGGATGGGTCCTCTAAATATTTTTTCCTGTTGCCATACACTTTATTTTTCACTTCTGATGTAGTTTAATATTGTAGCTCGCTTATCCAGCTGTACGTTTCTTATTACTTTTTCTGGGGTTAAGTTGAAAAGTATGCACGAAAAGGAAACTCCTTGTCTAAGTCCTTGGTTTACTTTAAATTCTCTTGAGCTTTCCCCTTGCATTTTCACTTTGCTTCTTGAGTTGTTTAATGGCATACGTACTAGTCTAATGAGCTAGTTGGGGCTACATAACTCCTGCAATATTTTGTAAAGATAATTTCTATTGATGCTCTCATATGCCATCTTGAAATCTATGTACAGCTGGTGTAGTTTTATATTATGTTCATAATATTTTTCTAGAGTGTTTTGAAGGAAAAAGATGTGGTCCGTGGTTGCTCTGCTAGGCCTGAAACCACATCGATAGTCACCTAATACTGTTTTACACTTTCTCTTTATTGGCGATGTACATTTTTCTTGTTTCTTTTTCTTTTGAGTATTCCTCTAGTTTCTCTAGGTTTTCTTTTTTCCCATTCACGTTTTTACTTTTTGCATATTTTAGTAGCATTCCGTCTATCCTCAGTGTATATGCGAGTTGATTTTCTGGTTGCTTTTGTAGTATTATCATCCTCAATTTGTTTTGTTCTTCCACTTCTTTTTTGCATTCATCGTCATATCATTTCGCATTTTTCTTCTTTTGCTTGTACTCTATGACACTTTCCGCTGATTTTGTTTGTTGTGTGTTTAATATTTTCCAAGTGGCTATTTATATCTTTAGGATTATCTATTGTTAGTGTTTCTAGTTTGCTTTTAATTTCTTGTGTATATTTTTCTTTGGTTTGTAACTCTTTTATTAGATTTTTGCAGTCAAATCGGTTTGTTATCTTTGCTTTTGTGTTGTGAAAAATACTTATTTTTTGTTTATACTTTATTTTGACTAACATGTGGTCTGTATCGGCATCTGCTCATCTGAAGCGTCTGACATCTTAAATATCTGAACCATGTCGCACATGACATTTTTGATTTCTTGTCACCCCATCTGGTGACCTCCATGTGTCTTTGTGTATTCTTTTGTAAGGAAACTTAGTGCTACTAATAGTCATGCCTTTGCCAGATGCGAAATCAATTAGTCGTGTTCCATTATCGTTGCAGCGGCAATTGTCGGTCTGTATATTGATTCTTTGCCAATCTTAGCGCTGAAGTCTCCTAATACTAATTTAATATCATATCTAGGTGATTCCTCATAATTTTTTCTAGGGATCATAAAATTCTTCTTTGGTATTTCCTTCTGAATCTTCAGTGGGTGCATTGGCACATATTAGGGTCATATTGAGCATTTTGCCACGTATCCTGAGGCTGCACAATTATTTGTTGGCTGGTTTAAAGCCAATTTTTTTATTGAGGATGTTTTTTCCTGACGGCAAAACCTTTTCTTAGTGTATTTGTCGTGTTCCCACTATAAAACATGGTATACTCTGTTGTTTTTAGTATGTCTGAATTTGTCCATCTGATTTCTTGAAGTGCTGCTATTTTTATTTTTTTTATTTTCTAAGCTGGTCAGTGAGGCGGGTTAGGGCTCCTGCTCTGTATAGGCTAAATAAGTTCCACGTCGCTAGCCAGTAATCATGTCCGTGATCGTGCGAAGGTCGGTATCCATTTGAATCAGTCCGGTTTTGAATAGTTGATTGGCTTTCGTAACTATTTTTTTTACATGACTGGGTAGTTAGCACTGTGCACAACCATTAAGGTGTTGCCCCTCGCAGCCTTGCGGGTAGCTGCCTTTGTTTAAGATTAGGACCCTTAGCCTTTGTGGATCCCTCCACTAACGACAAGACAGTAGCTGCCTGCTTTGGTCCGCCCCGAGAATTCACCATATCTGGCAATTTTCCCCCTATCCGTCACCTGGGGAGGCGCCCGATGGGAATTCGGCCTCCCCACACGGATTTAAGTATTTCTTGCAATTCCTTTTTATGATTCTCCTTTCATTTGTAAACGCCGCTTTGAGTTGGAGTAGATATGTAACTTCCAAGTCCCGACAATGTTTAAAATACTTTTGTGGGCCTTCCTTGTACTCAATATTGCTCCAGTTACTAAATGCATTGAAGAAGCAGTTATTTAATGGTTTTTCATTATCTTCACTACTACTGAAACAATGATCTTAGCTTAGAAAAAAAATATTTACCCACATAATCTTCTATATCAATAATTGATAAGACACTTGACTCAACTCTTTTTGCAGTAAAGCTTTCTGTGACTGGCACTTTCCATTTAAATAATTTCATTTTTCTTGGGTGAATATTTGGTTAATCATCTTAACAGGTACAAAAGCCAACTTTTCCTTATGTTGAAATCTGAAAAGCTTAGAACTCTATGTCGTTTAGGTACAACCACTCTCATTTCTCATATGATACATTAAACATCGCTTGGAAATTATAGTTTTAAGGTCTTATATAATGACATTCAAACTTCTGTAACAATAATGTCAATTTTCCTCTCAATTGTTGATTTACCTTGTTGAGTAGGCAATGCCACTTTTTCCATAACATATTAACTTCAGTACAATCCTGTCTTGTCTGCTTTTTACATATGAAACAATCGTTTTATATATTTTCACTATATGTAGTTTCAATTGAATGATTCGCATTTAATCAAGGCTGTCAACACAGTACTATGCTTTTCGTAGTTTCATGCTTTTTCAGAACCGCAGATTTGAACAGATTTGAAGACCAATTCTCTTGATCTTTTCGAACACTGGATCATTTTTGACATAACTGCATCCAGGAATGACACAAATACTAATTATACATTTAATAGTTGCAAACTAAAGTGCTGACGGTTCATGGAACAACAAAGAACTAAATTACAGTTAAAATACTAAATGCAAGTCTGACATACGATTTACTTGGCGGTCGAACTTTTCGACCACGGACAGTTCAACCCCGGTCAGTTCGAACCCACCACTTAGTTCCCACGACATTTTGATCCCAGGACATTTCAACCCTCGACATTTCGACCCTTATAAACTTATTTTAAAAGTGCTTGAATAATTATGACTGTGTATAATATTAACTTTGTTCAAATTATGTAAACAAATTATCGCACAAAGTAAGACTATCAACATAAGAACCACAGTGGTCAAATGGCAATCAGTTATCAGCTTTAGCTAAAACATTATCTATCAGTTTCATGAATTAAACATAAATCCTAACTATAAATAGTCTAAGTATTTGAGTATAATATTGTAAACACTCTAAAATTATTTAACAAAATCACAACATTCCAACACACACGCGTTTTTGATAGACGTGACAAGAGGTGTGATATTGAAAAGCTTTAATTTCATCAGACAGCTAGACTATTTGACATAACACTTTTTGCCCCCCCCCCCCAGATTATTACACTGGGCAACAAAAAAAATATTTTTTTGAAAATCGTCCAGGGTTTTCCAGTTGAATTAGACTAATTTTGATGCTCTGTCCGAAAATGACCTTTGTTTTGCTCAATAAGAACAGGATTTTTTCCTACAGAAATTTAAAAAAAAATCGTTTTTTGGAAAAAAAAACACATTTTTTACGGATGACCAGCTGACAATTTTTTTTCCGTTTTACTTAAACCATAAACGTCAACGTCTTCAAATTCATTCAGTTTTTTTTTTACTCCACCAAATTTGATAATCATAATTATCATAATATTATTATAACAATGAGCGTTACTTGAAACAAAAGTTCAAAGCTCAAAGCATAAATCGGCGTTTCTTCGATTCCCGTGTGTGAGCAGCTGCTGGGTTGTCTCTCTTCAGCGATCAGCAGTAGTCCGCCAGTATGAATGCGTCCCACCTCCCCTGGTACCTTTCCTCCATTTGGCGGATGTCCTGATAGAACCTTTCCCACTGCTCATCGCCCCAAGGGTTTCAGGAAACTTACCCTTGTGTAAGAACAGGAAGTACATCTATATACTCATCAAACACCCGAGTTTTTTTAAGTCTTCTATCATGCTGCTGATGATTCTGGCGTGGTTTGCTGCCTTCGTGTTCCCCAGGAAGTTGTTCACCACTTGCACCAGGCGGCGCACTAAAATATATTAATGGTGCTTTGGAACTCTGTGTCCTTAATTAGCTGCCGTATCTGTGGGCCGTCGAAAATGCCGGCCTTCAACTTCTCAATGGTAAGTTGAGGAAATGCTCGACACATGAAGTTGAAGCACCTCCCATTTTGTCCTGAGCGCGTGTAAACTGTTTCATTAACCCAAGATTCATGTGTAGCGGTGGGATCAATATCTTATCCCGGTCAACAAGAGGTTCGTTTATGATGTTTCACGCTCCAGGTACTAACTGCTCTCGCGCCGGCCACTCTTTCTTTACATAGTGCTGGGCTCTGTCGCGACTGTCCCACATATATATAAAGCATGGGTACTTTGTGACCCCGGATTGCTGACCAAGTAGAAAGTTCACCATTTTCAAGTCGACATAGTTGATCCATTGGTGCTGTTCATATTGAATTTATTCGAGCACATACTTCACTGCTTCATATTTCTCTTCAAGAGTTGTGGAGTGCGCAAGAGGGATTGAGGCGAGCTGGCTCCCGTTAAGGAGAAGTACACATTTCAAAGAGCGCATGCAGCTGTCAATGAAGAGTCGCCTATCTCTTATATCGTATAGCGGACCGCCGAGTTTATCAAGAAGACCGGCAACATCTCGGCAGTACACAATGTCTTCTTCCTGATAGAAGTAGCCCATGTAGTCCTCATGCCTTCTACTGAAAAAGTGATACGCGCGTCCTTGCCAAGTAGATATTTCTCGTTGAGTCTGGAGGCCAACAGATTGGAGGAATTATTCGACAAGCGAGATCCCGAACCAGATCATTAAGCTCACATTGTAAGAACGGCTGCGGACCATCTTGTGATTCATACTCCTCTTCTGTATCTCCTCCCTCGTCTAAAGTGGTGGCCTCATCGTCGCTGTCAGGAAGATCTCTGAAAGCTGGTATAGGAATTTCTTCGCAGTGAGCAGCTGGACGACGGTACATTAGTCATACTTAGTCATTCTTGCTTATACTTCATACGTTTTCTATATTCTTGCGCAGCAGTAAGTTTTTGTTGGAGGTGCCAATTATGTTGCGTGCTCGTTTTACTTTTGGTTACAATGACGATGTACAAACACCAAACAACAGAAGAGTCAAATGCAGGCTTTGTATTTTCCCTCTTTAATCTTAATGTTTATTTCACAACATCAAACCTTTACACCCAAAGTTCATAACATCACATAATCCATTAGTTTCTAACGCCTTATATATATATACATTTCTACTGCTGTCCTTTACTACTAAACTTATGCTCTGACTAACTTCTAGAATAGGAGAAGACTATAGTTGACTTCGTTATATCTCATGTCCACTCTCTACGCTTGTCACAGCCCAATTGCATCCCCTCTCTCTAAATCTCTCTATTTTTATATTATTGTGCCCTCTAAATCTGTTCCCATAACTCAGAGTCAGTTGTCAGTTGTCCAAGAACAGAAAAGGTATGCAAGTCACGGTCACTCTGGTATCCAAACGTGATACATGTGCTGACCTACAGTAATTAAATCGGAAGGGACAACAGCTGGAATGCGAAAGAGGGGGGGGAACGGGATGGGGAACTGGTACGTACGTTTTCACTATGTCGCTCGTCACGGCTATTGGTTTGATCCGTGACATACATTATTTTAGGAGAAGAAGTGGTGGGTTGATGGTTGTGGCAGTCTGGTGATTTATCTGTTTCTCGGAATGTTAGTTGACCCTCTCTAACAAATGTGTGAGAACCCTGTTCTCCACATCTCTCCCCATGTCACCAAGAATGATGCAGTCATGAAAAAAAAATAGCAGTAGATTGTTTTCGGGGAAAAAAAAATTACTAGTGACAACTTTAATTCTAACAACATATTGCCCAATATATATATATATATATATATATATATATATATATATGTATATATATATATATATATATATATATATATATGTCTCAATAATGTTTGCCTTTCTATCTCAAATTGCCAACGAGTATAATTTAATGCCCCATTACCCCATCCAACCTGAACGTCGTGTTTCTACTCTGTATAATGTACTCTATGTAAACTTTGTGTTAAAGAAATCTTAGCTCCGACTACTCATATCTCTGCTGATATTATCAGCGTGTTTGCATAATGACATTGTACGAGTATTTCCATGCCTCACACCCCTACCCCAATAAAGTTAATTTTTTCTACTCTTAACATGTTTTCTCTCTTGACTCTTGGTCTGTCCAAACATTTTATACTCCCTGTGGGCAGACTAAATAGTTCATTCCTGACACTATGTTTTGTTGAGATGGTCATCCTTGCCAAAATGAGATATCGAAATAATAATTGGGTTCGTCTTTCTAAGGTTGCATCAAGTTTACGCAATCTTATCCGACAATCACTCAATTTTACAATGGTAAAGCGAACTACGCGTGGCAGCTAAAGAAAATCCGGTGTTAGAACTTAGCCGAACACCGGGACAGAAAAAATGGCGTTAAGTGTATGCGTCACCGTAATTTCAGTCTAATTATACCATAAAATAAACTTTGGCTTCAAATTTGGCTGAAAATAAAAGTTTAGTTTTAGTACAAATGAATGAAAGCGGCTAAAGTCGTCGTTAACATTTCTGAGTGGGAAAAAAAAAATACGACTTGAGTCGTCCACAGTAGCTAGCCTTGAGCGATTAAAATCGTAGATAGCAATTATAGGGTTAAATGTTTGATTAAAGCAAAAATTTAAACGTGGATGTGGTACCGGTAAACACCAAAGGATATTGTAAACATTTTATAGTTGTATTTTTATATTAATTATGTAACTTTTTTCACTATAAGATTTTGATAAAAGAAAAATATGTTTCGCTCCATCCTAATTAATACTTCGACAAAGGGTTTACTGGGAGAAACACTTTGTACTTAACTGGAGATCTGTGCTACCATTCGTTTGCAATTAAAGCATCTTTGATTGTGTAAGAAATATTACAAAAAGTAATTCTACATGTTGCTATATGCAAGAGGACAACTTAATAATGTTGGTGAAAAAAGTGGTGCTGTTTTGCACATTTTGGTACTTTGGAAAAATTATATCCTCTTAAATAGAATAGCATGGATACGATTTATGGAATCATTTTATGACATGGAAAAAATTAAACTACAATATGATACAAGATCTAACCATCACGAGACATTAATACATCAGAAATGTGTTTTACTTTTAAGATAATGTTGTCTACTGGTACCCGATAATGACCATTATAATAAATGTACAGATGTAGTTGTTTGTCTACATTACTATTCATTATAATGACATCATTTGTATGGTATTTATGATTATTGTAATAATACATGTCAACATAGTTTTGATTTTTCATTATTAGACCATATTTATTGTCAATAAATGTGTTTACATTCAGTAAAATAATTAGTATATCTAGCAAATAGATGTTTTCTACAGTGACTTATTGTCTCCTTTCAATGTGTATGTGTGTGTGTTTCAATTTGTATTTATCTACTATAAATCAGTGTGTGAACATTTTAGAAAGTTGGTATCTCGTTTAATAAATGTGTGTGCCAATTGATCATGCTGTATCTTTAGTAAATAGAGTTTGAGTTATCTATTATATTAGGATATTTTTAATAGATGATAGTATGTGACAGATAGGGTATTAATTAATATATTCATCTTTCACTAAATCCATATTTTCTGTGCTAGTTATTATCTCTCTATCCTTAACAATAGATTTGTACATGTGCTAATAAGTCTGGAGTTCCTGACAATGGATGCTTGTATGTGTATTTAAGTCTTTATCTCCTATAAATAGGTGAAAAAATTTATCAGTGTTCATATTCTTACAGTTGTTTACTTTCTGCGAGATTGAGTTTGTTTGATTTTCTATGGATGAATAGTATTGCTGGTAGTGGCTGAACGGTTGAGTTATTGCCCCATCCTAAACTAAAATGTCTAACTCGTGTAATAAAATTCATAGTACGTTCTACAGCTTTGATCACACAAATAACTTAGCTATTATTATAATATATAAAATACATGTTAATATATTGTAAAAAATGTATCTTTCTTTAATCTTGCTGCATCAAATAATGATACAGAAAGATGTTTAACATTTTAAAATCTGTATCTTTCTAAAACAAAATAGTAATCAAATAATGGCTCAGCTAAATATGTTTATAATCTTTTATTTTATTTTTTAACAAGGGAAATAAATGCAAATATTTAATAAATAATTAAAATAATGTTTTTAAATTGTAAAATTTATTTGCTGCAATTTTATTTCACACTTAAATGATAATTTCCATACTTCACTTTCAAAAAACTTAACCTATTATAATACTACTGTAAGTAAAACTTCTGTTTTAAAAAAAAAATTATTGATTAATACACAACATGATATTAAATAAAAAAATGATAAAATAAAAATCCTTAACTTTTACCTTTATCAAAGTCCACCACGACGGTCGCAAAAGATTCAGACTTCCATCCACACATTCCCATTTCAAAATCACAAAGAGCTCCTTCAAAAACTGTGAAGTAAAATAGGGCAGTCACGTGTGATGTCATGCAGACGCGATATTGTAAACAGTCGCCATTTTGTTGAACCATTGATGATTTTCAGATTAGTTTTAAAATAACGATCAGCTACGTAAAAGGCTGTGAAACTTGCAGCGGGAATTTAGGATACTAAGAGTAAAAAAAAAAACACCAAAGTGAGAGAAACAAACAATTTACTAACACAGAGGATGTCAGTTTCTAGCCAATTTTTACCGATGGAATGATAGTAAAGTGATGATTGATAACATGCGCCTCATGCGGCTTTGGGCTGGACATTTTGTTTTAGATAAGAATTTTAAACATTTCAAAGCATGTTAATATAAAAAAAATAATAATAGTATTTGACCTTAATGGGCAATTCTTATTATATTAAAAACCAATTAGCAGATTTTATTAAAAAAAAGTATATGAATAATTGTATTATATTCATAATTGCATTGCTAATATTAGCAATAACTATAAATTTCAAAACTATTATCCTTGCTTGTAACCTTTTATTAAAACTATGGACATTACAATATAGATTTATTGGTGAATGCCATTAAATTAATGGGAAAGATTAAATATTTTTAAACATATTAATGGTAAAGATTAAATATTTTACAGCATATTAATGATAAAGATTAAATATTTTACAGCATATAAAAAAATATATTGCATTTTTTTAAAGATTTTAGGTGGACCTGCTCATTTAAAAGATACTGGTACTACAAATGTTGGCTGAGCATCTACACTTTGTTACTGGCTGGTAAAAAAGATGATGACTTGTTACCTATTTTGTTACTAGATCATAACAATATTAATCTACCTGATGTTGGTGAAATTTTCGAAGCTCACCTTATTAAGCCAAAAACTTATTACCTTCAGAACAGCGTAAACAACTGTACCCATTGTAAAATAAATGATACAAAAATAGAATCATTAAGCTGTTAAGTCAAATTTGACATTGCTGAAAATTCAAAATCAGTAACATGTATGGATGGAAACAGATTTAGAACGAATATAGACATACAGAAATAACATATCTCAACCTTGCAGGCCTCTCTAGATGGAATATAGGCATAAAGAAATAACATATCCCAACGTTACAGGCTTCTATGTACTCAAATGTACTGGAGGCTCTAGGTCAATCAATCCAATAATAAAATATATTTGGTTGATTCGCACCAAAACACTGAATATACCTAGCAGGGGGATTTATTTGACGACTTCTCTGGATATAACATCACTGAGTGAAGTAAAGCCAGCCTGTAATATCACTTTGGAACTTAATATTTAGAAAAGTGATGTGCTACTGAAAAGTCTAGAAGTGAATGATGATTCTTAAATTAACTTTAAAGGTTACATTTATCAAGTATTACATTGTTAAATCACATTTAAAAAAAAAGAAAACTACTTTTACTTAACTGTGCCTGTTTTTAAGCTTTATAGATTTTATCACATAGAAAGTTAAATATGTTTTTACCTAGTCAGCATTTATAAATTCACCCAAATCTGGTGCTAAAGACCATCCTATCAACACATATCATATGTATAATCAATCAAGTGACTAAACATACATTTCTAATGGCTTTATTATTTTATTCATTGTAATTTTTTTAATGAAATGATCAAAAGTATTGTTTTTTACTATGACTGGGTGCAAGAAATATGGATTATGACATTGGGTTTAAATTTTAAGCTTTAGGTGTCCACATAGAAAACAGCATTGTCTTTATTATACCACTAAAAAATTCAAATATATTTATGGCTTATTTGAGGACTATTTTTATAGTTATTAGTCGGCTGTAATTTAATGCGAAAAGAATTGGGTTAATCTAATGATCTATTTTGGGTTATGCCAATTATTTTTAGTTATAACATTAATAAAATGAATGTAACATATAACTAGTATAATTAAAGTGTATTATTCTTATAATGATTTTAAAAAATGTATTGCACTATAATTATTCTTAATTATACAAATTAGAGAAACTCACAAAAGATTTTTTTCAAAACCCACATTTTAGCATCCACTAAACTAGTTGTATCATACATGTGTTATATTTTTAAATTAATCTTTCATATGACAGTTAATTTTATCAATTTGTCTTGCATCTTTAACTACCATGTCTTCAACTTAAGTTTTAATAATCATAGGAATAGCTTCTAATCAAATGGTTATATGCTTAATTTTCAATTAATAAAATCTTTATTATTTTTTTTCTAATTACATAAAAATGTGAAATGATGGTCAATAAAAAAAATTAAAAGATCTACCATTACTCCTTTTTTTGTCAGTTTTAATTTTATTAGTAATATTGCTGGTATTCTATTAAGTCTGTACAAGTAATAAGTATGAGACGTCTTAGTAACTTAAATAACATTTGGTTTGGTAATGTAAAATAACACAACAACAAAAAATACTGAAAACTTGAAACAAGAAATATTATGAACACGCAAGAAAAAGTTTATTTTTCTAGCAAGGCCATTGACACTATCATTCTATGGCATGGGAATGATCGTGCTTTGCAGTTATACTCTTTTTGGGTCAAATTTAGTTTATTTTCTATTGGACCAAATCAATCTTCGCATATAAATTTAATCCCCTCTATGGTGTCTACAATAAAAAGTAATTTAAAGAAGGAATTGTTTTACAGTACAATATTTCTGTCCCGTTTATTAAGTTGCTATTATCGGTAGCTATCGAGGGAATGTAGCCTTTGTTCACATGTTCGTGACCACCCTATTGATAAAAAAGTGAAACATTGTTTTTTTTTTAATGTTTAATTTAAACAGAATTAACCATAACAGTTTAAATAAATAAAACATTGTATTGTGTATTAAATTACTTTTTTTTTCTTTAAATAATGATCAACAAAAGATATATCCTAAAACGATAAACAGAAAAACGAAAATTAATACTTAGATTAAAATATGTTTACATTTTTAGTTCTATTTTTGTGAAGTTGAGCTTTATAAGACTGTAACATTGTATTTTTATTTCAAAAACACACACACACATATATATATATATATATATATATATATAATATATATATATATATATATATATATATATATAATAAATCTCTTTACTCTATGATTGTATTTCTAAAAAATATTGTGTTGTTTCAGATAATAAATACTACTAGGAAAATACTAAAACGTTTCCGATTTACGAAAAACTATGTAATGACGATAATTGGTTTGTACATATTTGATCTGCAATATATGACATTTTAAAACTGGCTGAATTTTAGTTTGCTTATACTTTGTTTAATTACTTTTCTATTTTCATTAATGTGTAATAATTCAATCATGTATCAATTCTAAATTCAATGTGATATTTTGCAAAATCCACGCTTTAAAAAAAACGATAGTGAACATTTCATTTATGTGATTATTTATTTTTCTCTAACAATGCAAGACTTGAAATACATATAAAAGCGATTTAAAAAAGCATGACTTTAAGTTTAAAAATATGTGTTTTAAAAATGTGTATCTTTTATATCGCAAACATTGCAAAATACCTTGCAATTACCTAAAGAACAGGTTCAATGAATTCCATTAATATTTATTTTAGTTTTAATGTAAAATATGCGAGAATTATGCTAAACTTAGATATTTACTTTTTGGTAATCTAATAGAGACGCTGATGCCCACCCCTTAATAGGCATGACAGTAATTGATGAATCAAATTTTATGTTAGTTGGATAGATGTCATTGTAGATTATTGGGTCTTTTTTTCTATATTTATGTTTAAGGTGTAGAATGGGGCCCTTAAAAATTACATAATTATATTATAGGCTATTTTAGAAAAAAAATGTTTATTTAAGAAACGCTGATGCCCAGCCCTAAGTGGGCATGACCAAAATTAATAAAACTTATTATATTAGCTTCTTATCAGTTTCACATTCATTGGCCTCTCTCTTACGACCACCTCAGTATTAAGTATGAGCATATTAGAAGAATGAAATCTCTATTAGCTTTCATCCATACTCTTACTATTGTCTTAGCTTATCACTTATGGTCAGCTAGCCCGCCATTTGGGAGGTGAGTGTGAAATGGAGAAGGGGTGGTGGTAAAATGGACCTTCAGATAAGATGGACTAAGTAAGATTTCTTCCGTGTCTGGCAATGCGTTTGTAGTCGGTTGGTATCTTAATAGGAATTTCACGTTTTGATGTGAAAGTTCTTAGATATTTTGACCAGCGCTCAAGTGGTCGAACTGCCTGGGCAGAGGAGATAGCGTGTGAATTAGAGGAGCAATGACTAATGGGAATATTTTCGTTAAACGTTTTGAATAACCTATTTAATCCAATTCCCCTCCCCCTTTTTGTGAGTGTCAGGTGAAATAAGGCAGGGGGTGGGGGCTAGGTCTGGGGACTTTTTACATACAATTACGCAAAGTGACATCATTGTGACATCTGGAACATTCCTTGATAGATCAGTTTAAAACTTTGTTACAAATATAAGCAGTATATATTGTCAATGTTCATATTTTTACAGTTGTTTACTTTCTGCGAAATTGAGTAATTTTGATTTTCTATGAATGAATAGTATTGCTGGTGGTAGCTGAACGGTTGAGTTATCGCCCATCCTAAACCAAAACGTCTAACTCGTATGAAGGACGGATGCAGTTTTACTAATAGTATAGTATTAAAGTTTCACTGTATTATTTCATACTACTTTGTAGAGAGAGTTTGATTTTCTTTGGATATTCATTCTAAATGTTGGAAAAAGTGAATGCTTAATTACTGAACTTTATTTTTATAGCTTCTAATTCAGAAAGTAAACTTCCATTGTGTTCTTAATTCATTTTAGCTTTTTCATGTTTATTTTTTCTTAGATAGATTGATCATTTTTTCTTAGATAGATTGATCACCCGATATATATATATATATATATATATATATATATATATATATATATATATATATATATATATATATATAAAGCTTTTGTAGTTTCAATCTTAACAATTGTATCAATACAATTCCAATTATGTAAATATTTTTAGTACATTGTAACTGGTTATCACAACACGAGTGATCAGAACTTAATTTAAGTGAACTCAGTTATTTGACATAAAACAAGTTTTTTTTGCAGTGTCCATGTTGACTTTGTAATGGCAGGTAGACCTAGAAATCTTCGTTTCAATATAGTAGATCTCAAAATATAATGGACTACGCAGCCATTTTACAAGAAATTGGGAATCTAAGTGGTTTAGAAAGAAAAATGCATAACCAATATTCGTCTATTCATAGGTTAGCTGTTAGACGTCTATTGAGAAATAATAATCAGTGCACCACGTGCAATGTGTTTTGTTATCTTGGAAATCATAATAACGGTATCGATGGGTTTCGCTGGGTTTGAGCGACATGTCAATTAAAAAAGAGCATTATATTTCATTCTTTTTTTTTACGAGAAGCCAATTGTCTCTCAACACAATACCTCAGAAAATGTATTGCTTTGTATGCAAAAATTCACCAAACGTAAAACGAAAATACCCAATAAGAACACTTTGGTCGACTGTTTTAACTTTCTGAGGGAGGAAATTTTCACTTATATGAACCGCCGGCCGATAGAAATTGGTGAAGTAAATGAACACGTTGAGCCTATTGTTGTGGAAATAGATGAATCGAAATACTTTCATCGTAAATACCGCAGGGGCACTTGGAGGGAAGGCCATTGGGTATTTGGTGGCGTAGAAACGGGAACAGGGAAATACTGTTTAGTTGAAGATCCCGATAGAAGGGCATTAACCAGAGAAACCCTGATATTGCAGCATGTAATGCCAGGCACCTATATCATATCCGATTGATGGGCCGCGTATAAGGAATAGAGGGATATGGTGGCGGAGTTTATTCACACTCTGTTATTACAAATGAGCAACATTTTGTTGACCCCCATGACCCTAAAGTCCATACTCAAAATATTGAAAATCTTTGGATGAGGGCAAAACGAAAATTAAGAAGTCAATTCGGGACAAGCGAGGCTCTCTTTGATTAATATTTTCAAGAGTTTGTGTTTCGAAATCAATTTAAACACCAAGATGAGTTCTCCACTATTCTTTGTGTAATTAGTGAAAACTACAATATCTAGAAAATAAGGTTTTACTTGTTTTCTATACCCTTAACATATATTTAATTTGTTTCATTTTTCTTTAACCGTTTGGGAGTTGAATAGTTATTAAGGCACTGTTTTTTTTTCAAGTATTACAATAAACTATTCTGTAGTTATGTCATTTACAGTGATCCTTTTCTACACATCAAACATAGTGACAGAAAATAAAAGGCCCATGGAGCGTCAATGATATCTATCCAACTAACATAAAATTAGGTTAATTATTTTTTGTCTTTCCAAATAAGAGCTGGGCATAAGTGTTTCTCACGGTACTGTTTTTTGCAATGCATTGCCTTTATTAAAACATTATTTAAATGATTATTCATTATGCGAGATCCATTCTACACCTTAAACATAGTGATAGGAAAAAAAGTGGTCCTTTGAGCCACATAGGCATATATCACACTAACATAAAACTGAGTTGATTAATTTTTGTCATTCCTGTTTACGGCTGGACAACAGCGTTTCTGAATACACCATTTTTTCTTTCATAGCATATATAAAATTATACCAATTCCAGGGCCCCACTTTACACCTTATGCGTAGCGATACAAGACAAAAAACCCTCGGGACCCAAGAGTAGCTATCCCCCTAAAATAAAATTGGTTTAAACATTTTACGTCATGCCATCTGAGGGCTGGGCATCGGTGTTTCTTAGGTTACCGTTTTTTACAATATAAGCTATATTAATAAGTATGCCATTTTTAGGGCCCCATCTTACACCTTATACGTAGCGATACAAGATAAAAGGCCATGGCTGCCCTAAGAGTATCTATCCATCTAACTTAAATGTAGTTTAAATAATTTTGGTCATGCCCTTTAAGTGCTGGGCATTAGTTTTTCTGAAGGTAATGTCTTATCTTTCAGTATTTTTTAAAAATCTTGTAGTTTGCAGCTGCTTAGTTTTTTGTACACAGATCATCTGTTAACATGGCTGACATTATTTTATATAGAATAAAGAAGACCTTTTTATATTTTTTTAATGCATCTAAACACATTTTTTTAATGTGTTATTATTCTTTTAATAAATAACAATCAATACTATGATATTGTAATGTTTATAGAGGTAAAGTTTCAATAATATTTATCAAAAATATAATTGTAGGTAAAATAAGGGATTACCTTTACATTTAATAAGTATCTTGTTTAATAATAAATAATGGCATATGTCATTATAATAGTGAAATAGGACATTTCTTAACAATAGACATATATAAAAATCTTGGCCACAATCACTTATGTAAAGGTAACAATATTGAGCAACCATTGCATTTTTTTATGTTGTCATTAATTTGGCATCTCTACATTTGTTAATAATAAATGTTTACTGGTGAATAAAAATGTATTTTTTTTAATTATGCAGGACTACTTTTATTGAATAGTTTGACATTGTTACGAAGGATCCAACCAACAAATTGATCAAACCGATTCTTATTATGTCGCTAGATGGTGAATCTGATGAAAATCCAAAGTATCAAAAAGTTATTAAGGTGGCCGGCCATCCATCATTTTGTAAATCATAACATTGACACAATTTAAGAAGCAAGAAAAGCGTCTTGTAGAAGTTCGTTTAATCCAGAAGAAAGACTAATGGCTCCTATGAATCGAAAACTATCGGGACTAATTTTCCATTTTAAACTTTGGGAAGGAACTTTGACACATAAGGTCGATTAGAGATTCCATTTTAATTTTTTTTTAGTATATATATTTTTTTTTATTTTTTTATAGCTTTTTAATGTATAAAAATAGTTAATCCTACAAAATGATGATGAAAAAAAAGTTATATTATTTAAAATACTTTGAAAACATCAAAACGAGAAGTGTTTTCATCCGCCATGTTTGGAAATTTCTCGAAGCACATGTTGAAAACCCGACTCAAAAATCTTTCATTCTTGGCGGAAAAAAACAAAAACATCAAGACTGATAATGAAAATTCGGCTAGATATCCCTCTGAATATTGATTCCTGATTCATTTTCCGATAAGGACGATAATAATCCAAATGTTCCTTATGCTGACGATCCGATTTGTAATTTTTTTTGCCGAACTGATTTTTTTGTTTACATTCTATTGTATTTATAAAAAATAAAACGTGGAAATTTATACTTCTGGATAAATTGTATATTATCTGGTCTAATTTTATGACTATTTCAATAGTAAGTTTGTGTCATAATTCACATTTTCTCGGGATAAAAAACATGATTAATTGCCTGTTTTTACATCAGCTTGTTTACCTAATCAGCTGAATTTTATGACATTTTATTAGTAACTTCGATAATCTCCAATTTTAGCAGTAATTAATAATTTTATAAGTATTATTGATACTTTACTTATATAAACATTCCAAAAATCATAGTTATAATGATTTCACATCAATAGTTTCATTTCAGACAATAAAATGATATTTTTATTAGTTTATCGCAAAAAAACATTGCAATTTATTACAGTTTTCTTGACTATTTTTTTTTTTATTTTTTCTCGTATATTTTAGGTTTAATATTTTAAAAAAAAAAAAAAAAAAAAAAAACACGACCGAATTTCAGAGATGTTGATGTCAATTGAGCATTTTACTATGAGAAACAGTGCCATGAGAAGCACTAATGCTGAGACTCAAAAAGGAATAAAACAAATTAATCATTCTCATTAAATATTAAGGGGATAGATGTCATTGAGGCAAGTATACACTGTATTTATAAACATTATACAAATAATTTAATACAACTTCAATAAAACTTTACTTTACTGTCTACTTCTACAATAACAAACTACTTTTAACTGACTATGTCTAATCTAAGCCTTCCAGCGTTATACAACTGCATCTTTCTCAAATTTATCGCTACTAACTTATTTCTTCCCCGGGGACACTTCCTCCTGGGACTCCTCCCCGGGCAACTTCCCACCGAGACACTTCCCCCGAGACACTTCCCCCGGGGACACTTCCCCCGGGGACTCTAACCTTATAATAATAATTTTAATTTTGGTTATCGACGGTTATATTGACGGGTAAAACGTAATTTATGACTCATAGGTAGGTTATTTCTGCACAATATAAAGATGGCATCAATCAGCACATAATTAACCTAATTAAAAAATGAGTAGTCAAATTGATTAGAAAAGGGTTTCACATTACACCTAGATTTCCCGGGCAACGCAGGGCTTAATATCTAGTTTAATTATAAAAAGGGAATCACATTAATGAATTCATTACAATACTAGTTGAAAAGCCTGCTGAAGCCGGATGTGCTACCTGCGATATAATAAGAAATTATCATTGTGTTTTAGATTTCCTGTTTTGTTTAGAATTTCCCAGACTATTTATTCCTAGCAAGAGTGAACTCCCCTTTCGTACATAAAAAAGCACTTCACCTCTCATCCCTTACCCCACGTGTAGTTAGGTAGTTGACCCCATTAGTTTGAGTAAGACCAACATTTTGGAATTCCCCAGACTATTTTTAGCCACGATCCACACTGTCTACCGACCGTACGGTCTACCGCTTAGGTTAGACGATTATATATTATAGTATAAATCAAAATATATGAAACAACATATCCAAATGTATGGCACGACGCATGTGTTGTGAATAATATCAGATATGAAATGATTAAATAGTAGGCCACATAATTAAAAAAAAAATATTGAGTAATGTGTTCGAACATACATCTTCGAAATCAATAATTTTTCTCACTGTTGATTAATTCAAATGAAGGTATAAATAATTTCAAATGACCTCCCTTACATTAAAATAGGGGGAGGTTAATTTTTATCAGCATTTCTAATTTATCTATTTTTAGTACAGTAATATTTTTTTCGTTATTTTATAGTTTTCATTGTTATAGGATTTCGTTGTTAATAGGTTTTCGTTCATTTTTTTTTTATTGAATCACATTATAATTTGGGGAAGCTTCTGGCTGGTTCTTTACTAATTTTATGAAGTGACAGACGGATTAGCCTATTTTAAAGATAGATGAATACAGGCTCGTCCATTAAATACTTTAATTAATTTTAGCACTTCCCCCATCTCCCCACATATTGTCAAAAAGTGTAAAAATCTCGGTGATCCCCCTTAATAAATTTACATTGATTTTTACCCCCCCCCCTGGAAAAAAATACAAACATATAAAAACAATTATAAAAAAAAATCCACGAAAAAAAAACGCTAAAAAAAAAAAAAACTTCATAAACTTATTTGCCTAATACAACACAATTAACGAGTCTACTTCACTATTTAGCGAGTTATTAAAAAAAAACCTGGACTCTATATCCCACCCTAAAATATATAACAGTTTGCACTCTTTAATGAGTTTTGTTTGGCTCTCCGGGTGCCAGTCGTATTTTACGACTTTTTGTATATTAAAATACATTTGTCTCGGAGAGTATTGTAAAATATTTTGGCATGATATTTGTATGAACTCTCCATCCTGGTCTGTGAGACATACCATGATCTACGGGGGATAGATCATAGGGGTTCTCTAGTCAGGAAAAAACCCTTTCTTGCGAGAGTGGTGGTACTGTGGTCAATGAGGACTATTCGAGATCACAGTATTCACAGCTGTCAGTGGTGACGAATGTGGTCGGCACACAACACCCTTCCACTCTGCCATTTTGGGCTGGGGGTACAGGCACACTACACCCTCCCCTCTGTTCGAGTGGCAGGAAACACCCCTTGCCTTGCCATTCTGGCCGATCAGCAGTACACACACCCTACTGGTCTTGCCAGTTTGGGAAAGGTATAAAACCCATCTTTCTGCCATCCCGGCAGATGATAGCGGGCACACTCACCCGCCGCTCTGTAGGGATGACAGACATGCATCAGCGCCGCCAACAGTGCTAGTGTGGTAGGCATACTACACCATACCATGCAGGCAATGGCGGCGTAAAAAAAAAAGTATATTAAAATATACTTTGCGACTATAATCGACATCATGTTATCTATGCTATTTATAGTTCATGAAATTCGCTTTAAAGTAAAACACACTCAATAAGCAATAACTAATTGTTGACTTGCACCAGAGTACAATCAACTTTTAAAATATATCAGTAACCTGAGGCCAGGTATTTGAACAGAGCGTGCTCGTGGGTGTAGGGGTAACGGAGAGAGTTTCTGGGCCTTGGAGCAAATAAAACGAGTGGATCAATTTACAAAGTTTTACATACTTATGTGTGAATACTATGCATAACAGTAGACTCTCGACTATCTGATTCGTAATTATCCGGCCACCATACTATCCGGCATAGTAAATAGTAAAATCCGCAAATAAATGAATGATTATAGATATATTTTTTATTAATATTGAAATATATATAGATATAACATAAACTTAAATAGAATTTCATAAATAATAATACATTTGCGCAACATGCGGAAAAAGGTTACCTTAGCCTTAACGGGCCATCGGGGCAGATGAAGTGTATTATTCATCTGTGTTTATATAACCTCAGTATATGAATGGATTGTGTGGTTAACACAGCGCCAATCCAACTTTACTTATCCAGCTTATGTCAGGATCCATTTAAGGTGGTTTGACTTGTGGGACGATATTCATAAAATTTCTACTGAAAAATTTCCATCGTTCTCCAATGGTTCTCACAGTTGATCGAACTTAGGACTCTTAGGTCGCCAATCGAGTATTTAAACAACTCAGTTATCTGACCCACCATCTGATTTCAAAATTGTGACCCTTTTTTTCTATCACGTAAGATTTTTTTTGCAAAACACGAAAAAAAAATTGAAACGAAAATAAGAAATTTAAAAAAAATGTCTTTAAAAATATATACATTTTATCATATTTTTCACGTCATTCAATGTGTATAAAAATCACATAATATAGATTTAACAATTAATAAATGTAATAAAATTCAAATTTATTTTATTCTTTTCCATTATGTCTTGTTCTCTTTTTTTCAAAACTTCTTTTTTGACACTTCCGTTTGTAAACTTTTTACGTTAATTCTCTTTGCAAAATCCAGCAGTAGTCAGCAATCATGTTGACATTCCAACGCCCTTGATATCTCCTTTCCATTTCCTTGACATCCTGGTGACACCTTTCACCCTGTTCTTCACTTACTGCTCCGAGGTTTCCTAGAAAGAAATCAATGTGGGAGTTGAGAAAATGGAGTTTTAAACTCATTAAGCAACCCAATGTTTTTAGTGTTCTGAGCATGCTTTCAACAATATCTTTGAAATTTGGATCCTTATAATTCCCAAGAAATTTTGCTACCACTTCTTTAAATGATAACCAAGCCTCTTTTTCTGCAACATTCATTGTAGCTTCAAATGTAGTATCTTTCATCATTTTGCGAATATCTGGACCTACACAATTCCTTTTAATTTTGCTTCAGATAAGTTAGGGAAGTATTTTACCAAGTATTGAAAACAATGACCATCTTTTGGCAATGCCTTAACAAATTTCTTCATAATGCCAAGTTTAATGTGAAGTGGAGGTAAAAGAACTTTTTTCGGATCTATGAGATCTACATTTAGAATATTTTTTATACCAGGCACTAGTTCTCTTCTTGGCCATTCTTTTTTAACCCAATGTTGGTTTTATCTCTACTGTCCCACTCATATAAAAAACATGGATATTTTGTGTACCCTCCTTGTTGCCCTAATAGCATTGATATTTCTTTCAAATCTCCGCAAACGGTCCATTGATGTTCGTTGTATTTGATTTTAGACAATATCATTTCCAAATTTTCATAACGCTCTTTTAAGCGGACTGAGTGGGCAACTGGTAGTGATGCAAACTTGTTACCATTATGAAGAAGCACTCCCTTTAAACTCCTATTTGATGCATCAATAAAAAACCGCCAGCTGCTACAATCATATTCAATATTAAACATGTTCATCAACTTTGCTACATCATTGCAGTAAACTAATTCTTCATCCTGACTAAAAAATGAAGTGAAATCTTTTTCCCGGTTTCTATACCAATAGAAAGATGTGTTTGCAGCCAGAAGATTTTTCTTTTTCAGTCTAGAACCCAGCAATTCTGCAGATTCTTTTGATAAATTTAAATCCCTGACTAAATCATTTAACTCATGTTGTGAAAATTGTTGAGGCTAATTGCTAGGAATACTAAACTCTTCTTCAGATATATTATTTTCTTCATCTGATGCATCTGATATGACAATGTTGTCCAGTGATTCAGGATCAGAAGGTATAGGAACATCTGGACCATGAGGCACATGAGGAATAGCACTTGGAAGACTTGGATAAAAAATTCTTTTTTGTTTTTTTTTAAATTGTAACCATCCACATTGCATGTAAAAAAATTACAATCATCAGAATGATTTCGTGCTTCTCTCCAGATCATAGGAATACCAAAACGAAAAAAAATATTTTTACCATGAAACCATTGACGAAGTTCTTCTACACAAATAGAACACACTCTATGCGGTGCCCATTACAAATTCGGTAATATTTCGCTGTTGTTTTTTCACTACAAAACTGCCACATATATAGCAGAAACTATCAGTCGAAACAAAACAACCTCTAGCAGCCATTTTGACTAAGAAATTTAAAAACTTTTCCTCAATATGTACTTCAGACTTTCGCTAAACGTATATTAAGTTAGATTTGTTTATAAGCTGCCTTTTAAATACTTATAACAAGTCCGATATCATCAACTAAGATGATATCAGACTCAGATGATATCAGACTTGAACAATGTACAACATCAAAATTGTGTATATGCATGAGTTAATACGTTGAGTTCAATATCGACTTGGCAAATTTTTTCACATGGAATTTTAAATTTTATACTGCTTAGTGCTTAATATATTTTAAAATTATAATAATAAAATGAAAAATAATGAATATAATATAATGGCATGCAAAATTTTTTTTTTTATTAGTGAAGCGGTATAAGACAATTTTCTCCTTTTAGAGGACAAATGTTGATTTTGGCAAAAATCTGAGGGTGATGGGATTTTTTACTTATTTTTACTGAAATCAGCGACCAAAGTTACATAAGATTCAGCATTTAGTTTTTAAACAATTTTTTCATCGCAGGCCTGTGTTATCAATGTATTGACTAGGTATAATAACATTCAAGTAAAGAAAAGCGTTCATTAAATTGACTATAATAGTTCTAATATTGTATCTATGAAAGGATATAAGAAGATTTATACCGTCAGATTAAAACGTCGTTTAGAATATTGTATGTCTCTACATAAAATAACACACAAAAAAATAATTGTTAAGGAAAAATGAAATAATAAATACATGTTTGACAAACATATTTGAATTTGGTTTAATGCGGAATTGTAGACTCCTGGTTCTCTTCAACGATACACGTGAGTGAACGTAGCGTTTACTACTCACGTTTTAAACCGGCGAGTCTGATGAAGACTGGCCCGTTGACGAATTGTAGACTCCTGGTTCTCTTCAACGATACACGTGAGTGAACGTAGCGTTTACTACTCACGTTTCAGACCGGCTGGTCTGATGAAGACTGGCCCACTGAAGACTTATGGCAGATATTGAGCCCCCCGAGTCTATGGTTGAATCAGCTTTCGGCCCCGCCTGTGTATTGAAGAATACTATTCTACTATTCAGGTGAAGGTTCGATCCCAAGACGAGCCTCACAGATGTTTAGGTCCCGAGACGAGACCCCAGATGTTAAGGATCCCTTTAAGGACCCTCAGAATATTGAGGTTCCCGAGAAGGGTACCCTTGGCTTGTGTCTAAGTGTATGAGGGCTGACTCAGAAGTTGACCCGTATTTTATTTTTTCTTCCTGCCACACACGCAGTCTCCACAACAATTAAGGTTGAACAGGTGACGATGATTAACTCGACAAAGTCGTGGGTACAACAATCAGATATTTTATTATATACAGGGGCACCAGCCCGTATCAGGGATCTGGTGGCCTTTCAAATAAATCAAAGATAATCAAGAAAGGTACAGCAACGAAGTAATCCAATATAAAATTATGAATAAATTGGAGGACGTGTTCACTCTAGATCTCTCTCTCACTTTATTTCTCTATATGTCTCTCTTCCTCTATATGTCTCTGTTTCTCTCACTTAGAGACTATTCACTAGGCGACTCCCTCAATCGAGAGCCCGCGGTCGAATGCCAGAAAAATCTATCTACTATCTCGCTCATCACTTTTTCACACGTGACCATTAACCAATCAAATATGATAGCTGCTACATTCAAACTTTCAAATTAGGGGGTGGAGCCTAGATGGGGGGGGGTAGTACGCCGTACAATAGTAACTGGACATCGAGCGGGTCTCTTTGAAGGCGCCGACCGGAGTCCGTACAGCAGTCCGGTGGACAGAGAATTCCCCGGGAGGAATGTAACGTGTTACTGTTAACCGCTACTTCGGTTCGACGAGGGAGATTTTGTTGAACACCTAGACGGTGACCCAATTACGGGGTGGGGTGAAGAGGGTGGGGAAGAACTGAGGAGCGGGAACGTAGACTGTTATGCATAGTTTACTTTAATATACATATTAACGTTATCACTATTATTACGCTAAGGATTGGAGTAAGGGGGTAGTTTCGATAAATTAGTCACAACCTGTGACAATATACTAGTTTCTATTTCTATTTTACGTGGACGTTTGTGACTGTGAGGATCACCATCTTGACTGTAGATCAGCTCACTCACCCGCTAAATATTATGTTGTGTTCTGGCCGATTTCGGTCTACGTTCTGTTGTACCGTTGTTGTTAATTTAGTGTATAACACGACTGGCATTAGATATACTCCAGGCTTTGTTGGCAAACTCATTGACGACAATCCTAGCCCCCCATTGTTTTTCAATTCGCAATGTTTTAATCAAAATACGATCGTCCGTGGTAATTTTTTTTTTAATTTTTGGGGAAAAAAAACAACATTTTTCTCTAGTAAACAATTGCCATATTAAAATTCAAAATGGCGCCCGGAAATAGTCAAACTATTGACGTCATATATGTAAACAGGCTAGTAAGTAAATACGTAAGCAATGTAAGATATTATGCATACAGCTGAACAAACTTTGATATAATTATATTACTTTCTTCGCAATGTTCTCATTTTTTGGCCTACTCTCTCTCTGTATACATATATATATATAGATATATATATATATATATATATATATATATATATATATATATATATATATATATATATTAAAGTGGTGCTAAAAAAGGTATTTTTTTTTTTATTTTCTTTGGTTTAAACCCCACATTTGATTACCACAAAAAAGTAATCAGATATATAAAATTTCATAATTTTCAGATTAAATTTAGTGGTTCCACAAGCTCTCTTCAAATTTGGGTATGTTCTCTATTTATCACATTTTATACCGAATATTGATGAACCTGAATCAAGTATGTTTTGTTCTTTGATGTTTATAATGTGTAACTGTTTAATATGTATGTTGGTTGCAAATGTTGCCCTTATTGCACTCATTGCCTATTTCCACTTATTGACTTTAATATTAATAATGAAAAGAAAGCTCAGAGAAAATGCGAGATCAGCGAGGTTATTGTAAATAGTGAAAAATAACAATGAAACTCTAAAATGTCTGAAATGCCCATCACGTTATTGCAGTTTTCTTCTGACAGCATTTAAGATGAAAGGGTCCCTGAAGAAAATAAACACGATGAATAATTTTTGATTAGTGCATAAAAGAAACCAAGAAAGTGTGCAGAAACTGCTCCAACAAAGTCAGTTCTCTACAACGAAGTTGCTGCAACATTATATAGATCACAAGTTAGTGATCGTACAGCAGTCCATTTACTAGCTGCTACAGCTCATTCTCTTGGTCACGATGTTAGTGACATAACATTAAGTCGAAGTACTGTACAGCGTGTGAGAACAGAGTTAGGGAGAATGTTGAGAGATTGCCAGTGATTGTAATATGACTGCAAATAGAGTGTTTGCTATGTGTACCGAAATTGGCTTCAGTGATAGGTGACATTCAAGCAAAAGCTGTAGGTGAATGTCTGAAGGACTGGGAAATTTGTGAAAAAGTAGTAGCATAAAGTTTTAATACAAAAGCAAGTAACACTGGGAATTCCAAAGGGGCATGTGTTTTTATTGAAAAGCTGCTTGAAAAAGTCTTTTTCATCTTGCTTGCCTACACCATATGATGGAAATTGTTTTGGAAAAAGTGTTCACCCATTGAAGATAAGTAGGTCCTCATCTGGACCTGATATTTCACTTTTCAAACGATTTAAAGAGCAGTGACATTTTCTGGAGAAGGGATGCTGTTATACTGCAGATGGGATGACTGGAGTAGACTTTTTCAAAGAGAGCACATTGAAGTTTGCAAATGACAATCTTCAAATTCGTCAAACACGAGATGATTATAGAGATTTTATGGATTTGGCTGTCATATTTCTTGGATGAACACTACCACGTGGGATTCATTCATTTCCATGCTCCAGGAGCTGTACACAGAACACGTTGGATGTCAAAACTAATTTATTGCTAAAGATGTGGATGTTTAAGAAGCAGTTTAAGCTGAAGCCTTCTAATGAACAAGAACTGTGTCAGACCCTCTGTTTTATTTCCACTACTTATATGATCTGTGGTATCAAACCTACAGTCAGCAAATGACCTACAATTTCCCAAGAATTTATAAAAATATAACTCCGTTAAATAAGATATTGGAAAAGCAGCAAAAAAAAAAAAAGCTTTCAGTCGATATTTATGGTATCTAAGTGAAATTAAAGCTGGCCTCGTTTTTTTAATGAAAATATTTATCCTAAGCAAATGGTTCGGATGCTTAAAAATAAGCAAGAGAAATCCGAGTCTACAAATCGAGCTCAGCGTCTTTATTCCAATGGATTTTTAGCAGACCAGCATATCAGCTTCTTTGTTACAAATAATAAAAAGGCATTTTTCTCCATTCTTGGTTTGCCACATTCATTCCTGAAAATGTCCTCTGAAACATGGAGCAGTAATAATGAATAAAAACATGCAGAAAAGGTTGTAACCAATTTGAAAGTTGTTAATGACACAGCCGTAAGAGGAGTGAAACTGATTCTATTATTTTTTTTGTTTTGAGGTTGTTTTGCGGTTTTTATTTCATGTTTAACACTTTACAATTAACATAAGCCGTTAAATTACTATTTAGTACCAAATCAATGTTTTCATTGTCTTTGTGCAACCTATAAATATTTCACGATTGCATTCATTTTTACAGAAAACATTTTTTTTTGTTCTGACAAAACAAAATGCAGGCCTTAAATTTAGAAATATCGAAAAAGAAATTTGGGCCACCCTAATATATATATATATATATATATATATATATATATATATATATGTATATTCCTATTCGCGTTTTTGCTGGAGAAAAAGTTCCCCGACTGACCATTTTTCAGACTAGCTAAAAAAGGTGGACACATACGTGTCCCCCGACTGACATTGCTAATTTTTCAACAAATTAAACATTAGAATAAAAAAAATAATGCATGCAAATTGTAAAATAGATCATTCTAATTGTTATTTTAAAAAATCAATCGAGTCTATCATCCGATAATGATTTTATGAGTGTTTAAAAAAAAAAATTACCATATATCTGAAAGGTCCGAAAAATGGATAGTTGAGGGACATTTGTTCAAAACCTAATATCTTTTAATTCTTGCCATAGATTATTTTTTTGAATTCTTCATATAATTAAAATGTATTATGTTTTAAAATACTACACTTCATTTTTACATTTTTACCCCATTTTTACAGTTTTATTCAAGATATACGTTTTTCAGCTAGGGATATACAACCCGTTCTTCTGCCGAATTCATTTTTTATCCATTTTTTTCTATTTATTAAAAAAACAAAAAAAAAATATTTCGGTTTTATCATGTAAGTAGCTTTTCTACATCTGTTGATATAATTTTAGGTGCGAACACTTTAAGGAATATTTTTTTTAAATGCCTTTAACTGATTTTTAGGCATGTATCGCACTTTACGGGACATATAGCTAGTGTCCCTCTAGTAACGAAAGCTAAAAAAAATGTATATGTGCATTTTCAAATACCTGTTAATAAAACGTAAAAAAAAATATTTTTATACATTTTCTATGAATATAATTTTCATTATAAAGAAAACAAACAGATTTTTTTTTTAATTATACGTACGTATTTAAATTAAAATAATAATAAAAGACCAATCATGTGCCATTGCATCTTATTATATATTTTTTAAATGAGTTTCTACATCAAACTTAAGTAAATACGCATGCATCTCTTATACTTTTGTAGTTTGAGTATCTGTTATTTTTAATATATCACAATCTTTATTGAGTAATTGGTCATTTTTTGTGATATATTTTGTTCAACTTTACTTTCCTATAAATTCCAACTTAAAACCATCAAAAGTTGACCTTAATTTACCGGGGTCATGTTTGTGTGACTGATAGACTTGCTTTTTGGCTTACACCCACCACGCGTAGCCTACGTCGTTCATTGGTCAAATATGGCATGGGCGTGGAAAAAGTAAGTTTCTTATTAACGGCTATCTAAACGATGATTGGTCGAGATAAATTATTGGTGATGTTACTCAATTCTTATAGGAGAATTCAGTGAATTTTATAATAGGAAAACCATTTTCATATCTTTAAAAAGCTGACATTTAAGCTTATTCCAGTTAACGATAAATTATTTTTGACCGAGCCCCCCCCCTTCCGCCCCCCCCTTTTTTTCCCCAAAAAAACATGACTTACATTTATGATTTACATTATTTAGTCAAAATTTGCTGATTTGCGTGTTGAATATTTCATGCATTTTACAATAAAATTCTTAAATATGTCAAATTATTTATTTTGCCATAATGACATGACCATTTTGTCTATTATTATCTACTAGTATATATTTTAAATGTTTTACTTTTTTTACCTTAGCACAATACAAATTTAAGCGTAATCGTTTATTGTTGTTTTTTTTTTTTTTTTTTTGATGATCCAAAGTGTTTGTTCGTACAAAATGAAGCTATGTGCATGTTTCACATTACGGCAGTCCTATTTAAATGCAAAAGTGCAGTTTCCTAAAAATCGGTATAAATTACTTTAGAGTTTTGGTACGATGGGGCCCCAGTTGTCAAAATTAATACGGGCTCAAAATTTTGCAAGTGATCGCTTTAAGACCACATAAGCTTACTTTAACTTTGTTTAGGTTTATTCCAGTGCTATAGAACAAAAAGTAATATATGGTTGTTTTACTCTCGTTAATAGAAAGACGTCAAAGATTGTATAAAGGTTGGCTTTTTCTGGGCACATTAAAAGTCATCTCGCCTAGTATTTTCTTGGCTTTTTTCAGTGAAATTTAGCAGTACAATGTTTGATAGAAAAGCCGAAGACTTAAGACAGTAACTTAAGTACAATGTTGCATTAATGTATTATTTTGTAACTTCCTAGAATCATTTAAGGAACTATATAAATATCACAAAGGCAATCCATATTTGCAGTTATGAAATAAAAAGTTAATATTATAGTGCGAACGTTAACTTCCCTTCTACATCACAATAATTAAATTCTCTTCTGAATATGGTAGTGTATATATATATATATGTATATATATATATATATATATATATATATATATATATATATACATATTACAAGAAAGATGTGTTCGGTAGATAACAATCAGAGGTGTAAAGAGTGGAGAGGGAAGGAGGAAATTTCCAGATGTTAAAGAGTCGGTGCTAAATTTCACACCTAATCTTTCAAGCTGAAGGTCAGTCGGCTTCTGAATTTTATCTCCACAGCCTTACAGTGTTAAGGTTAATTTTATTTCAACTAGATAAATAGTACTAATTACGCATTGAATTTTATTAATAATAAATATAAAAAATGCCATTCATAATTTTAAAAAAATCTTTATTAAACACACATAACGACACACAGCCATAAAATATATACATATACATACATGCAAATGAAAGGATAGAAAGCTAATTTACCAAAGTTGTACAATGTTTGTGTGGACTAGTTCTAATAGTAACATAATTAGTCATAGTGTATTCTATCTGACGTGACTCGATATTATATTTATAAGCTATGTGATTGACAGTTATAATAGTAACAATTATAGTCCCAGCTTCACTTTGACCAAGTGCATACATTTCATTAATTCGCAACGTGGTTATCAACGAAAAAGATATAAGGGTTCGTCCATTAATTTCTTCAACAGCTTAAAGAGGGTAAGGGGGTCTGAAAAAGTTTGATAATTGTTGACATGGAGAAGTGGAGGGGGAGATAAGGATAACATTTTGACGTCAATAAATTTCATTTTTTGGGAAATGACATAAAAAAAACAATGATTTAGATTACCGGTAGCTATTATAATTTTGAAATTTCTTAACAGGTGTATCAGTCTGCTATTTTTGTCAGAAATTTCACGTCGAAAAGGCACTCATTCGGTACCCGGAAAAAATCTAACAAAAAAAACGAGTGTAGGGCTAAAGCCCCAGCGACATAAACACCATCGGACAAAACCCCCAAAATATTAAGATCTGATTTAATTCGATATTATTGATATTTTTTTAAAATAATTTTGACCATGGGCTACGGACAATGTTTGTCGATGTAAGAGATCGTGTCTGTCAACACAGTACATCAATAGGCATGTTCCTATGTTTATTTACCTAAATAAAGGATTTCGACCACAGCGGTTCGTGTGCTGTTTGTTTTAACTTACGTATTTTGAAGTGATTTTTTTTTCAAAGTATCCCAGTAAACTGCATTAGCCCTTCCAGCCGCAGTAGTCTAAAGTTAATCAATTGTTAGCTTTACATCAAAAGTCAGCTTATGTTACCAGCTAAAACAAACAAAATTAAAAGTTTTAGCCCAAGGTCAAGACTGACCGTATCTTTATTCTACCTTTTAATTCTCATGTCAAACATATATTTTATAACAGACGGTAAAACAACAGCTTAACAACCAAAGTGGTCGAAAGCCAATCCTTTATTTACGTAAAACAACATAGAAACATACATATTGATAGACTGTGTCAACAGACATGATCTCTTACATCGACAAACATTTCCCTTAGCACATGGTCAACTTTGCATATATAGAAGTATTAATAATATTGACTCAAAATCGATTTTTATACTTTGAGGGTCCGTCCGTTGTGGGTTTCGTCAGCTGGGGGTTATGTTCACTTGGGGGTTTTGTCCGTTGTGTATTTGTCACACACTCAAAAAATAGTATATGTTAAATATGTGAAATGTCACAATCGTTTATTGTGGACTTACCACAGATGATAAAAGTATAGTTAACAATCTCAAGGTAGTGAAGTACATTGATGAGTTATTGCAGTAGGGGACTGGTTTCGTTATCCTAACAGATTCGCTCCCAGTTTACAGGCTATACAGGGAAAAGAGAACGGAATCTAATGTCACGGTATTGTGTATTGAATAGAAGATGACATCCGGGATCTTATGTATCGGTATTATCTATTGGTGAAGAATATCCGGGATCTAATGTACCGGTATTTTGTTATGGTAAAAACTATCCGGGATCTAATGAACCGGTAATGTTTATTGGTAAAGACCATCCGGGATCTAATGTACCGGTATAGTGTTTTGGTGAAGACTATCTATTTTGATAACTTTGGGTGCTACATTTATTTAATTATTACTATTAACGCCTTTTTAGCTGTAACAGACTTTGAAATTTAGTAAAATATTATTTCACTTGAAAGATACAAACTATCCAATCCATAGATTATATATAATATGTGATCCGAACTAATGACACATTCACAATTCTGCCAAAGACGGTTAGACAGTACAACCATACACATACTAATTAACTGCCTTACACATACTAGTATAATACACTCTTTTTATTAAAAAAAATTTGTTCAAGAAAGTGTTTGTATCATTATTACTCAAACTATATAATCATTCATTTTTTTGCGGATAACTAGTATTTACTACGCCGAATAGTGTAGTCGCAGGATAATTATAAACCATACAGTCAATACTGTAATACAAAACTCATTAAAGAGTCATATTATAATTGAAGGCTGGAGATGGGTTTCAGCTTTTGTTAAAAATCGTTATAGAAGAATTTTTTTTGAAGGTCGAGTTATAGTACTGAACGTAACTTACTAGTAACTTGTTAGTCCAGTAGTTTACATATTATTTTTATTCCATTTTATTATTCTCTTATTTACTATGTATATATTATGGTAAATGTTTGCTAGCCGGAAAATTTCAGGCATTGGCCAGCATGATAGGTTAAACGATAATTTATATAAATACATGTATGATCTAATGAATGTTTTTCAAAATTTTAGTGCATCTTAATAAAGACATATATGTTAACTGAATTTTGTATGATAGACTCACGATTAAGAAATAACCATCTTTACCAAAGTATTTTCATCTGAAAGAAAATTCCAATGACGTAATGGTTAGTGGCAATGAAATGCAAGACGTACTTAACAGATAGTAAAGACTTGAATTCTCGTTTGCGGCTGACCCCCCCTCCCCCGACCCTTCTTTCCCCAAATAGCCAGAGGCAATAAAATGCTAATGACCAACACGGGTAGGTTTGTACGTTCGCCATTTTCTACCCCTTCCCCCCCCCCCCACGGCTACGCACACTCACTTGCTACCTTGACCATCGTGTTTAATTACACCCTACAACGACTTGGCTTTTGACACATCCGTGTACATTCCTTTCCTCTCCCCCCCACCCACTGAACTCTGCGCTAGCTTCTATTTTTAATTAATCTGGCTCATTATCTATCTCCCACCCACCCCTACAATGGGCATAGTTTTTAACATCAAATCAGTGACCAATGATTGGCTTTTCGTTAGATAAAAAAAAAGATTATCTAAACAAAGATTTTTTAGTATCAACTCATAAATAATATAAAAAAAAAGATTTAAAGAAAAATACTACAACTACTTAAATCTTTCTGACCAAAAGTTTCACGAGAACTTTCACATTTCTGTTTAAAAAAAGCGTCTAAACAACTGTTAATTAACTGTGTACTAGACTTTAGAGCTGTATGTCGGATTCGTATCCCTCCCACTACCAAAAAAAACTTGTTATGTGTTTCAAACAAACATTCTCTAATTTTACGTAAAAATCATCGGGTGCGGGATACTCACAGACACACAACAACTTACAGGCACACAACAACTACATAGTAGTATTAATATTGTGAAATGTTTGTAGCAATAAACTGTTGTTGTTTTTTGTCGCCCTTGAAAAAATAAATAAATCGTGTGGCCACGTGGCTGACCAGGTTATATTATAGACGGGGGCAAACCGTACGACATTACTAGGCTTCAGGCCCGTAGCGTGTGAGGGGGCCAGGGGTCCGGACCCCCTGCGTTTAGTCTGACCCCTCTGCTTATTTGTTCTACTTAGTAAGATGTATTACCTGGCCCCCGTGCTATTGCCTGGCCCCTGATGTAGAATGCCTGGCCCCTGATGTAGATTTTTTCATGCTACGAGGCTGCTAGGCTTAGACCACATGTTTGGTTTACTGTATCTTAGAATTGTCAGAATCCTCTCCCCATCCTATTCAAGTGATTTTACGATCAAGGCGAACAGCCTAAACATAAATCGCTTAGGAAGTTTAAGTGACTTGAGGGGATTGTAATCATATTTTCTTATGATCGGTTAACGTTTTTCTTAAAATTTGTATCTCCTATGTAGATCAAATTGAGTGACAGAATCAATAAGTGTTATAAGTTAATATGCTATGAGCATTTGAATATTCCAAACTCCACAATAGTGATACAATCTATGAGTTTTATAATTTAAAATTGAATTTGGTATTAGCTTTTAACAAACAGTACATTATTCGAATGAATACAATGACGGAGTTGCTATGTTTTATTGGTCATCTGATATAAGATTTTTAATATATATTTGTGTACTTTAATTTAATAATTGAAAAAGTAAGTATAAAAAATCATCATGATATTCGATTTTTAATTTACCTCGCTCGAATCATATTGTGTAAGAAGTGAATTTGCTATAAGCTATTAAACAGAACTCACTCGATTATAGTAATAAAATAAATATGTGTCATTAGATGATCAGTGTCTAGGCTATTTGCTGCTCAGGTGCAATATTTTGCTATCGCCTTCATGAAAAGAGAAACCAAATATTTATTTGCATTTCCTTTTTAATATTGATATTGTTCTATATATAAAGAGAAATATATTTCCACCGATGCAATTATAAACCATTTCGACGTGTCAAAGAATATGTATTGTTTATTTCCCTAATTGTGTAATGGTTACTAATTATAAATGTTGTTTACTGTGACAATTTGGCATTATCGTTTGAGGAAATCTTTATCACAATAATCATATTAATGAAAACAATCCAGCATTCACAAAAGTATGTTTATTTTTTATAAACCTGTTGTGTATACCTTACGTAGCGTGTAGAGAGGAAAGGCGGTAGCAATGCATTGTGATTGACGTACTGTCGGGTATCGCCACTGGTCGGCACGCTCTTTGAAGTTGAGCTCAGTGTTCATCCACGTCCGCCAAGCTTCCCCCCCCCCAACCTCTTAAAAAAGTGGTTACCCACCCCATCGCACCCCCACCCGACTATTAATTTTTTCAAAGCTTCCCCCCCCCCTTTCTTTGCGCATTCTATTTAAAATTTTCTTTTTCATATTTTATATATGCAATATATTCAGTTAAATGATATTTTTGACAATTAATATAAACAATAGTATTCACTAGAATTTTGTGTCTATTAAATCATTCCATAGAAAGTCGCACAATTTCGAAGGAAAAACACCAAAATATTAATATGGATATTAATTTAATGTTTCTTGTTCGGTCCAGTAAATTTTTTTTTAGAGATTTGTACCGGACCACAGCCCAGGTTGGGGACCACTGCATTAAATCAGTATAGTGTAACATAAATATGATTTATTTATTCAATAAGATACAAACATTTCAAACTAATTTAGCTGCAATCTGACTATTAAAACCTCATTAAAAAATAAAAGTAGAAAATGTATCCATAGATTTTATGCATGAATGTAAATCTATTAATTTGATTATGTTAACTTATCAAGAGTGTTAAGGTGATGTTCAATCTAATGCTGAAGAACAAATCTGACCTCTGGATACCCCCCTCCTTTCACTAACCCCTTCTCCTCCCCCCCCCCCCCCGCCCTCCGCCGTTTTTCTTTTTTGTGAACAACAAGCGGGATACATGGTGAGAATTTATCGGTTTCACTACTGTGCGAAAGAAACGTTCTTGCGTTATACTTTTTGATCTTATTACGACATAAAAAAACGGTTGCCAGTTGGTCGGTTTAGGAAATTCGGCTGACTATAAAATAGTATAAAAGACATTTTAAAGCGAACATTTTGAAACTACCTTACTAAGTGATTCAATTTTCCGCCTTTATCGAGTAAAAATGTGTTTCAAGTTTCCAGTAAAGAAAATATACACTTTAGGTAAGTAGGCATTCATATACCTGTGTACTTTTTAGAGAATTTTCGAAAAAAAAAATGCTCTATTGTCCCCGTTTTGTCTGTCCGTCCGTCCGTCCGTCATCACCCTAGATCTCAACAACCATAAGTCCTAGACCCATGATGTGTATATCATTTTGTAGGTCTTGGCCTGCCAAGAAACGACTTTTTTCATTTCGCGATCTGACCTCTCAGGGCCGTAAAAGGGGCCTTAGTACCGTTTTTTACTACATAAGCTATATTAATAATGGAGCGATATATCTCAGCAACTATAAGTCCTAGACCCATGATGTATATATCATTTTGTAGGTCTTGGGCTGCCATGTGTACATCAAATGTTCATTTCTCGATAGGACCCCTGAGGGCCGGGCTTCAGGGCTCCTAATGGGCTTATATATTATATATACACCTTATACGTTCAATAACCCGTTCATTTGGTGCGAAATACTGCAGCACGTAGTTTCACCAAGATTTATTAAGAAACTCATCAAATGAAATAGTAAGCTTGTGTTCTGAGTTTAATTGAAAGTATCAGAGCTATGCAACAATTGACGGAGTTTTCGGACGATTAAATGACTATTATTTCGAATGTTTTCAATTATGAGTCCTATTTCAGTAACCACAAACCACTTGTAGTTAGATTTAAGAGAAAATAATTTTTTTTTCAAATATAAAGAAACGTCTTTATAATTAATTTTTTTACAGATATATGCATTACACAATTGAATTTATAAACATTTCCAAAATTTACAAATATTTACTGAAAGATAGCATACGTACTGATACATAACATGAAAATGCGCTAACACGTCCTGTGTCCAGAATGGAACAGGCTTAATTGCTTGTTTAATGTATTAAACCTTCGAATATTTGAAGTTAACATTACTTTTTTACGTCAAAGAAGCTTCTTTAATTCTAGTAGTTTTTATTTTATGTCTAATCTCCTATAGAAAATTTTTCTCTTCCCCCTCTCTCACTCCAACCCCCCCCCCCCCCATCCTTCTTCAATTGTTAACTTCCATGTATTAATCTTCTCCAAAGTATTTCGTCTTTAAACACTTTTATTTAATTACACGTCTTTTTCTTCCTCCCAGATAACATTATTTGATTACTGTTGCTCTGTTATATCTACTGTTGCTTTATATTATCTACTGTTGCTGTATTGTATCTATTGTTGCTGTATTGGTTTGTACTGTTACTTTGTTGTATTTATTATGCTGTATAGTATCTACTGTTTCTGTATTTTCATCTACTGTTGTAATATGGTATCTACTGGTGATGTATTGTATCTAATGTAGTCGCATTTTATCCATTGTTGCTGTATTGTAACTAGATTTTGTCTATAATATTTAATGTTGTTGTATGGTATCTACTGTTGCTGGATCGTATCTACTATTGCTTTAATATATCTATAGTTGCTGTATTTTTTGTACTGTTGCTATGTTGTAATTATTATGCTGTATAGTATCTGCTGTTTCTGAATAATATCTACTGATGATGCATAGTGTATATTATTTATGTAAAGCATCTACTGTTTCTCTATTGTATCAACTATAGCTATATTGTATTCATTGTACTTGTATTTGTTACTGTATTGTATCTACTCTTGTTACATTGTATTTACTGTTGCTGTAATGAATCTACAGTTGATATATTTTATCTACTGTTGCTTTTTTGTACCTACTGTTGCTACATTGTATTTACTGTTGCAGTTTTATATCTATTGTTGTGTTATAGTATCTACTATTGCTTTGCTGTATCTACTGTTGCTATATTGCATATACTGTTGCTGTATAGTATTTACGGTTGCCATATAGTATTTACTGTTTCTGTATTGTATCTTGTAATTTCTGTTGCCATATTATATCTACTTTGCTTTATTGTATCTACTGTTCCTTTTTTGTCATTATCGTCGCTTTTTGTATCAACTGTCTAAGCTCTAAAGCATCTACTGTTTCTTACTGTATCGTGTATTAATGGTGCCTATGGCGCAACCAGCAAAAAATGCTGGTGGGGGGGGGGGGCTCACATAGTGAAAAAAGACAGTTTGACAGTCTTTTTTGTAACTTTATAACGTAAATTATTTATTGATGATTTGCCCCCCCCTCCGGTAACGCCACTGATTGGTGCAGTACTGTATCTACTTTTACTTAAACTATCTAATATTGCCATATTGTTGCTTTTTTTGTATTTAATGTGTATCTACTGTTGTTTTATTGTGTCTATACTGTTGCTGTTTTTTTCAACTACTGTTGCTTATTTTGTATCTATTGTTTCTTATTTTGTATATATTGTTGCTTTATCGTATCTACTGTTGCTTTGATTGTATCTGCTGTTGATATAAAGTATCTACTGTTTCTGTATTGTATCGTGTACATACTGTTGCACTATCACATCTACTGTAGCTGTATAATCATCTATTGTGGCTTTTTGTATCCACTTTTTCTATTTTAAATCTACGGTTGCTTTTTTGTATCTACAGTTTCTGTATTGTATCTTGTACATACTGTTGCTGTATTGTATGTATTGTTGCTATATTGTACCTTCTGTTTCCGATATGTATCTATTGTTGCTGTTTTGAATCTAATTTTGCTATATTGTATATACCGCTGCTGTATTGTATTTACTTTCGCTGTATTGTATCTACTTTTTCTGTATTGTTTCTTCTGTTGCTGTATATTACATTTGCTATAAAGAATCTACTGTTTCAGTATTGTATCTTGTACCAACTATTTATGTATTGTATCTTATGTTTCTATATAATATCTACTGTTTGAATTTTTAGATTTGTATCTATTAAATGATACCATTGGCGTCACTATGGTTTGGTGTCACCCGGTGCAAAAAATGCAGGTTCCAACCCCTCCCCCCCTTTCAAAGACTTCCATCATGAGCAATGGTACAAATTTCAAACGAATTCTCCTGCAATAGACCATAGAGAATTTATTTTAAAATACTGAAGCGATACAAACGGTAGTATTACTGACAATATTTTAGAAAAAAAATGTATTACTTTCATTAAACTGTGAAACCATGTGACTACATGTGTCCTTTTTAAAAACGTTCGCAAAATACTCAGGATTACTCGAAACAGCTTTCAGATGTATTTAAATACCTAAGCTCTATACAATCTGCATGGTGGCACCCTGTGCTATTGCTCTGCATGATGGCACAATGTGAGACTGCTCTGCTCTGTTATAAATTTGACGAGTTCTTTCTTCTGTGAAGTTTAGAACTGTTTATTTTGTGTTATCCCCCCCCCCATAATGCCTCTAGTGACGCCACTGTGCCATACTAAACATATATTTTAGAAATACATTTAAGCTTTTTGTTAAAATGAAATATCTTTACATCAAAATAGGTGCTATAAAATGTCTACCAATCAATCATATGGGAAAAAAATGGTTGAAGCTGCTTTAATAAATCAAACAGTGGAACTTAAAGACCTCTTGAAAGGTTTTAATTTAAGGAAAATTATATTATGTCATAAACCTGTGTGTACTTATATTACTTTTAAATTTTGAAATACACTAAATATCTGACAAAAATATAATTTTGCATGTTCCAGGTTTCCGTGAAAATAGTTTATCAAAGAAGCTTTCGCCAACCCATTTATCTATACAAAGGCAAGAAACGTTAATTATTTATGTTCAGCAAACCAAAAGATATGATATGTGTAATACGCAACAAGTAGCTGTAACTCTATTGGGAGATAAATCCAAGACAAATAAACACATAAATCAGCCAGAGGAAGACGTTATAACGCAGCCAGAGGAAAATATTCTGAAGAGAGAATAAGACACATCAAAATGTAAGGAAAAGGTTTAAACTTAAACACTATATTTTTTTTTTCCATCCAAGTTATTTTTTTTCAAAATAAAAAAATCCACATCTCCTTTAATTTCAGATAAATTCAGACATAGGACATCGACACTATATGATCAAATTGATGTCCAAATTGAAAGGGGCAGTATTTATTTCACACATGTGTCACAGTGAGGACATCAACAGATTTATCAGACTCCACTTGCCACGCAGCAAATTATTCACTAGGTAGATGCTTACATAAGTTAGATATAGGCAGATAGCTGGTTTCTTAAGGTAAGTTAGACATTTTAATGTATACATTTTAGTGTATAGTTTTTGCATTTAATGAATTTTACTTTTATAATAAAAATTAATTATTTTATATATTATCAAAAGGTGATCATTAATCCAGATTTTACTCTCTACAGCCAGTACTACTGAATAAGCAAATAATGAACTGTCGAAAAGTACATTAGCGGCTACTGAAATAAAAAATAGTGAGCTTAAAAACTGCCATTTGATGGTCGATACAAACAAATCTCAGACAAGTGAGTTTAAACTAGCTTCTAACTGATTATTTTAAACCTTTTAGAATGTATTCCACATTGCATAACATCTTAATAATCTCTTTCATGAATATATTAACAGACAGGTTTGAGGCAATCATTGGCAGCCCAATTCAGCAGTGTTCACAACAAGAAAAAAGAAAGGAATGGAAAAGAAAAAAAAAAGGTAAGTTTGTATATACATGTTGTAGCTGAAATTTGTGAACTATGAATAAGTAAATTATTTTTTAAATCACAATAGGGATAATTTATATTCACATTTAAAGCTTCAAATCTATAACTGCTCTACATATTTCCTGTAAACTGGAAAGAAGAAGAATCACAAATAGTATGAACTATTTTCAAAGCTATATTTGTAATAATCTACCAGGTGCAAAAGGTTCACTGTAGCCCCGTAGCGTGAAAATTCTACAGCAGGGGCCAGGCATTCCACAGCAGGGGTCAGGCCAATAGCAGGTGTGGCAGGAAATAAGTGTTACTAAGTAGAGCAAACAAGCCTGTTAAAACACAGAGGGAGGGGGCCCTTAACTTAACTTTAAATATGTTAGACTTTTTATAAGTATGCATTATTAAGTCACCCAAACCCCCAACCTAACAAGAACTCAATATACTAAAACACACTTAAGTTTTTTTTAGTAAACACTAACTTTTAACATAATTTAAATTGTTAAACTTTGTCACAAAGAAAAAGGTTCAATATAATTGTTTGCAGTATCTTTTATTTTTCAGGAAAAAGGAAATTCAGAAGTTTTTAAGAACACATAAGATACTTTTAGAGGTACCAGAAGTGCAGAAAAATACAAACCATTAAATCAAAAGTATTCAACGAGCGCCAAAAAATAAGAAGACTATTGGAATAAAAAGAAACAATATAAAATACATTTCTTTTTAGGCTAGACTCATTTTATTATTAAAAAACATTAATCTATTTCCATATTATATTAAGTTTTTTTTTTAGTAATCTCTAACTTTTAACATAATTTAAATTGTTAAATTTTGTCACAAAGAAAAAAGTTTAATATAATTGTTTGCAGTTTCTTAAAAAATGTGTTTTATTTTTCAGGAAAAAGGAAATTCAGGAGTTTTTAAGAACACATAAGATACTTTAGGAGGTACCAGAAGTGCAGAACAATACAAACCATTAAATCAAAAGTATTCAACGAGCGCCAAAAAATAAGAAGAATATTTGAATAAAAAGAAACAATAATAAAATATATTTTTTTTTAGGCTAGACTCATTTTATTATTAAAACATTAAGTTATTTCCATATTATATTTTTTTGCAAATAAATGAGTATGCTGCAAACCCTCAACTTTGTGATCTTGTTTATAATTTTTTTTTTGTTTTTAAAAGTTTTTATTTTTAAGGGTAAAAGTTATAAAATGTGTTGACATGTAAACTCTCCACACATTGTGTAGACTTGATACCAAGTAATTGATTGGACAATCTGAACACTTGCCTTGGGCTCAAGCCACTACACGTTTTTAAGATAAACTATCTCGACAGTTGGGGGAGGAGCCATATATGGTCGGAAACATGGGAGGGGCATCTGGAATAATGTAATTCAAATTAATCAGCGTTTCTCGCTCCATCCCAATTATTTAAACTTGCAACTTTTCTTTTGATAGTTTACTAAAATAAGATGGCATAACAATAGAGCCTTTCTTATATAAATTCATTGAATGATTAACCAGTGCTTAATACGGATTCCAAAGTTCAAAGGTCATTTTAGGTCAATCGTAAGTAAACAAATCCATGATGGTCAAATGGGTGTAAACATTGAAGGCTGCAAGTTTCTATTGGTACAATATAGACGAATAGAACCATACAGTATGGCTAAAGAAGTCTGTATAATGTGCTGACGTGAAATTATTATTAACAATCGTCGTTGCAATTACATTTTAAGTTATAGTGTAAGGTCTTAATAATTCATTTAGCTAAACATTATATGATATAGATGTTGCGTAATGTATGTAGGGATATCAATTACTTAATATGGTCTTTAATAAAGTTATCTTTCCACACTCGTAACATACGTCAGGAACATAAGTGATATGTTGCACTACACAAATCGTATATGTTGTCCAATGGAAGATAAGACATGAGACGTCAGTTAGGGGACATATATGTGTCCCCAAAAGTTGCAAATATATTAGATTAACAAAAAGTCATTAAAAAGTGTTTCAAACTTTTTTTTTGGTTTTTTATGTTATATAAATAATGTTCTTATTTAACGTTACTTGAAAGTAAAAAAAAATTCAATAATATAATAAAAGTAGGCCGATACTTAAGACAAAGTGTACAATTAGTAACAAAAATGATTAAAATTAATATTAAATTACGTTTTTTCAATTAAAAACAATATTTAAATAATTACTTGAATGTCAATGAGTGCGTCTAGGGAAAAAAGTTAACAAAATATTTCAAAATAGCTGAGTAAAACGACGTTGAACAACGTGTCCCCCGAGAGACCAATTATCTGGCGTGTGCTCCAAAGTGCGTTTGAAGGTGCGTCCCCCGAGTGGCACTAAAAACGTATATCTTTCAATATCAACTATGTTTTAAAATTGAAACTATTATCGTAAAGTAGACATCAAATGCGTTATAAAAAGGCTTTCAAAACTCATCATTGATAGGATATTAATATTTTAGAGCATTTTCTAAAATGTCCCCCGATGGTATTAAATTTGAGCCTGTCCCCCAAAGTCAGAAAAAGGAATATATATATATATATATACAGAGCCGTCCCTAGACAGTAATCTATTAGGATACCCGCCCCTTTGCATGAAAGTTTTTTTTTCTCTACAATTTGGCGCCCCTAGTAATTTGGCGCCCTAGGCAGCTGCCTATCTCTCCTATGCCCAGAGCCTGCCCTGTATATATCTGTATCATTTTCCTATTAATTTGTATTTATATAATTTAGGTGCATTCTTCAAGCTATGTTTTACCATAGACCTGATGCAATATATTTGCGACTGCACCAACAACTATTCTGTATAGATGAGGAACAGCAGGAAATCCTTGTTCCGGTACTGGATAATTGTAGCGCCTTAAGAGATGTTTGTTTTTGTCGCTCTACTTATGTACATGAGCATTGTTCTGGCCCCTAAAATTGAAAGTTTTTGGTCCACCGATTTCATGGACTGTGGGCCAGGGCATTTATGTCTAAACTAAGGTTCAAGCAGATAAAGTTTTTTTTTTTTTTTTTTTTTTTTTTAAAGTGTCTGATTTTAATTAATAAAATAGGGCTGATAGGGTAAAGTTAGAAATGTACATAAATATAATAAAATAAAAAAATTGAGATTTTGGCAGCCTTATAGAAATGTTATCATAGATGAAAGGATGGTTACGAATTAGGGTAGATATGTATTTAGGCAGTATATGAAAGATAAACCAACTAAGCGGGGGGTGAAAATATGGGTGTTTACAGATTCTAGTAATGGGTTTACCTATAATTTTGAGGTTTATACGGTGAAGATAAAAGTAAGAAGTCACAGAATGGGTTAGCATATGATGTAGTCATTGGATTATGAAAATTTATAGTGGGGCAAGGGTATAGGTTATATATATATATATATATATATATATATATATATATATATATATTTATATATATATATATATATATATATATATAGATAGATAGATAGATAGATAGATAGATAGATAGATAGATAGATAGATAGATAGATATAGATAACTACTATACATTAGGGTTGGTCTTTGAAGTATTTTTTTTTCAAAAACTACTGATGGCTAGTTTTAAAATGTTGCTCCCACATCTGCTGAGTGCAAATAAATTGATTCCAGCTAAAATGGAAGGCGTTTATACTTTCCCCCAAGACTTTGGAAATTTCATAATTTAAGCCATAAAAATTACCTCTTAATATCTTGATATGTACTTACAGAAAACATTTTTAGAGCACAATTTCAATGAAAATAACATGTTAATTACTGTTTATTTAAAAGCTACTTAATTATCAATAGCTAAAAGTTTAAATTAACAACTTAATCTTATTTCCAGTCTTTTTTAAATCCAAAATACGGCACGATTTTTCTTGATTCCAATTTTCCTGGAACAGTAAATTTTCTAATATCCGCTGATGTACATGTAGACATTGAATTACGTGCTGCTTTAATTCGTCTTGCTGCCAGCTCCCTCAGTTCTTTCTTTTCATCCACGAGCATTGTCAGCAGCATATTCTCTGGATGAGCAAAGAAACAGTTGCGCTGAATGCACTTGTCGACTACTGCACGTGCATTTTCTGGTAAGAAACGAGACAGTTTAATCATATTCCATAAATGCATGACTTCCTTATAACATTGAGGTTGTAATTTGATGGAGAACCATACCGCAGAGTAGACAAGGCAAACATAATCTACCAGCATCTTCAATTCAGTTGATGGCGAGTCAGAAGCAACATAAAGACGAAGGATTCTGTTCGCAGTAGTTAACCAGCGTGAATGTACTAAGGGACCCGGCTCACGTTTTGCAAGGCTGTCTGAAACGTTACCAGTTTCTATTGCGAGGCACATATCCAGGAGATATCTTTGATCCTTACTAATGTCTAATTTTGTAGCATTTTTAGCTGTAGATGGTAAGCTGTTTCTTCTCAATTGAAATTTAGCAATTGGTAGTTCATGACATTTAGACATAGCTTTGCCAATGGTGCCAGAAAAATACATTTGGACCTGACGTTGTACCATCTAGATGCATCATCAAATCTTTTAATGGTAGTTCGTTACAGTGGAACATGCAAATAGACCACTGCAATGGTCTATTCAGATGCTTTTCTAACTTTCGGATTACACCATTACTTTTTCCAGTATTGACATTTGTTCAATCCGAACCTATCGCTACTAGATTAGCAAGAAATCTAGAATTGCTTCTAATATACTGTCAGCAGAACCATCCTTAGGAGTAACGTGGCCAAGATAATTTGATTGTGGCTCTTCTACTAAAGTTATGTGTTCTTCAGTAATGGAGCACTTTGAGTTTACAGAACTGTTACATAAGGTCTGGTCTTTTCTGCCATCGAAGAATATTGAAAGAGGGCCTGCCAAGGACATAGATGACTTACCTTCTTCTGAAAACTCAGACCGAATCTTTTCTCTTTGCCTCCTAAGCTTGCATCGGTCTTTAACTGATGAAGTATCATTTGTTTTAATCATTCCAAAGTCAATTAGAGCAGCAGTTGCAATAGCTGCACCTGCAGTATTTGAAATGTTATACCTGTCGCATTCGCGTGCGACTGTAGGAATCTTAACAAGATTTCTAGCTGAAATATTGTCAGCTTCATCTGCTTGGTACACGTCTCTGTCACTTTTGCTACCTTCTTCACTATCTGTTGTCTCCATGCCCGATTCTGCAATTGAAGTCTTTTTGTCGTGGCTAACAGCAACTTTTTTGTAATATTTTCTACGCTTTGAATTTCTCTCTTCATGTTTCATTAGACGTGATGTGACTGCCTTATCTATACTTCCTACGATCATATTTCAGTCTCCTCGTTGATCCAGTAAAAATTGCCTTTCAAGTACTGGTACTTTTACATTTCTATCACACGAACAGTCAGAAAAATCCCTACAGTGGCAGGCAGCAATATCAAATAAGGCTTTTCCTTGCTCAACTAATTCAGAAACCAGTGCGTCTTGCAGATAATTTCTTTTCTTTAAGACATTCTTTAAACTTGTTCTCAAAAATTCTATTTTACATTTGACTCTTCTTTCTGATAATGTTGGAATGCTTGCCTTGTTCCATAAAGCGATAACGTCAGCAGCAACCTTAGACGTTATAACAATGGACTTCGTGTTGGTTGCCATCTGGTTTTGGATGAAATTATAAAAGCGCATCGTGTCACCAACTGTAGGCAATTGGCTGGTTGGCAGTTCAGAAGATACTCCGTACACAACACAAGTGTGACTGCTTCTTGTTTCAGCCATTAATTTTTATCAAAATATTCTTCTATTGAACTGTTATTAAAAAACAAACTTGCGAAATAATTCTAATTCTTTTATATTGTTGTGCAAAAAAAAAAAAAGGAATACAAATTAGATACAATTTGCAAAAGAAATCACATTACCATAAAGCATTAAAAAGTATAAAAATGTTTTTCATTCTTTATAACCATTATAAGCTATCAATAAGCGGTTTAAAATCGGTTTAAACAAGATAAAATTGTTTAACACAAGGTCAAGTCAGTGGATATGACTCAAGAACAATGCATAATTGTTTCAGAGAGCAAAGCATACCACTGGTATGGACATCTCGGACTTACATGTGGGAAATTCCTAATGCGAAAGACGCAAATCCATGCGGTAGAGGGTAACCTACTTAATGCTTCCGGGGGTAGGTAAAGATAATTTTTAGAATAGGAAAGATTGCTATTTTCTAAACATGTATAAGCAGGAGCAACAACTTTTTACTAGCCGTTGTTGAAATTTTTCCGACGACCTACCCTACTATACATCTATTACATTATATTAGGCACTGTTTAAATGTGAAAGTCATACCAGATACTTTAGGAATATAACATTTTTTAACAAAAATAATGTTAGGGGTGGCATGAGATGGCTGAGAATAGGTAATTTAGGATTAGTTTACTGGAAAGATAATACAATAGTTGCAATGTTAACATTGATTCACAAAATAAAATTAGGTAGATTTTTTTGTATTAGAAGAAGTTTAGTTAATAATGAGTTTAGAAAGATATGTATTAGTCAGCCTAAGGTTATTAATGATTATATTTAATACATGGGTGGAGTAGATAGATCAGATCAATTGATAGGTAAATGTACAGTTCTTAGGAAAAGTAAAAAAAAATATTGGAAAACATTATTTGATCATTTTTAGACATAGCTAGGGTAAATTCGTATGTATTATTTCAGGAATTTAGAAATGAGAAAGAAATTGTTTTAGATGTTATCGTTTAGAAAAAGTTCGGTGAGGTGTAGTTCACAAATGTGTCACATGTGACAAACATTTCTGTTTCAATAGTGTCATAAATTGTTTATTAGATGATCACCTCCTTACCTTATAAAAGCTAACGTACCATATTTCATACATTTTCTGCTTGAATCTTTAATTAGTCATTTGGCATAATATAGTTTTTTTTAAATATTTCTTGTTTATATTCTAGGTCTTTATATATTATGTATCCATGTAACACATTGTTTTAACTTAAAATATCTAAAAGTATTTAATAAGTCAGTTCATTGATTTCTTTTGTATTCTGTGACAATAAAATTTATTGTCACAAAGCGTGTCTTAAAAAAATACTGCTAAACAATTTCTTTGTAGTTTTGTTTTATTTTTGTATATATTGTGACCACCTTTCACTCTCAGTCATTTTAATTCCCTACACATAACTTTATAATTTAACTTAGCAGCATAAACGAAGATTATTTCAAGTACAAAATATTTAGGAAGCGGCACTTCAGAAAATTGAATGATTGTCATCAAGCTTAAAAACATCACGCACGCTCATGTTTCATTAATACCATAACCAATAATGTCAATCGTATACCATAATATACTAAAATAATATCAGTAAAAAAAAATACCTGTTCATTGATATGTATTTAAATGGCATGGCTGTACACTAGGTATGGAATTTACACATTTTTATTGTATTGACATTGTTAAAACTATGTTTCACCACTTCTTATTGAATTGAAAATCACAATCAATACATACACATTGTTGTTCTGGCCGTTCACTCCCGTCTTAAATAAGGATAACGAAGTTGTGTCATTCGCCTCCTACCCTTCCAAAAACCACGGAATAAACTCCTCCAAAGAGGATTTACACATAGACGGTTTTTTTTTATAGTATGGTTGAAGCTTAGATTTCACACTGTGAAGCTAATGAGGGTTGATTTCTACATTCTACAATGCTTAGTTGCTGTACATCTTGATATTTTGGTAAAACTTTCTTATTTCAAGTCAGACCAAATGTAAATATATTTCCAAATGATTGTTTTTATTTTTTTATAAATGAAAGCCCGATGATAAAGACATTTCTTCATCAAATTATAAAATTATCTATTTAACTAACGGATGATGTCCATCATAACAAATAAGTTTACTGTTCATTATTATTTTCTGCAATAAAAATATCATTTTCGTAATACTAATATCAACTCACTTTAATTGTTTGAGTAAATATATAATTATCAATGTATTCCAACAGTTAACATCTTGTTCTACATACTGAAATCTTTAAAAATTAGTGTTAACTTTGATACATAGTAAATAATGATCCATGTTCCAGCATCATTTTCAATCCGCTGTTCATGTAAACACTGCTTTGTTTTACATTGGAATGGTAACAAGATATTTATATTTAGATAATAATAAGTTATATATTTCTGAATCTTCGAAGGATTGTGTTTTCCTTCATAGAGAAAGTACATATAAAGTGATTCAAGAGTCTCTTCCTGCAATGAGACCAGCAGTTATCATTTTAGTGGTTATCAGTCAGCATTTAGGTATTAATGTTGTAAATTATCACATACGGTAAAAACGTATTGTTTATTTACATTTTAATGTTATTGTTTTTTAACAGAGTCATCATACAAGTCTGTTTGTTTTAAAAAATACAAAAGATGACATTATGGATGAGCGAAGGAATTTTAATACAAGTTCTAATTATTGGACTATTATTATTTAAAGTAATGTAGGAACAATTTATTGCCTTGACTATTTTGGATATACATTATTTAAGCTTATGTATAGTTTTCCTATCTCATTATCTTCCTATCATTGTATTTTTATAGCCATTGGTTGGTAAATAAATATGTATAGACTCGAACAAAGTTAATGATATTTAAGTTTCTAATTTTGAAGATTGCTACACAATAATTAAGTAGATACAATAAACTTTATTTATGAACTGATTAGAACTAGAATGAATACATTTTGTTTTTCATAACTATTTAAATAAATTTAAAATTTAAAAATATAAACCATTCACGATTTATATATTTTGTTTCATTTATTATTATAAACAATACTAATCATCAATTTGTTACTTAATATATCAGTTTCGCATATAATGCAACATTAACGCTGTATTAGATTTGACCGCGAATGATTTTACACCAAAATCTGGAACTTTAAACCTCTTCAGGGACCTCTAAACATTGTCCAAATGAGCTGAAATTTTGCAGGTTAATTACTGTTACCATACAGACATATTCTGTTGGGTGAGACATCAACATTTCAAAACTTCATTTTTTTTTGGGACACCCTAGTATCCACCTCATTTGTGAGAAGTACTGGGCGGGTAGCGTACATAAGTGACCATTTCTCCTTGCTGAGGCTCTTGGAGCGTATTATATGCCTTGTCACATTCATTGGTTAGATGGTAAATATATTTTACAGACAAGAGTCTATCTAGATCGTGAAACAATATTTCTCGACAAGCGAAGTGTGGAGATAAAAACATCGACTTCAACAACGTGGACATCATATGAAAAACATGGGCTGCCGTCGGGCAGTGGTTTCATTCATCAGAATACTCTATGAGACCTCTATTTTGACATCCAGCTATCTTGTGGTCATCACCTTGGTCACCTATTATTTTCTCCCCTCAAACACACACACACACACAATTCAATATTTATAAACAAGTATATTTTACTACTGATTTCAGTTCAACGCGTCTTATTTAAATTCAGTGTATTTTTTTATCATTTGGTTTTCAATTTTAAAGGGTGTTTAAACAATATTTTTATGTGTAAAACATGACACATACATATTTATATATAGACGAAAATGTTTTACGCCAATACAACGTGACAAATAATTAGCAATGATTTCGTTGACGTGATGATATCGTATTAAAAATGTATGTGGGGTACTGTTATAAGCAAATATTTATCATACACTACTAAACAATGGCACTGTACCCGCGTTAGAAACCATCATCTGTACATGTACTCGAGGTGACCACAAAGGACATGAACTTATTATTGTACCAACATATATTTAAGTATAATTGACACTTCATAGACATTATAGAATGTAATTTGTGTACAGTTTATCACAAAGGAAATAATATTCAAACTTTGCATCTAACTATACATACTTTGAATCTAACATCTATCTATGCATAATTTAAATGTAACAAAAAACTATAGATTATTTGCGCACCCAACGCCATATAACATATACATCTTAATTCACTCATTCTATTTTAAAGAAAACTATTATTCAAACAGTTCTTCATTTTATAATTAAAGAAACACGTTTTTGCAGATGGCTATTTTACTTATTGTAAAATAAGAATAATAGTTTATATAACGCTAACTGGCCATAGGGACAGAGAAAATGTAATATTTTTATGTTTCTACTACCTTGAAATATAAAGAGTTTGTATGGTTAGAACAACGTCCAGCAAACTTTACCCTCCCCCCCCCCCCCCAACTTAAAGTCAGGTATCCATTTATAGCTTGGTGAAATTGGATACGTTCACCACGACCTGAACGAATCCCACTAAGATTTTATTCCGGGACCCTGTGGTCGATATTCGAGTGCTCTTACACAATCAGAATAACAGCAGAAATCAATACTTTATTGATATACTATGTGGTAAAAGAAAGTATAACGTAACAAATAACATAATATAAATAGATAAAAATGGGTTTAGCTTTTATCTGCCCTTCGATTTAGAAAAAAAAAAATTCTATCAATCCAGAAGCAGTGATGTATTAATTTAGGGATAAACAGGTAATAATTATAGAAGCTTTCAACATTATTGTTCAATTAATTCCACTCCACCCCCCCCCCCACACACAAATTGGTTGGTGTAAATTTTACAAATTGTATATAGCACAACTCAGACTCCACCTTTATACAATTTATTTATGTGACGTAATAATAAAATTAACAGAAAATGTGACGTGTTTGAGGTTACCGGTAAATTTAGTTAATTGAATAACACTGGGCAACAGCCAAAAAATCGTCAGGGGTTTTTCAACTGATTTCGACTAATTTTGGTGTTCTGAGTCCGAATATCACATTGATTTTGCTCGGTCAGGTCTACTTCTTGAGATACCATCATAGACCTACCTGACGAGCTACACGTATTCTAATATCGGGTTTTGAGTTCAATCATTTCTCTAAATTAGCTGCATAAAAATAAGCAGCAAAGTAATCCCAATTATAAAAAAGATATATAATTATATTTAATATATAAATCGTCAATCTGGATTTTCACTTGATTATTTAATGCATCAGCACTTGATTGGGCACAGCCTCCAGTACCCGACCTTCCATCTGCCCGTCGTTCAACTGCTCACTGCGAAAAAGTTACTGTACCAGAGATCTTCCTGACAGCGACGATGAGGCCACCACTTTAGATGAGGAGGGAGATACAGAAGAGTAGTATGAATCACAAGATGGTCCGCAGCCGTTCTCACAAAGTGAGCTTAATGATCTGGTTCGGGATTTCAGCTTGTCGAAGACTTCCTCCAAGCTGTTGGCCTCCAGACAAAAAAGAGAAATCTACTTGGCAGGGACACGCGTATCACTTTCTTCCGTAGAAAGCATGAGGACTACATGGGCTACTTCTGCCAGGAGGAAGACCTTGTGTACTGCCGACATGTCGCCGGTCTTCTTGATAAACTCGGCGGTCCTCAATACGATCCAAGAGATTGGCGACTCTTCATTGACAGCTGCAAGGGCTCTTTGAAGTGTGTACTTCTCCACAACGGTAGCCTGTTCGCTCAATCCCTCTTGCGCACTCCACAACTCTTGAAGAGAAATATGAAGCAGTGAAGTATGTGCTCGACAAAATCCAATATGGGCGAGAAACATCATAAACGAACCTCTTTTTGACCGGGAGAAGAGATTGATCCCACTGCTACACATGAAGCTAGGGTTAATAAAACAGTTTACGCGTGTTTTGGACAACGATGGGAGGTAATTCAACTAAATGTGAAGAGCATTACCTCAACTGACCATTGAGAAGCTGAAGGCCGGCATTTTCGACGGCCCACATATACGACAGCTCAGAAAAGACACAGAGTTCCAAAACTCCATGAACACGCTTGAGTGCGCTGCCTGGAAATCGTTTGTGCACGTGGTGAAAAACCTCTTGGGGAACACGAAGGCAGCAAACCACGCCAGACATATCAGCAGCATGATAGAGAACTTCCAAAAACTCGGGTGTTTGATGAAAATAAAGATGCACTTCCTGTTCTCACACACGGAGGGGTTTCCTGAAAACCTTGAGGCGATAATCGATGAGCAGGGGAAATAATCCATCAGGACATCTGCCAAATGAAAGAAAGGTACCAGGGGAGGTGGGACGCAGTCATGCTGGCGGACTACTGCTGGTCGCTGAAGAGAGACAACCGAGCAGCTGCTCGCACACAGGGATCGAAGAAACGCCGATTTATGCCTTGAACTCAGAACTTTTGTTTCACATAACGCTCATTGTTATACTAATATTACGATAATTATGATTATTAAATCTAGCGGAGTAAAAAAAAACTGAATGAATTTGAATACGTTGACTTTTATTTCTTGAGTAAAATGGAAAAATCGCCAGCTTATGATCCGCAAAAAAACGATCTTTTTAAAATTTCTGTAGCAAAATTCCTGCCCTGATTGAGCAAAAACAAGGTCATTTTCGGACTCAGAGCATCAAATTTAGTCAAAGTCAACTGGAAAACCCTGAACGATTTTCAAAAAATATCTTTTTGTTGCCCAGTGTAATAGGTAAAAAATGTATAGAAATAATCACAAACCGAACATTACAAATACTACATTATCGTGAGATATTCATTCAAAATTCGTTGACTGTGTAATATAAATGTATCAATTAACTCGAAAAGTAGTATTTAATTATTTCTTATAACTGCGTAAATATAGTTTATGAAGGTGATATATATGTTTTAGCGCTTCCGCGCTCTGCGATTATCCGAGATCCCCGATTTTTTTTTTAAGAACACCATTAGTCTTCAGGTCTCATATAGTGCTTCCTTGGCCAGTGCTTACCAGCTGTGGTGAATGGGAATTTAGATTTATTGTATACAATTCAGCATAATCTCATGCAGTATAAATAACACGTATAGGTACACTTAAATGTTGCCTCAATTCAGTAAGATAAAACAGGAAGGGATTTTTCGTATTATAAATGGGATTGGGGGGGGGGGGAAACAATAAATATTTATTAGAACATTTGTATTCAAAATATAAGGAATTATTTATCTAAAATAGTACACGAAAGGTGTGTCATGAATAACATTAGAACTCAATTTCACTAGGCCAAATATATATGTTTTAAATACGCCAAGTAAACAAAATTTACTCAAGCTGTTGTTCAAATAAAAACATTACTCGAAATTAACGCATAAATAAAAAAAAAATATAGCCAATTAACGCATATTTAATAAAAAAAAATTATTTATTATTTGTAACATTTCTTTATGTCATCTTATAATAATACATTTGATGGATATAACATTTTTTAAACTGAATCAGTCTTAATTATTAAGCAATTTGCATCAACATAAATTTTATTCTCATTCGACAGTCCAATGATGCTCTCTTCTTGTTAACAACACAGCCAGAAACAGAAAAGAGACGTTCATAAAAGACATTTGTGGCAGGGGAGGCTAAACATTATTTCGCTAACTAAGCCAAAACTGGGTATTCGTCCTTATGTAAGTTCCAACACTTTAGTGGATCCAAGTCAACTTCGATTTGTTGCTCCAGTCTGTATTTGTCGAAATCTGTTAAGTTTAATCGATGCATCAATGGTTCATCTTCAGAATCAGATGATAGTTCCTGCATTCGTGCTTTCTGTCCTGGTTGTATTGATATTTTTATCATCATTACCAAGTCCATATTTTTTTACAGTTATCTCGTGCTGTTGCCGAACTTCTTCTAGTTTATCCTTATGCAAACATCTCAAACTTTTGAAATGAGGGCCCAGAGCAGTAGCAATTCTCGGCCACGATAGGTTCAGTTGGCGTCGCTGAAGATCACCAAGAAACGAATTTTCGAAACGTAAAATTATGACTGGGTCTTCATCAGATTCTGCTGGTTGGATTTCAAGATGACATTTGGTTGGAAGAATCATTGGGCATGAAACAGATCGCTCCCCACGCAATAATTATGTAGTATATCGGCATGGTCGAGGAGCTCCTGAATTAAGCGCTATTTCTCCCATTTTGTTTCAGTTGGAAGAACAAGACTGTATATGTGACGCTTCTTCTCGTATGTAGAGTTATGCCTACTTGGTTTTTAACTTTGTGTTGTTTGCCGGACTATGTTTAAAATGCCCAGCATTTTTATGAAATTTAGCAAGTATGCTTTCGATTCAGTACTCTGTAATGGCTTTGTTAACCTACAGCTGAAGACTGTGGACTGCACATGACATAGAGTAAAACGATAACATTTCTAATGCAGCTGTCACATTTTGTGCATTGTCTATACCAAAGGTGGCCACTTTCTCATAAATTCCCAAAGATCTCGCCACTGAACTGAAGTGTTCTGCACATTTCTCCGAATAATGGCGTCATTCAATCAGTTGAACGCACAGAACATATGAGCGGAAACTACCATCTTTATCAATAAAATGACCTGTCACACCAAGGTAGCTGTCGTATGCCACCAATGACTAGTAATCGCCAGTTAAAGCAATGAACTCAACTTCTGAAATAGGCCTAGCTTGAGAAAAGTTTTTGCCGCTCTCAGTGGCACAAGTCATCGATTCGGTTGTTGATTATAGATATAGAAGGTAAAGTGTATGACTGATTTCCAGTGGCAACCAGAATAACATCCTGTAGTCCTTCATCGGTTACAATGTATATTGGTCAATTATTCCTGGCAACCCATTAGACCATTGTGTTGGTTATTATGTAATATGTCGTTTGGTCCATTAGTTTTCTTGTTCCTTATTTTTAAACAATATAATTTGAAAATGAGAAAATTTGACTTTAAAGCTTGATATGGTCGATGTCGATGGAATGTCATGATTGATGAACGCGTGATCGAATTGTAAATGTCTATGTCAAAGATGAATTTCTGCGATGGTATTTAAGTGCTTTTTGCAATATTTGCAAACAACAATACTACTAGTGTTGAAAATAAAAATACCCTTTCAAAATCTTTTTTTTATAAGAATGGAGAAAAGATTAACAACTGACAAAATGTGACAGAGGAGTGACAGAAAATCCCGATAATAATTGCAAATGAATCTGTAACAACGTGTTGTTATTTGTATGCACTTGCTTGGCCTAAGCATTTGAGTACTTAGCCATTTGTGTGTGTGTGTCGTGTAACGCTTTTTACACACCAGACTTTAAAATGTTCGACTTATTTTTGTATCCTTGTTCAGTGGTTATCAGTCTCACATGTGGGTCGCGACTTGTTATGAAGTGTGTCGTAAAACATGTACATAATTAGTTCTGTAAAAATAAATACAATTGTTTAAACTTTTTTTTTTCTTTTGATCATTTTCATTTTTTTTTACGCGTGTGCTTTGGAAAATGAATAAAACTTCTGCGTGTATCGTGTGTCGCAAAAGTTTTAGAACTGTTTATAAGACTATAACATATTTAATTTTGCTTAGTGTCATAATAATTTTGAAAATTAAAACCACTATCATGTACAGATGTCTGCTTCATATTAGTCTAGACGTGACCAGCACGATGCTGTATTATCAAATGCGATACCAATTATAAGAAAAAAAATGATGATACAAAAATTCTAGCATCTTGTTACTTTGATCAAATTATAACCGGGTTCACTATAAAAATTGAACTTTTATCTCCATCAAATACACTAAAGTAGAAAATGAAAACTAATGAATGAAACATTTTTGTTTTACATCGACCGGGAAGGGAGCAGATGATTTACTTGAATAAGAGCATTTATAAATAACATAGTCATTATATATTACAAGATGGGCTTTAGTCGACAAACCTGTGTGTGAGGGTGTGTGCTGATGGTGACAGGGGGGGGGGGTAGTAGATCTACTTAATAAGTGCACAGAACATAACTTCAAATTGTTGAGTGGAATTTTAACGAAATTGGGTGTTGCGTTAAAAACTTTAATCGCAATTTTTTTTGACGCGTTAATTGTGAACTAACGCAGTTTTATCAGCATCACTAAAATTTACATAATTATTAAAACACACATCCCAGAGACTATACAGAAATGAACAAGGTTGACCATGATAGTGTCACTCCCAGAGACAATACAGAAATGAACAATGTTGACCATGATAGTGTGACTCCCAGAGACTATACAGAAATGAACAAGGTTGACCATGATAGTGTGACTCCCAGAGACTATACAGAAATGAACAAGGTTGACCATGATAGTGTGACTCCCAGAAACTATACAGCAATGAACAACATCTACACCGGGGGGGGGGGGGGTATGGCAAAGGGAGATAATTATGTATTTCCCCTGCATATATCTTATTATCTCATACTATATATAAAAAGATGCACGTCTAATTATATATTTTTTCTTCTTGGCTGTACAACCCATTTAGGGCCCTTGCCTGCCATACTACTCTTTTCCACTTTTCCCGACCCATGGTCTTCTTTCTCCACTCTCTCACTCCTATGGCTTTAAGGTCTTTCTCCACTTCCTCCAACCAGAATGCATTGTGTGGGCCTAATTTGTAGTGTAATTAATAAATAAGAAATGTAAATAAATAAAATTCCCGAACTGTGCAGTTAAATGTGTTTATTTAAAAAAATTAGGCACAGGACGCCGAGCTAGACGGGTCTCCGAAATAGTTATCTTGAAAACAATGTTCAGTTTCTAAACCAGACAATCTACGTTTTGATTTTACCCGCAGTACACTCCCCTTTTTTCATTTGCATTGATGACATTTACATTTATGTTTGCTCACATAAAGTATTATAAACACCCAGTGATCTGCTCTTGGTCCAGCCCTTCAATCAAATTTAAGAACCTATTGTGGTTCTTCAGTATTTATAAATTTACATCCCTGATCTGCGATTTTGCAGCATGTCCATTACGATGAAAAAAAAAGTTATCAGTTGTACATGTAACATTTAAAGGTCACGAAAAACACTAAATATTGACATCAAGAGTAGCCGCAGTGATTACATTGAAGTAACAAAAGTGAATGGTTTACTTCAAGATATGCCACAGTATGCGGGATGTTATATTTATAGTAAACCTGAAGCGGTCAATTCGCTACTTTTAATAAGTTCTCATTTATGTGTAGGCTTATGCTCAAATATTGGTGAAGATTATTATTAACGAGTGTCTAGGTCAGCAAGTCACTGCAAAGTACAGACATATCCAACAACACTAGAGCAATGATGATTGAAAGTTTATAAATGGCCATTCATAGAATATATAATGCTGAAATAAAATCACGGCAAGGGCTACAGACAATGATTGAGTGAATAACAGAGTGAACATAGCCACAAGCCTTCCTATCTGCTTTCAGTCACAATTATGTTAATGTTGACAAGTTGTTTTAATGTAGAAAATCTCGCTTTGGAAACTAATACTTTGTTGATAAACAGATTTACCAAGTATTTATTTAAAAAGAAAAGAAGAACTTCAGAAAACTTTAAAGTAAAGATTGGCTAAGAATTATCTGATGTTGTTCTGGATTATTTAATTAAAGTTCCACCGAACCGACTCCGGACAAGTACAAATGCCGACACCGACTCCGGACAAAATACAAATGCCGACACCGACACCGACACCGGGCAAAGTACAAATGCCGACACCGACACCGGAAAAAACTACCGACACTACCGACACCGACTCCCAAGCCCTGGAAACATGTGATCAATCAAACATTTGTTCAGTGTGTGAAATATTAGCTGTGCTGTCAAACATAATTACAAAATGCATTGCAGCCGTTGTATCCGTATAAAGATCTTCTTCAAATATTATGCCAACACCTTTATAAACTAATTTGGAGTTTTATGTGATATATAAGATACGGATGCATTTATTGTACATACAGATTTGACCTTTTTAATATCATCAGCTACTATAATAGCACTGAATCATATGACACAACATCTCAAGAAATGTATTCATTTACCTAAGCTCCATACGCTCGCCATCGTGGCACCCTATGCTAGTACTCTGCATGATATCACTCTGTGTTACTGGTCTGAATGGTGAAACCCAACGTAACTGCAACGAATTTAAAACCAGCAACGAAATTAGAGACATTACAGGACAGCCCTATATCTCAATCTTGATCAAAAGAAGAAGATGACGATTCCTAAGACATGTGATGCGGAGAGACAACATAATAATAGTGAAACATTCGCTTAGCTGTGAGCCAACGGGAAGAAGGAAAAGGGGAAGACCTCGCGAAACACTGAAAAGAACTCTAAACAAAGAGGCAAAAAATGCCAACATAGACTGCTTAAAAACAATAGAAAAGCTAGCTCAAAACAGAACTGGAGAGACACACAGAGAGCCCTATGTGACATCTAGCGGCATAAGAAGTATTAAGATTAAGATTACATCACACCTAATCATATACATGAATTTGATTTGGTTTGAGTCAATAGTAGCGTTTTTAGAAACCCAAATAAGGTACCCCCTTAAATTAAATAATTAAATAATTATTAACTTAAATTAAAGCATAATTAAATTGGCTATATCGCTGCAAGGATTTCACATATAATTTTCTATACAAATGTATATAGAAAAGGGCACGTTTTGTTTTCTTCGCAAATAAAAACAAACAATTTAAGTCTTTTACGTTTCGGACAAAGGGCATTTTAGAGCATTTTCGTGTTACGAAATCCGTATTTTTTTCCGGGTTACAGCCATATATTTTTTTCTAAATAGAGAGGGAAGTAATCATGTTGAATAACTGTTACAAAAATAAATAATGATTACGCCCCTTTGACAGACAGACAGACAGATAGACGGACAGACAGACAGACAAAACGGGGACAATAGAGCATTTTTTTTTTCGAAAATGCTCTAAAAACATCACTTACATAATAATAAAGGAAATAGAAACATTCAACAGAAGAACATTATTTGTTTCATTAATCAACCATGCTCTTTCAATAGTCATCACGTTGATTGAACCGCTAAACTTGTTTGACTACATTAACACTTCAGACATTTATTTTGTAATTGTAAGTAAAATAAAGCCAATATTGAAAGTGCACTTAACAATGACTAATTTAATCTTATATTTGTATCCATTGTCCTTTTAGAATATGAAATTTGTTTTTGTCATTCTATTAGTTTTCTAAACGTCTAGAAAATGTGGAAGTGTAGAACGATTTGCGCCAAAACTCATATTTAAATAATATATATATATATATATATATATATATATATATATATATATATATATATATATATATATATATAATTATAAAATTATTGGTTTGATGATAAGCGTTCCAGTGACAGGACATTAGCAGATTTAATTTCATATTGTACGGACGTTTGTAATATGTGGGTTGAGCAAAAAAATAACTGACGGATTGTAGGGTGGAGCACTGAGTGATGTCCCTTGTTAGGATGAGATAATAATCTCTTATATCCTATAAACCACTAATGGGATGGTTTTATTGGTGCCCTTTTTTCATCCCCACCATTACAGACAGTGCAATGGCCATGGAGGCACCACAGGGGATACATCGAGAACGTGAGACAAAACCTGAAAAATGTTCCTTGGTCTCACAAGAGATCGAACCAGGTACCTTCAAGTAGACAGTCGAGCGCTTTACCGCACGACAATCAGTCCCCTCGGGTGGAGCAGGGGAGACAGTTGAAATGAACGAAGTCCACTTGGGAAGAACGAAAGATAATGTTGGGCGAGAAGTAACAGGGATTTGGGCGATGGGGATAGTCAAAACAGTTGATGGGCCTATAATAGTAGGGAGACCTAAAATTAAAATATTACCTGATGGACGGAAGGGCGCTGATACTCTTTAAACAATTACCTCGCAGAATGTTGACCCTGGCTCACATACATAATGTTTTCCCTGGCTCACATACAGAATGTAGCACCTGGTTCACATGCAGAATGTCGCCCCTGGCTCACATATATTGTTTAGTCCCTGGCTGACATACAGAATGTTGCCTCTGGCTAACATGCTGAATGTTGCCCCTGGCTCACATGCATAATGTTGTCCCTGGCTCACATACATAATGTTGCCCCTGGCTCGCATACAGAATGTAGCCCCTGGCTCACATGCTGAATGTTGCCCTTGGCTCACATGCAGAATGTTGTCCCTGGCTCACATACAGAATGTTGTCCCTGGCTCACATATTGTGATGGATATGTGGGCGGGTTACCGAATTTTGGCAGATAATTATTTTGTACATTTCACAGTAAACCATTCCATACATTTCGTTTACCATTAGAACAGGAGTCAACACCTAAACAGCGGAAATCCTTTTGTGGATTTTGCGCCATAGTGTAAATATAGCAATAGATCCATAAGACACATCTTACAATCAGTGAGTTCATTTGGAGGATTGAGGTGTCAACGATTATATAGCATCATTTTGATACCCTTATGGATCTTCTTAGGCAGTTTTATGATCCGTACAGAAATTAATTTGTCTAATTTGATCGCATATTGCACATAGATAACTCTGAATCAAATCATTGTAGTGATATGCAAACTAAAAATACTATAAAAGATGATTGTGTGAATGAAAATTAGTGTGCTTGTTATTGCCATTTGTAATTGTGTTTGGGCAGGATGACGACTGTCAACAGAGCCGGCCTTAGATATTTGGCGGCCATAGGCAAAAATAAAAATGGCGGCCCCTCTACATATTAATTTTATATAGTAATCATGAACAGCAAAGTTGGACTAGATAGTGACACTAGTAAACGATTTTTTATTAATAATAATTAATTAATAGACGAAAGAATATTGTGTTCAGAATTATGAAATTTAATAGTTAGGTTTATTTACAGGACAATTTTTCTACACTTTATGCTTGCAAATTCGTCAATTAAACTTGCATAATCCAACGATGATGCTACATCATTCTCAATGGAAATCAGGGCAAGGGCTACCAGCCTATCTTGCGTCATTATGGAGCGCAAATAAGTTTTAATTAACTTTAATTTTGAAAAACTGCGTTCTGCTGATGCAACAGCAACAGGTATTGTTAACAAAATGCGTAAAGCATTTGTAACATTTGGAAAGACCTCATTTAATCGGTGTGCATTAATATACTTTAACACGTCAAGTGGAGATGTACCTTCAGGTATGGCAAAAGTTAACGCTTTTAGTTCAGTAAATAAATTGAGTTCCTCGATGTCACTATCGATTTCCGTGATTGGTAAATGCGCAGAGGCAGAATTGCTAACATCAGAGCATACTTCATATAAGTTTTTGCATTGTTTTTTTTAGCATTGCGTCGTCACGATTTTTCAAGTCTGAAATTTTAAAGAGGAATCCAAAATTATTGTTAAATTGGGTTAAATGCTCAAATCGTTCATTAAAAGACATTATAGCTTGATCCATCAACACGTTGAAGAAATCTATCCGATAGTTTTCTCTGGGATCTTGCACTGATTCATCTACAGCAGATTCATATAAAAACTGTTTTTTAACTCTTTTTCGTCTCAAAGAAGTAACAATTGCTGGAAAACCCATTTCGTCATCACTCATTTCCAGCTCTTCTGCTAATGACTTTGCTGCAATTTCCGATGCCTGGAAGCCATTTTCTTTGAACGAAATAAGAAACTCACGCAACTTTTGTAGTAGCTCCAGATTTAGATCTAATTCTATGTTATCACGCTGCATCGTCTTACTTAGCAAATATATTTTATTTAGCAATTCATACCAAACTGACAATGTTACAAGGAACGTGAAGTTTTTTAATTCTTTTGCTAGAGAATTAGCTTCTGTTCTGCATTTTGAATCTTTAGCTGTTTCTGAGGTCTCAACCAATGCATCGTATATATCACCAATTTGATGGCTTTTACACTGCTCACTTTACACTACCATCTAGTGTCGGACAAAGGTTTCAGTCTGTCAAAATAGAGACTGTCATAACAACGACTTCACATGAGCGACGTAATCAGAATGGCGACTGCCTATTGTCTAATTGTTGACCTCATTATAATAGCGACTGTTGTAACTGCGACTGTTGTAATAGTGACTGTCATAATAGATGCACTCACTACGTACGTGTAGGAGATAGTGAAGGTCTTAAAAACTGAAGACTATCTCCTTCGATGTTGTGATATATAAAAGATTATTAGTCATTAGGAATAGGACAAGTAATGGTCAAATAAACGACTTAAAGATAGCTGGGTAAAAACAATAGACTTGCAAAACTTCAAAGGTGGGACGGCTCAAGAAATAGATCGCGGACTACGTCGGGCAGTCTTAGAAAATCTTTTGAATATTAAAAAAAAAATTTAAACCATATATAACATAGTAGAAATGAACACATTGACCGATACAGATTTATAAACACGTAATAGTGACTTACTTGTGTGGGGCTGAATTTTCGTAACATTGTCCCTGTCAACTGGGTGTAACACACCACTGGGTGTAACGCACAACTGGGTGTAAAATACGCATACACTTTTTATAAATCAAACAAACATTTACCTAACTAACTTTGAAACGCTTTTTGATAATTAAAATTGTTTTGTGTCATTGTCAAGGTCCCCTTGCGGGGTCCCTGTGGTCGTTGTCTATTGGTATGATCACCTACTGAGTTCTCGCCAGCATTTATATTTGTCCCAGCCACGTGGTTACACAGGACGCACAACACAACGATAAATTGAGCACAACTCAGAAGTAAACACACTAAAACACATATTTATTTACCTCAAAACAGAATACATATCAGCGGGCCCTAAAAAGGGCCGTAGCTTTACCAGCTACTACAAAGTAATGTGGGTAGTTCTCACAATAACTTAGCTCTGAGCCGGTCGAAACCGGCCCAGGCTATTTAACCGCACCCAGGACTTCGACCTTCTTTCTCGACTGACCAACACTCACTGAATAAAATATTCTGACTCAATGCCAGCTTTCCCTTGCAATCAACTCTCGCGTTGCGTAACGAAAGTTCATCGACCAATGGCCGGCAAGCCGGGAAGGTCACGATCATCACTCGTGATTAGCTGCCGCCTCACTCGTGGCTACACGCGTGATCAATAAAGGGACACTCCTCTCTCGCCCCTTTCCGCTTGAATACAACAAGGGCATAGATTTTCTCCCCTATAGACATTCTCTTCTCAGGTGACAGAGAGTGATACGTGGGTGCTAGACAGACTGACCACAGTGGGAACACCTGGAAAGACAAAGCCTTTGTCTATCCTATATATTTATATTATCTCTCCCCTCGGGTGATGAAAACAGGGTAGGGCTTGGACATGATTTCATTACAACAAAATCACAGAATGTGACATTAGCCCCCCTGAAGATGAAATCAAGGGGCGAGTAACCCGTGGAAAAAAGGAATAGCAGTGGGTATGATAACGCCCACCTACCAACTAAAATTATGCCGTGTTACATCAACCCCCACATAAACATCTAATTACATCTGGGACCACTAAGAAGGCCAAAACCGAAAAAAACGCCAACTTTACAAAATGCAAAATAGACATTCATCATCATACAATAAAACATCAAATATTTAATTACATAACCTTTCACACCACTCTCACTTCTAGGTGGCCATCTAACTAGCCTTCTCTTCTCTGACATGTGAGTGCCAAGTGTAAATTAACTTGAATTTTAAATGTTGGAATTTCTAAATATTCGGCCTATCTCGCAGATACGGCTAATATTAAATTTACACTATGCCTTACGGCGTAACTCGGCCAAAAACGACAAATCGCGACCTGTCAAGATAAGACAATTGTTGACAGAACGAATGGCAACCACCGAATCGCCTCTAGCGAAACACTCCCGAAAACAGTATGCACCGACATTCTACGTCGTACAACAGACCCCTGGGTCCCACAAATATCAACACCTCAAGTTTTACAACGATAATTAACTGGCGCGCCCCACTTAAGGGACCCGTCAGGAAGACTACAAGCAACCAGCCCGGTGTCCGCCTAATCCATATGAGGCCCGCCTGCCCGTAGCGCACAACCTCTTAGCGTGCACAAGGAATGAGTATGCCGCGCCTTCATAAACCTTACTTCCCTTCACCTCAAACACGGTCCACTCAATCATTTGGATATTTCTACGCTGGCCGCACCAGAAGAGGCGTTTTACTGCGTGGTTTCGAGGGCCGCCCTGGGCTCCTCTAGTCCCACGCACAACCCTCGTGTTACCAAAGAGCAGCTGGACCTTAACTAACTAAGGGACATGTACCATGAGTTAGGTGGCATGGCATCAACAACCTATAGTCATGGGCCCACCCAGTCTATGAATGGTTCTAATGTGGCGCCCTGACAACAAACGAACAAGGGGGGTACACAAAATCAGAAGAAAAGTGCTCAAAATCAAAATGAGAGCACACTAAATCAAACTAAATGTACACCAAATCAAAATAAAAGTACTCCAAATCAAAACGCTTACACAAAACCAAAATAAAAGTAAAGGATATATAATGAATGAAACGCATGAACATCCAATTAAAATCTAAAGTATATTAGCGTTTAACGACTCTCTGGAATCTAGCATGAACATCTAATTACAATCTCAAATACATTAGATTTCACCGATTCTCTGGAATCAAGCATGAACAGCTAATAGGCGCCCCAAGAGCCCATTCTCCTGCCGCATGTACATGGCAGCGAGATGCCCTGCGCCCCAAACTACTCATTGAACGGTATCTTACCGCATCTTTAAAGTCATTTAGATTCCTATGGGCCCTCCCATTATCTACGAATGGTTCTAACGTAGCCCACTAACAACACATGAGGCACCCGGAGTCTCGCCTGCTAATAGGCGACAATGACTCGGCCCTCACACACAATAATAAGCACATGAATGTACATAAAATAAAAAAAAAATGTACACAGAATCAGAATGAGTGTAACTAAATAAAAATGACTGTACACAAAGTCAAAATGAAAATATTCGACCGAATTCAAAATGACTACAGTTTCAAAATACCTTTACACAGAATCCAAAAACATTTATGTTCACCGGTTCTCTGCAACCTCGCATGAACAAACATATTGGCGCCCCAAGGGCCTATCTCCTGCTGTTGGTGCATGGCAGCGAGTTGCCCTGCACCACTAAAACTGCATGGCCGGTACCGTACCGCACACCTTACAACATTAAACTGCCATGGGCCCTCCCATTATCTATGAATGGTACTAACGTGGCCTACTTACAACAACCTAGGACCCCGACCTCTTCTCTCTGCTGCCCCCTCAGTCGTGGCTACACGCGTGATCAATAAAGGGACACTCCTCTCTCGCCCCTTTCCGCTTGAATACAACAAGGGCATATATTATCTCCCCTATAGACATTCTCTTCCCAGGTGACAGAGAGTGATACGTGGGTGCTAGACAGACTGACCACAGTGGAAAACCTGGGAAGACAAAGCCTTTGTTTATCCTATATATTTATATTATCTCCTCCCTCGGGTGATGAAAACAGGGTAGGGCTTGGGCTTGATTTCATTACAACAAAATCACAGAATGTGACAGTCAACCCTAAAAAAAGATTGAAACCTTAAACAATACATAACTATCTGAATGCATTGGCATATCAACAATATTCAAATGTAGTCAATGTGACATTCTACGTTTCAAAGCAGTATATTCACAAGTAGTATACACAAGAGAACAGCGCGCCTTGCATTTCAGCATGCACCGTTTGATGTGAAAAAAATAATTTTCTTTGCTAATATGACTACTACACTTGCTGCATTAAGATTTGATGTAAATATATTTCACATTATGCATCTTTTTAGCAATTTGACTGAAGTACGAGATGCATCAATAGTTCTTTCCCTCTCTGCATGATTTAAGTCTACTATCTCCATGAGGCTGTGATTTGGTTGAATATTGAGTTTCGAATACTGAGGTACCACTTTTGTTGCCATTGATTCCAAGTCAACCAAATTAAAAAAAAAAAAAAAAAAAACATAATAAAGGGTCACCTTATATTATCACAGTGAACATCTACTTCATTGGGTCTATATCATTATGACTAACATTAGGTATATATCATTAGGACTACCATTAGGTATATATCATTAGGACTATCTTAGGTCTATATTGTCTCTAGTTTCTTGCTATGATTCACTTTTCTCTATCAAGATGATTGTGTAATTACTTGCAACACGTTGGTAAACAAAGTTAGTAATTGAGAATTGTGGAAGCATACTGTGACGTAAGTAGATTTATTAAGGTGCGGACGTTAGATGTATGAATACGGCTGGATTGGGACATATTAGTTAATTAATAGATGAAGAATTAAGAGTAAAGAGTCGAGACAGGGTTGAGAGTGTTTAGTTTTGAAAACTTTACAGTAGCCTTCAATGAAGTTTATAATATCAAGAAAAGTAAGTGACATGATAAGCCAAGAGGTTTTTTGTATTGTCTTTGATCTATTTAAATCACTAGCCGTCTCGCGTCGTAGCATACGCCGCCTTATCAATCAATATAATTACTGTAATTATTTTTTTTTTAATAAACAGTCAAACAAAATAACAGGCTGACATACATGGTATGCAAAGTTGAACTTTGACCTATCATGTTCAGACTTTATGGTCACTATCTGGTACCTTCTTTCAACTCTTTTTTTTTTGTTGTTTACAGATTTTTAGTTAATTCTTTGTGTGCCTTGATTCTCGATACGCTGCCAGACTGCATTCTCTTTATTGGTTTTATATATTCATCTCTTTTTTTTTGTAAGATCGGGATTTTTTATTTAAATTGTAATCTTTTTCATTCAGTTTCTGACAAACATATTTCGGGTGGTGTGTGTTTTAATTTTTTTGGTTCGCTTTGTGTCTGCCTCAATCCACCCCCTTACCCCATCACACTATAGTGTTATTTGATGTAACACATTGTTTTCATTCAAGTCATGTCAGTCTCTGCTTTGTATATTTTTGACTTGCATAACACAGCAGAAGATTTTTTTTTCGTCTAACCTTCATCCTACAGTACATACACTATGCAGTACATATAGCAACCCAGCTTACGTTTCTTTTAGTATAACCTTCATCCTACCTCATTTCCGCGGTTTAACGGATACAGAATTTATCGCGATGGTGGATTAATGAAATAAATTCGTATTTAAAGCACATAAACATGATTACAATCAAACAATACTTTTCAAAAATTACTTGAGCTGAATAGACATAAAATAGTATTATAAACTATTATACAACCACCATCGTGCTCATATTGCTTAATATATTTCACCAAATAAAAGGACAAAACGTCATATAAGAAATTCAAATAATCTGGTTTTATAAAAGAAATAAAAATACGCGCTTGCTGTAAAGGTTTTCGGAATTCCACAAATCTATAAATAGTATTTCAGGCTGGTAAACAATGCGAGTTGACCGTGTCTTGCTTGCTGTGACATATTTCCGGCGTCTTGAAGATGTGAAATACATATAGAGATGTTTTAAATCAGCTTTATAAATCATGTGACTTCGTATGTAACTAATTCAAATTAAATATTATTTATAATTCAATTAGCTCATCGATTATAAATGAAATGTAATTTTTGTTATTTCTTTTGCCTTGAAATTTTATTTAATAAGCAGTCACAACGATATGTTGTATGTTTGTGTTTGTGTGTTTTCAGCTGTTGCCTGTTGTCTGGTGGATTAGTCGTTGCTAAGACAGTCGCTCTTTTAATACAATCGCTATCATGAGATCGCTGTTATGACAGTCGCTGTTTTAACACTCGCTATTATGAACCTGAGCCTGAGTATGTCAATAAATATAATTTCCTTTTTTTAATATTCGTTTGTTAAATATTAGCAACTGTTAAATATTACAACTATAATACAGACTTATTATTTATTGGGCCTTAACACCTCTCGCCTTCAAATGGTTTCCTTGATTTTTCAGTCAGTTAATCGTTTGTACCTTCTGCTGTTTTAATATAGATAGGCTGCCAAATTGATTTCCACTATTTGGCTGGAATCTCCTGTAAGGTGTTGACTAAAATTGTGTCTGATTTTTTTTCCCTTTCACAAATTGTCATACACTTACCCATGTCTTTCACAAAATCAATGTATAAATAGTTAAAACTGAATTTATTTGTAAAATTTGATAACTTAACATTACGAAATAGTTTTATGTCATTTTCATTGTAAAGCAATTTCGTTTTATTTTAATCCTATTTATTGATTCATTAATTTTATAAAAATTGATGTTAATCATTTATGATTTTATTTTCTGTCATTTTCTGACTTTATCATTATTTGTTTTTTAATCTTGTGCATTACTGACATGCTTTCGTTTCATTTAATTATTTATTTAACACTAGTTGACCCGCGGCGTAGCATACGCCGCAAAGAAAGGGGGGAAAGATACTGACACATTTTTTGATACTGACACAATCTTTGACACGGAAATAATGACAAAGCGAAGTATGTTTTCTGTACAGCGAAATTTATTTTGAAACATTATAAACATCTATAGCCGACAGGTGAAGACTTCCTGAAAGACACAGTTGTCCAAAGGGGGGGGGGTTGGACTAACGACTGTGAGTGAATGAAAAGAAGGAACTCTGGAGAGAGCAACATACAAATGTCCATTACTGTTTTGGAAGATACAGACATATCTTTTTGAACGTTTGGCCCTGTGCTTTATTAATGGTCATGGCAAAGGCTAGTCTAACAGGGAATTGGCTGCGTGTAAAGGTAACAGGCAAATTTGAATTTGATGGAGTCATGGATATCCGGGGAATGAGGACAGTTTGTGAGGTAGCAGATGCGATAGCTTTACACTCCAGTAAGTTGCGATGAATGCTGGTAACAGTCAGTCTAATGCCATTACATAGACCTCTTGCTGGCATGAAGTTTTTAAGAAGCTTGACGACTGAACCAATTTTAATTTTGAGTTTATGCGGAGGCATGCCAGTAGGTGTAAGACTGTTAAGAAATTCTTCGGGGAATGAAACTTGATCTGCTGGATCGTCTGTGACGATGAAGTCAAAGCTGGTAAAATTTACTTCGTCGGTTGGGATAAGTGTCAATACTTTTTCATTCAGGTGCAGGGAGTCTTCGTTCGTGACACTTAATATAGATCGCGTACTGAGTTGTTCCGAAGTGACAGTTGAGAAGTCGAGGTCACCATATAGTTGTTGAACGGGATCTTCAACATCGAGAAGTCATTTTGTGAAATGTTGTTCGTCAGGAAGAGCTCTCATATTTGTCGTCAGTGTCAGCACATGCATGTGACGCCACAAATGTTGCTTGTTAATGCAACTGGCGACAGTGAGTGATCGGGAGACACGCAGAATGACGGGGAGTATTAGTCGGAAATCTCCACCCAATAGTATTGTTTTCCCTTCAAAGGGTGTGTCTCACCTATGAGATCACGTAACAACCTTTTAACTGCATGGAATGCGTATGCATGTGTCATTGACGCCTCGTCCCATATAATCAATTTGGATTGCTTAATATGTACTGTAATTATTTTTTAAATAAGGAATCAAAAAAAAAAAAAAATAACAGGCTGACATATTCGGAGAAAATACATACTATGCAAAGTTGGACTTTATGGTCACTATCTGGTACCTTCCAGCAACTTGTTTTCATTTTATTGTTTACTTATTTTTAGTTAATTCTTTGGATGCCTTGATTGTCGTTGAGCTGCCAGACTTAATTTTCTCTTTATTGGTTAGATATATTTTAAGTTGTTTTTTTTAAGATCATATTTTTTTTTCATTCACATTCTAACAAACATATATCCGGGAGGGGGGGGGAGTAATTTTCATTTGCTTTTTATTTTTGGTTCGCTTTGTGTCTGCTTCAATCCACCCCTTCCCCCAGCACATTATAGTGTTACTTTGATGTAACATTTTTTTTTCATTCAGGCCATGCCAGTCTTCATATTACCAGTTTTGTGTAATTTGTTTTAGACTTGCCCAACTGTCATAGATGGGTTCATTCTAGACATTTGTTAGATAAGGTAGACGTGGTTCGTGTTTTTGAATCATCTTCTAATGTTATTGTAATGTCATAGATATTTTTATATTACCTTCAAAATGTTATCTTTCAGATTTACGTTCATTCACAAATCACACAAACACTTTGATGGTCGTGGTTCATTTATTAATACAGAAATCCACAACACTCACAATGAATAATAACATATATACAGGTTTAGAAATATCAGAAAAATCCATCATGTGAATAATCCATAATATCAGCAAAATACACGTATCTCTATAAACAGCATAAAATTACACTATAACTGTCCAACACTTAACTTCACATTCACAAAGTTCAACACCTATTTATCATCTGCTGTCCTAGCACTAACTTCTAGTAATAGCAATAAAAAGTAGGTCCTCTCTCCTCAAGAGACCTGTGTACACTGCCTTCAGTTTCTAATTATTCCCCTTTCTCTACCTGGACATTCACTCACTTCAATCTCATTATTTACTTCAGAAACCCACTGAGTTCATGCACAGCTCAGTCACACACACAACACACAAAACACATCCATGACACCAACACAGCCTAAGATTCTTTTAATATAATCTTCATCCTTCACTATTCAGTACAGATAGATGTTAGTTAATATTTTTTTGTAATGCGTACATATTCTGAAACAGTTAACATTTGTTTGTAATGCGCTATACATATTTCACCATATCTTATATTTTATTGTCTACACCTTTACCCACTTTGTAGCCGGTCCCAGCCAAAACATGTTCACATCTTATATATATATTTATACACCTTTTATTTGTGTAAGTATTAGTTATTAAAATTAGTGTCCGATGGTACTAATTCTATCATGCAATGATAAAGATATTTAATATTTTTTTTATTTATATATATAAAGTAAGGAAGATGCTCTGTGTGCTGACCAACTGATAAGAAGTGAGAAGGTTTGTCCTGTATGTGGTAGAGATTGTAGAGAGAGCTAGAAAATGTGGAAATATAGAAGGATTGGCGCGCAAACTCATATTTAAATATATATATATATATATATTTTTCATAATTCTTGATTTTGGGGCTCACAATGGATTACAATAAACATTATACGTTTGACCTACATGTTTGCAGTTGACACTTACTGCTACATTAATTTGAGAAATAATTGTGAATTTGATGATATGCGTCCAAGTGACAGGACATTAGCAGATTTCATTTCATATTGTAGGGAGGTTTGTAATATGTGGGTTGAGCAAAAAGAATAAAATGACAAATCGCTGGGTGGAGCCGGGGAGACATTTAAAATTAACGAAGTCCATTTGGGAAGAAGGAAAGATAATGTTGGACGAGAAGTAACAGGGATTTAGGGAATGGAGACAGTCGAAACAGTTACTGGGCCTAGAACGGGGGAGAGCTCAAATTAAAATATTACCTGATTGACGGACGGACGCTGCTACTTTTCAAAAATTATGTCGCCTCTGGCTTACATGCAGAAGGTTGTCACTGGGACACATATTGTGACGGATATGTGAGCGGGTTACCGAAATTTTGTAGAGAAAGATTATGTACATTTCACAGTAAATCATTTCACAAATTTCGTTGACCCCAGAACAGAAGCCAACACCCAATCAATGGAAAAACTTTAGCGGACTTTGCGCCGTAGTTTAAATACAGCAGGAGGTCCATATGAAACATCTTACAATCAGTGAGTTCATTTGGAGGCATAAAGAGTCAAGGTTTGGATAACATCATTTCGATTCATTTATAATTCTACTTAGGCAGTTTTATGATCCGTACAGAAATAAATTTAACTAAGTTGATCCCAGATTACACATAAATAACTCTGAATCAAAGTATTGTACTGATATGCCAACTAAAAATACTTCAATAAATGATTGTGTGAATGAATATTAGTGTGTCTTTTATACATTTATGTAATTTATAATGTTGTTTGGGCAGGATAGTGACTGTTAAAACAGCGACTTCACATGAGCGACGTAATTAGAATGACGACTGTCATAACGGCGAATGTCAAAAATGGCGACTGTATTATAATAGCGACTGTTGTAATAGCGACTGTTGTAATAGCGACTGTTGTAATAGCGACTGTTGTAATAGCGACTGTTGTAATAGCGAATGTTGAAATAGCGACTGTTGTGTGACAATTTAAGTTGTTTTTTTTTTTTGTTTTTTTTTTTATTAACTATAACTTAAACGTTTATTGTTTCTAAAATGTTATAAAAGACATTTAGTTTAATGTTAAACAAAAAAATACACTTATGTAAATAAAGATTATTAGTTAAGTAATGATATCTATTATTTTACAGATCCATGTTCTGATAATGAATGGAAGTGTAGAAATAAACAATGTATTCGTGAGGAATTCAGATGTGACGAGGGCAATGACTGTGGTGATGGAAGTGATGAAGAAAACTGTGGTAAGAATATTTACAGTTTATGTACTGCAATACACAAAAATGAGTATAATTACCTTTGAGTAACAGCAAATTGTGAAAAAATACCCTTATTTGGTGTCACATTACCTCAACAACCAATACATTTAAATGCTTCTAAAAAGATATCTAATACTTATGTTTACATTCTTACAATTTATAATGTCTTCTTATAAAAATATGCAAACTTTACAGTCTCAAATTTATACTATACTCAAATTATAAAGTCAGTGATGTTTTTTTTTATTTTTTATCTTCGAGGTTTGGGGAATGGGTTGGGTTTTGGGATGGAGGTTGGGTTTGGGGATGGGGTTAGGTTTGGGGATGGAGGTTGCGGGCATTCTGTTAAATCCTTTTAGAAACCAGTTTGCAGGTTGGCCAGGCGCAGCACTACCGGTACTCAACAATCATTACGTATATAACAAACGGGAATTTACAAAAAAAGAGTTACAAAAGTTTATGTTGCGTTATTTAGCATTATTTAGCATTTAGCTTTATTTGTGTTAATTATGTTAATGGTCGATTTTGTTTTAGATGAAAAAGGCACCCGTCCAACACTAAATGTGACAGCCGTACACCACTAAAAGTGACACATAAACCATTCTAAAGTGATATCAGAAAGTAATTAAAAATATGAACACAAAATATATATATATATAAAAAGAAAACCTATTAAAAATGTAAAATTCGCTTGAACAGACGTCATAATGTTTGTGTTTTATTTTGGATTGATCCAAATCTATTCGTAATGAAAGTAAGTAAATATATTTTGTATTTTTGTTAGAAACACTATACACACACACACACACACACATATATATATACATACATATATATATATATATATATATATATATATATATATATATATATATATATATATATATATTACACAAGGAAACATTACCTGAGTGGTCTATTGAATTAAAATATAAGTTTGAATCTATGAGTGTGTAAAAGAGCGGTTTTTGTAAATATGATTATGTTTTATAGATGTAATAGTATATCAGTTTTGAGTGTGAACTCCCTGAAATGATGAGATGTTTATATCTTAAGTCCTAACTACTGCTTCTGCCTGTCGTTTATCCTTAACATAGCCGATAGTGCTACATCAAAGGAGGCACCATGGGAGATCAAAGCTATTGAAAGCGTCACCCAGCCACCGGCGGTGTTTTGTAGATGTTTATGTATAGCACTATTTTTAAGATGGGAATAGCAATTAGTGTTTTGTAGTTCTTGTTTTTGTCTTTTTAATACTAGCTCTTTCTTTACACATAATGAAATGAAATAGCACTTATGTGAATTGGAAATATAATGTCTTGGAGGATAATTTTGTCCCATTTACTTGACATTATTCTTATTTATAGTACTATTGATAATCTTAGGTGGAATTTTTTATAAACATTAATAATGGTATAATCATCTCCATACCTCGTTAGTACGCGGTGAATAGGAAATAACTGTTTACCAGCACATCGTATAATTTATTATTAAAAGCAGTGGCTCTGTGACGTAAGAGCGGCATAGTTGTGATAATTAAGCCAGCAGCGCATAATCGTGGACATTGTAGGTGTTCATTAATTGTGACTAATTTATTATGCTTACGAAATTGTAACCAGGATCATATTGAAAAAAATATTCAATGCAGCGTTTTTATTGAACCTACGCATGCGCTGTTCTGATTTTTTTTTTAGAACATAGAATATTGGAGTAGAATTTTTTCTCCCAAAATGTTCGGTAAATAGATAAATAATCTTTTAATCACATAGTAAAAAGAGGAACTTGAAGAAATGAACCATCCTATTGACGGTAAGAAACATAAACAAGATGATAGACATAAAGAGGCTCTTATAGAAGAGGGCAGGGACCCACGGAGTCAAATTAACAAAAATCAGGCAATATAGAAAGGAAATAAAACAATAATTACATAAAGAAAAGTAATTGAAGATGTAAATAAAAGTTTTAACATAGAGATCCAGAGAAGGACAAATGTGATCATAGAAACAAATCCAGCTATCCAGTAAGTAGTACCTAAGAATGAAGAAATCCAAGAACTGATACTTGACGCTGTGGTCATCTAGGAGGTGTTAATTGGGAATATGGTTATCCAGGAAATGACCCTTGATGATGTGGTAACAAAAGAAGTGCCATACAGTGATTTTAGCCCCTGTTAGAATGTCACGTTTATTAAATGTCTATTGGTTTATTGCAGCAGCTGCAATGGTTGCCTACATTATCCAGACTAATTTACAGAATTCTAGCCACAGAAATACCGGATCCGGTTTTTTATTCCGGATTTCGGTACTTTGCAGATACCGGTAAATCTGAGGGCTTGGATGCCTTTTGAACAGTTGGCCTAAATGGCTAAATGGCATTGACTGATTGGAAGTTGGAAGTGAAGAACTTTGAAATAAATTGGAAAATAGAAATCATTCAGAAATCACTGAATTCAGGATAAAACGCAGATTGATAATACGTTATTATCCATATGTAACTAAACTCGCTGTTAAGTTCTAACTCGCTGAAAGGTCAAAGGAAAACAACTTTACTTTTAGTCTATTACTTTCATTACTTTGGCACTTGCCACTTGCCAGTGTAATTTTTAACTATTGTAGTGCACTAATTGTTTTGAATCTGAGGAGAATGTCAGATTCATTATCTAGTTCATCTCGTCTTGTCATTGGCTCATTGGATGATGGATGCTTTTTGCTTATTGTTATTGTCCAAATGTTCATAGTTTATGATGTGTATTGAAATTAATAATTAATTGGAAAAAAAAACTAATAACAAGATTGAATTGAATTAAGATTTAACAACAATAATTCTGTATTTCTGTACTTTACAAGTTTGGAAATTTAAATACAAATTTTAATGAATTCAAGTGGCATTTAGCAAAGCCATTATTCAAGCCTAAGGAAACAAGAATAAGATGTTGATAACTAACTAATGACTATTAGCTAGTTAACAGTGTTAAGTTACCCCAAGTCCACATCCAAATAATGTACACATTCCAGTGATGCTACACAGTCACAAATTGACAAATCACAATTTCACACTGTAATTTGGCGCATAATAAGATTATTTGTTGTTGTTATTATTATTATGCTTGGTGAGGAGACAGCTCCGCAGAGCAATATGGGTAATCTATATCTCTGCACCAATGACTAATTGATAAGCAGACTAACGTCTGGTTGATCAGTGTGTGTCCTTAAAAGTATTCATAGATAGGCTAGATCAGCACAGGCCTGCTGGCTTGACGCAATTTGATGGTCGTCTGCCGTGCTCGGTAAGGTGGCGGACTGACGGCCAGGCGCTTGGGCAGTATAGTTGCGTCATTGGTGATTGCGGTTAAGATGACGTCACTAATAATAATTACTTATCCCCGCACTATCATGTATGGGATTGGGCCGATTGGCCACTATTAACGGTGCTGACTCTAGCCTCTGGTATGTTTAGAATATTAAACATTAAACAAGCTCAACGCTCGAAACAATGGATTAATGTATCTCGATCGTGTGGAATTCGGGAAGAGAATTACTTTTATTTCGGATTATGATCCGGTGAGTCACAAAATCTGACCAATTCCGAAATCCGGTATATTCCGGATTCCGGATCCGGTTGTTCCGGATGCATGTAAATCTGGCGAAACCGGATATCACCAGATAGTGCAAAATCCGACGGAACCAAACTCCGGACAGGATTCCGGCAACAGCCGCTATTACAACAGTCGCTAATACAACAGTCGCTATTACAACAGTCGCTATTTCAACATTCGCTATTACAACAAAAAACAATAATAACGTTTATGTATAGCTAAGCTAAGTGCATATTTGCCACGGCTCCGAATAACAATCAGACTTTATTGAGACGGGGTCCGAAAAAAATCGGAGTTTATTGGTACCCGGGTCCGAATAGTCACTTGAATTTATAAATAATAAATATAAATACTGAAGTATTTAAAATATTTTAAATAATGTATCATTTTACTATTTGCTAATTTGATCATTAAAATAACTTCTTATTACTTTTAAAAATGGCGACTAGTGAAACCTCGGTCGAAAATAATGATAATATTCTGGATGCACTGAAATGGTTTGTTTTTAGTAAAACCGACATGCGTATTGTAAAGGTTTATAATGTTCTCTTGATGTAAATTGCTGGGGTCTGACTGCAGTTGCAGTCAGACTGATCTTGGAGGCGTTACTGTGGTAGCGTGTCTCTTATTCCACACACACAAACACTACTCAAATCAATGCTGAACTCAATGTTGCTGATTCATTGGTACATTTATTTACGAAGACATTAACATAGCAAACATGTTGAATCATAAAGGCACATCTTCAAAAGATCAAATAATATATATGAGTTGCCATATGAAAGCGAATATATTAACTTCTTCTAGAGTTAAATAATAATACGTCTTGTATGTTCAAGAACTAGAAAGCAACTGCCGTTATCACCAAGGCTTGTTTCTACGCAAAATCTTAAATGACGTCAAACTATAAAAAACTACGTCACATAACAATATAAAAATTAAAACTCTCTAGAGTTACTTAAAAAGTGTGATTAACACATATGCACAAACCAAATCAATTAATGGATATTTAAATCAACCTTAACTCCTCTTAACTCCTCGACACCTCCCCTCCCTCCAAAAATGTGCAACATTTCTTTATAAATATAATCCATCATAAATAACAACTCATCAGTATTTCAATATCAACCTACTATTCAATAATATTCAACCATATTCAATAATAATCAATGATATTCAATAATATCCAACCATATTCAATAATAATCAATGATAATCAATAATATCCAACCATATTCAATAATAATCAATGATAATCAATAATATCCAACCATATTCAATAATAATCAATGACATTCAATAATATCCAACCATATTCAATAATAATCAATGATAATCAATAATATCCAACCATATTCAATAATAATCAATGATAATCAATAATATCCAACCATATTCAATAATAATCAATGATATTCAATAATATCCAACCATATTCAATAATAATCAATGATAATCAATAATATCCAACCATATTCAATAATAATCAAAGTGGACAAAATCAATTTTTATGTGCCAATTATAAGATATCAATTCAACCAATATGATTAATTCAATTAAATAATCAATATATATCCACAAAAAAAATTTTTTATGTTATTATTACCAATATATGTGCCTATAATCATTATTATCACTTATCAGTGCCATAATCTATCAAATGTATAAAAACAATTATCTAAGCCATACAATGTGCCATACAATTAATGTAATATATTGTTTTACTATGCCAGCAATTTAATAGTTCATCTATGTTTTATTATTACCATATGCCAATATTCATGTATCTATTACATTCATTTAAGTCTTCTTTCTGTTTTATTTTATTACATGTATGTTTCCTATCAAATAATGTGCCTCTTGATTGTCTGTGTTCTCTCATCTTGCCTTTACAAATATTTCTTATCTTAAAGCATTCTTCTTTTTCATGACCAAGCTTCTTGCAAAAACTACATGAAGGTTTATTCAAATAATCATTATGTTTATTTATTTTATAATCTTTTCTTACTCTGTATGCCTTCCAATCTATATGACTAGTCCTATTGTGTACCTGTCTGTTTCTATGGACATTCTGTGGTTGTTGTCTATTTCTGTTGTTTAAATTGTGTGTATGTCTATTACTATATGTCTCCTGTGGTTGTTGTCTATTTCTAATATTTTTCACATATGTACCACTATCCTGTTTATTTCTAAAGGGACAAAAATTTTGTTTGTGACCAAAATTATGACAGTTGTAGCATTTTATATGTTTAAATTTAATGGAGCATCTATTTGCTTTGTGATTATGACTATTACAATAAAAACATACTGGTTTGTGTCTATGTGCTGACTTTGTTTTACTTTGTTTACTGGTGTGTGTAATAACTGAGATTGAGTGAATTTTCTTAAATTTTACATCTGTATGTTGTTCATTTTCTTTTGAAGTTTTGTCTATTGATGTTTCATTTAGGTCTCTAACAATATGCATGGAGTTTAAATGTACTTGATTGTTATTTTTGCTTATTACTTGTGCATCTAACTTCTCTGTTATTGTTAGTGTAGTGTTGGACTGTTCAGTTACATAAGTTGTCACATGTTGTTCAAATTTTTCAAATTTTTTTATCAATGTTTGTAAACTTTGAGTCAATGTTTGTATTTGTTGACTTTGTTCTTGTATGATTCTCCTTAATGTATTATTATCATCTTGCTGTTTTAAATCAAAGGTGCTAGCATAATCATTGTCTTGTTGATCTATTATCATATTCTGATTATTATCCCTTACTTTCACATCACTGTTTTCTAATGTGTTAAAATTATGTTTAGATACTTTACAACCATTATTTTCTAAATGATTAAATAACTGTCTTACAGAGTCAAGTTCAGCATTACATCTGTTACATTCATATGTTGTTATGTCTAAGTTTGCATTTATCAATAAAGTAAAGTCATTGCGATTTATTAACCTACTGTTATATAATATATTTATGCCATGTTCATAATCACCACACAAATCATTACTCAAATGCTCAAATAGTGCATTCTTAGAGTCAAATTCACGACCACAGTTGTAACAATCTAATTTATGCATTGTCGTGTTTATCTCTTTTATTTCTTTAATTTCTACTTCTGCTTCTAATCTAAGTCTTTCTTTCTCTAATTCTAACCTGGCAAGTTCCCTATCATTTTCTCTATCTTTATCTAACCTCTCCCTTTCCTTTTCTCTATTAATTATTCTTTCTTCCCTGTCCAACCTTTCTTTAGTTAATTTCTCTTCTTTTTCAATGTTTTCTTTAATAAATTGTAGGAGTTTCTCTCCTGTTAGACCATATTTTTCACCTCTCCTCTCATATGCTTCCCATAAATTTTCTTCTATATTTTTAACCTCCATATTTATGATTTAAGAAACCCTTCAATGATCAATTAACAATTTCTAATAGATTCAAATAGATTTCAACAATATTGGAGAAGAAGGAAAAAAAAAATTTCACTGGCACTGATATATACAATTGGCACTATTTAAAATATCACATATATCAATCAATGTTTACATAAATAAATGTCCTATATTATATGCATGGGATTGGGATTCAGTGTCCAAAATAATAATTAAATAGAAAATATTTATAAAATGTATGTATAATTATAAATTTCACACTACAGGACAAACAATAACTGAATCAGCTTCCTATTAGATGATAGTGAACAGTAGAATACAATATATATGTAAACAAAACGCAGACATACACTAGACTACTTGAGTTAAAATTAATTACAACGAAATATATACAAACAAATAGGACAATAAATAAACAAACTGCTCAAAAACAACTAAACATTTAAATGATATCAGTATTTTAAGTGGATCCAAATATTATTAAATAATTATCAATTACACTATTGAGTGCAATAGATCCAGATAAAACACTAGCATACCCCTGATAGAACCCCAAACTAGCTAGCCTATATTTGGGTCGCCACCCTTCCTCCCTTTTATAACGAATAAACAGATGTGGACACTGAATATTAACTATATAGGGAAAAAATAAAAATAATAAAATTTTACGTTACAATTTGATGTTTCTTCTGTTTGTATCAAGGCACCACAATACTCCTAGGCGGCCATCTTGAATCTGTGACCTTGACTCCTCTTCCGTAGTTACGAATTAGATGAATGAAAGTGTCAAACCTTGACCTTGATCCTATGCCGTGGGAAATTTTCAATAATAAATGAAATCTATTCGAAATGGTATTCGAGATAGATGCAGAACTGACCGGACCGTAGAGTATTTATCGCAGTCAGTGTTTGAGACTTGGTCTCAGTCTGCCATTGAGATAAGATAAGATCTCAATTATTTTTCTTGTGTGCAGCACGCTGGTTCTATGTGCTGGTTCTCCTCTGGGCTGCAAACTGGTAACAGTTTACTGGTCTGGATAACTGGACTGCTCTTGTGGTCTGGTTCGCTGGTCTGGATCACTGGACTGCTCTGGGGTCTGGTTCACTGGTAGGATCAATGGACTGCTCTGGGGACTGGTCTGGATCACTGGACTGCTCTGGCTGCTGGGTTCTCCATGCTGGCCACCATTGTAAAGGTTTTAAGGTTGATGTAATGTTAATGTTGGGGTCTGGCTGCAGTTGCAGTCAGACTGATCTTGGAGGCGTTACTGTGGTAGCGTGTCTCTTATTCCACACACACAAACACTACTCAAATCAATGCTGAACTCAATGTTGCTGATTCATTGGTACATTTATTTACGAAGACATTAACATAGCAAACATGTTGAATCATAAAGGCACATCTTCAAAAGATCAAATAATATATATGAGTTGCCATATGAAAGCGAATATATTAACTTCTTCTAGAGTTAAATAATAATACGTCTTGTATGTTCAAGAACTAGAAAGCAACTGCCGTCATCACCAAGGCTTGTTTCTACGCAAAATCTTAAATGACGTCAAACTATAAAAAACTACGTCACATAACAATATAAAAATTAAAACTCTCTAGAGTTACTTAAAAAGTGTGATTAACACATATGCACAAACCAAATCATTTAATGGATATTTAAATCAACCTTAACTCCTCTTAACTCCTCGACACGTATATATTTCAAGTTCCTGACTATGGGGGTGAACGCGGCAAAATGTGCATAACTTTTTATCAGTTGCATGTTTGCGTGGCGCAATTACAAAAAAAATTGTGTCTCGTGTGATACTATCTTATAGGGAGCCGGAGCCGTGCCGATGCCGGAGACGTCAAATTTGTGGAGCCGGAGTTGGAAAAAAAATTGGAGGCTCAGCAAGCCTGGTTATGAAGTTATCTTCTACTGTTTGATGTCATGTTGTGCACTGATGTCATTTCCATGACCATACGTGCTTTGATGTCATGCAATATTTACGAATGTAATGATGATAATTCATCATGGGACATCTGACATCCCAAAATGTACCCAAACGTCATATAGATAACAACATTCATATACATGATTTTATGTGACGAAATAACATATTTGTGATTTACATGTTAATGATAATGATTACCACCAGACATTGTAGTGATGTCGCTAATTCAAAGCAAGACACATTAAGTACAAATTACACATGACGATGATGTATTTTAAGATTTCATTCACTGCTGCAAAGTCATTTTATGTAATAATATGTATATTGTGTATAAATGTAATTATGTTATAAGCAAACAATACGATATAAGAAATTTAGCGCACACGTATGTACATACCACTCGATTTATTTCACCAGTACGCCATTACATGGCATTTAGAGTATTACTATGTAAATAGAAGAGGTCAATTATCAAAGTGGAATTTAAGTTCAGGTTGAAAATTCTTTCAATTCGATTTTGAAAGTTATATGTCGATTTTTAGTAAAGTAGAGAGTTGACTGCGAGAGACAGACAGAGAGAGAGAGAGAGAGAGAGAGAGAGAGAGAGAAAGAGAGAGAAACAGTGAGTGAGAGAGAGAGAGAGAGAGAGAGAGAAAGAGAGAGAAACGTTGTGGTTCGCAAGAATTTTATTCACCATTGATGTTGCTGCATGTAAATAAAGACTTTTCGTTGTATTTAAATATGTGTAAGTATTATTTTCTGGTGTTGTATGCATCCTGTGGAACCACGTGGAAGGGACTTATACAAATGCACGCACAATGCAGTACCATAGATGATCATAAACCCAAGAAAACGACTGCCACAGATCGAAAATGATCTTGACTTATGCCGTACAAACGACATGCTCATATCTAGCCTTAACGGCAGACTCATTTTTGTGCACAACATGGAGATTAAATTGCCACATCGGGAGACGACTGTACCATTGTCTGCATTATTTGGGATTTTGAAATCTTTGAGACACACAGATAACTGGAGTATATTAGACAGGCAAAACAGAAGCATCGAACAGATGATGACACCAGAAAGTAAAGTCATCAAACGTGATGGTATCAGTTGACTGAACGTGATGGGTGTAGTATACAATGATGAAAGAAACGGTATATTCTGTACGGAGTCAAGCTTCATGAAGACAATGTTGTGAGAAATGACCTGCCCTGGATGGCAAGATTTTAGAGGGGACTTTTAATAGGGAAATCCAATAGACTAGCGCACCGTATAATTTTCCATTTAAAGTTGAGTTTTTGTAACGTAAAAGCGGTAAAGTAGTAATAATAGTAGTGTAAAATAGTAGTCATCCAATGTACTTGATTATAAAGAAATGATTATTTCTCTTTTTAGTGACAAACACATTTTACCAATGACACAAATAGGCATTTTAATACAAGTTTTTTTAGAAAAATCTATAATTTAGCAAATAAATTTAGATAGCACAAAACTAATAGAAAGTTAGAAAAAACTTATAGCCCGTAAGAAACGTCTGACCCACCTGACTAATTAATTCAGCCTGTGTTATGTATATTTCAACTTGTTCATATGAATACTGTCTACAGTAATGAGTTGTATAATCTCAGATAAACATTATTTATATTATTACAATTCTAATATTTCACATTATTTCGCTATTCTGTCTAATTTATCAGCTCATATCAGTCAACTGCTCGAAATGTTTGGCTACTCCTGATCAGAAAGCTAAAAATATTGTCCTAGTTGACCATTTTATATGTATCTTTGTTATATAACCATCTTTTAAAACATTACACGATCGCAGGCAGGCTTTGTTTAATTAAACGTGTCTAGCGAGTTGCAAGTAGTATAGAGCTGTGTATATAACATTATTGATTAGACAGAGTATGTTTTTCCATTACTTTCTCTATCAGAAACTTTCGGAGAATTTGAAGTTTAAGGCACTGAACTAGAAAATAAATTAGCTCGTGTCAATACTAGCATTTAGACCTAAAATTTAGGTTTAAAGATTCATGTATCAATAATTAATCATTATAAAATCAATTAAATCAAATGATAGGAAAAACTTGTGATGCAAACTGATATGGCATTAATTACTTACCTGTCGTAAGACAAGACATAATGTCAATAAATTCGACGTACACAATCAATAGTATACAGGACGATAGAATATTTGTCATTGTAACTAGTTTTCAACGCAATTATTTACATGTTCAATAAATCATTTATTTCTCAATCTGATTTACGTCCATCCATTTCAAATCTGAAAATGTTTGTAGGAGATCAGACAAACCAGTGGTTTTAAATTGTTCGAACATTAGACCGAATGATTTATTTTTAGCCTTCACAACGCACAAGAAAAAGAAAAATAATAATTATTTTTTGAGAACATAACTACTTGTACTTAGATCATAAAGAGATAACACTCGAATAGATGTTTGTTGCTTCCCTGTGTTTTAGTTCCTTCTCGAGGACATAGTAAACAACAATATAATAATCCATATTGTTGTCATTTACTAATGTTAATTATCTCCTAGTCATCAAATTCAGGTTTTCGTTTTGCAAGATTTCATCTTTCTGTGTGTTTTATGTTAGATAGATATCTCTAAACCAGGAAGAAAAAATAATTAAATAAATGTTGCATTTAAAATTTAAAAAAAAAACCTATTTACTAGAATTACATTTACACAAACTAAATTAATTGCTATTATTTTGAGGCATATAACGAAATGAACGAAATAAATAAGGATACAAAATATCAGAGAAGTATAGTAAACAAAAAAAATATTTAGGAGCAAGAAAAAAAATTAAAACTTATTCATTGGACAACCTGTGACAAAGATCTATATTTATAATTTTATTTTAGTCTTTTAGACTTCATATAACTGAATGACTAAATATATTAATATAAAATACAATTTTACTTAATAATGATTTTCTTAAATATATGTTGTTAGGTTTTATTAATTTTACGTGCTTAGTCATATATAATGTTTGTTTTTTTTATTTTTTAATTAATTAATAAACTTATTTTTTGTCAAATGTCGTTCTTCATGTCTTTTAGTTCTCTCCTAGCAGTGACGATCCTATACATATAATTAATTGCATAACAAATCTTTCAATATTTGTACAATATAAGTCTTGCTCACTTGAACTGTAAAATTTCCGATAATTAATATCTGTACATCAGGGTGGTGCTTATGAACCACTAAAAAATAAAACCTTGATTTCTTTAGGTCTCACCCCTTTAAATTGTTCCTTTGTATGTAGAAACATCTAGAAAAAAATTGGTGCTGATATCTTAATATTTAGAGGTAGCTCAATGAAGCCAAAGTTTAGGTAGGCCATGTTCAACAAGTAAACAGATCACGCTTTTGGGAATTTTCGGCTTTTTTAATCAAAGACAGTTTCTCAAACACAACATTAAACAGTAGAATGAATTATTAAACAAGCACAAACAATCCTGCATCTACAGTATTCTACCTGCAATTATAGTTCAATGTTATCAGTCTGATAAGAAGTCATTTTGACAATGTCTGTTTCTTAGTGTCTGGATAGAATTGTCGATGCTGTTGAACAGTCTGCAGCAGGAACTGAAGCTGCTCCTCATCTCTGGTGAGGACTCCACTGTAGTCTTGAATCAGTGCTACACCCCTCTCTGCATGGTCGTTGACAACCTAAATCTGCCGAACGGTCTCCAAAGATCGCCGATAATCTTCATGGTTGGTGCACTCATCTGAGTCAGCAACCAGGAATCCAGTCTGAAGTTCCATCAAGTCAAAGAATCTCTTAGACTTTGGCGACACAAAGTCCTGGAGCCTCCTGTTGTTGAAGGATTCCAAATCAACAGAGATTAGCTTGATGTCCTCTGGCTCCTCATTACTGCTTTCATTCATGGAATTTACCATGGATCTTTTTGTTTCCGCCGATACCTGATCAACGAAGAATGCCAACCCAACCAATTCAGGGACAGGTACCAAAGGTGCTTTGAAAACTTGCAGCACAGGAAACAGCTCTGTTGATTCCGGAGTAGCTGAGAATTGATTGGAGCAACAGCATATCATTGCCAGATTAGCCGTGAACCAGGCTCTCATGTAGACACGTACAATAAAGATGCACAGCTCTTGAAGACCTCTCTCTTCCTTGGTTGTCAGTCTGAATTGCCCTTTGAACATCCCTATCTTCAGGCTGTACAGAACCTTCGACATCCAGCGAGCATGGTGCATTGCTCCAGGAGCAATGAAGTGCACTCCTCTTTCAGGCACGATCCCAAGAAATAGCAGAGCAAGTTCCAGGAACTCTCGATAATCATTTCTTGGCTGCTGCTCTTGAATATGCTTCTGAGCAAATTCAATCCGAGAGTTGTGCACATTTTCTAACGAAGTACACATGTCTGAATTTGTCAGTGATGTTTCATAGTTTGCTCTGTCAATGAAATGCCAATGATCCTTGAAACGTTTGAATAGCAGAACCTCAGGAGATGAAGTGGCACCTAGACAGACTTGGAAGACTGCGCCCAGAATCAGTTCCATAATGTGATGTCTGCAAGGAAGTGATAGAAGACCTCGCTGAAGTTTTTGCTTCAGCAGGATTCAGGTACCACTAATCCGATCAGTGTTGGAACTAGTAGTATCAAAGCACATGCCTCTGATCTTGTCACTAACACCCCAGTCTTGCAGAGCTTGAAAGACAGCTCCGGCCTGTGCAGCACCAGGCCGGAAGGCAGTTTCGCAACATTTAACAACTGTGATGCTCCTTTCCCAGAAACAATTACAGGAAGTCTGTAGATGCATTTTTTATTTGTGAGATCCGGAAAAAAACTTTCCATCCCAATGCACAACCATAGGATAATCAGCTTGGCACGTTGCCAATAGTTTCTAGGTGGTGTAAGTAGGCCTATACTGTGTTGCTAACAATTTCTTTGTCTAGGCCTACTAGGCCTGCTGTGTATTAAATTACCACTTCCAGGCCTATTTACATGGTTTAATTGCTTAGTACAGCAGTGTAGGACACTCCACATAACTTGAATTAATATTATACAGTGTTATACACACAACAACAGTGCAGTACACTATATATTCTCATCACGTCCAATACTCCTAAACTTTGACGCCATTGAGCTACCAGTAAACATGAACTGAATACCTTAATATTTTATTTTAAAAGTTTATATATATATAAACGAACAAAAATAGTGGGTGAGAGCAGAGATTTTTGAAAGTTCGTTTCTAAGCACCACCCTACTGTACATACACTAGTTTCAGGTAAGAAAAGGTTCTATTCTCGTTAGCTGGATGAAAGCAGTTCAGCTGATGACTTTTGAAGGTCAGGATTTTGAAGTAGATTATTAATATCTTCCTAAGGAAGAAGATTTTGTGTGATTTCTGCACGAAAATAAGAATCATTAACATCACAACTGTCTTCAGAACATGACCTGTCATCGCTTTCATTATCATCATGCGCAGAAGTAAGTACAGGAATGTCTTCATATAGTCTTTCAGGCCTCAAGGATGATGGTACATTATGATATTGAATCTTGTTAAATCCAACAACATTCGTCATACAAAAATACTAGTCTATCACATGATTTGAAGGCTAACACCAAATCATGGGCACACCAAATACCATACTTTCATTTTACCATTAAACCACTTGCCAATAGTTATTTCAAAAAGTTTACTGTAACAATAGATTTAGGTATATTCAGACAATTTTAGAATCACTGTTCAGTTAGTAAGTCAACATTGAAAGTTCAGGGGCCCAGGATACATACACATATTTTGATAACTAGAATTCCAGCGTTGTATCTTTGTTTAGGGAGAATTAGTCTGTCAGCACAGGTCGGTGACCTAGATATAAGTGACGATTGATGTAATTACGGTAAACAAAGGGATGATAACTTTAGTATAGGTATTTGGCCGCACCAAACCCTAGGCTGGAATAAGAGTTATTAATATGCAGATGAGTTAGAAAGGGTGTTAGGGAGCCAATCAAATGTTCTGGGGCTTTGGAGTCACATGATGATCCACCATCATATAAATATGAGATAGTTGGAGGCAGACAGAGGTAGAGAGCAGGTTAAAGACACGGAGATAGAGACAGGGGGTCAGACGGAGAGAAGTGGAGAGACAGTTAGGGAGTAGTGGGCAGAGAGGAATATTGAGAAGTTTAGTTGGGATCGAGAAGAGGACAATAGTTGTAAAGTTGTTAATAGGAGATTTGATTTATCATATTATTTATCTTTGTGTGTGATGTAAAAATAAAGTACATGAATCATTATTGACTCAGCTACCTTTATTGGATGAATGTGAAAGTGAACAATATATATACACGCTGTAAACGCCTCCGAAGAGAAGAAGAAGAAAAGCCTTCACAAAATGATGTAAACAAAATAAACAAATAAAAACATAGCGTGACATTTACAAATAACATTATGCACCCATGTTTTTGTTTTGATCGCCCAGTTTACGTCCAAAGTACGCATGATAATATTTTTTGTCATGTGTGATATGTTCTTCTTCTCAGCCACAGTGCAAAATCGTGCGCAAACATCTAAGAAAAATGTCTGCTAAATTCGTACAATGTCTTGGCATAGCGAATCAAATTTTTGAAATACATTCAATTATTTAATAAAAAAATGTAAACACACAAACAAAAGCATTAAATATTCATTTAAACTTGTATTCATACAAAATATTTAACTAAATAATGGGTTAGTCACATACAACATATTGATATGATTACATATAATGATATGTGTTTATATTGCACATTGGTACTAAAAATAAGTTACATTTGCTGTCAAGGGTTCTGTTAAAATTAGTCATTTAAATAAGTATATGACATGTATATATCATGTATAAGCAAGCATAAACCTTGTATACACACTTATGAAGGCCCTTAAACATTATGAACGTCTCTGGCCTTTAGCGTAAAGTAATTTCAATATCTTTTGAATAAGGGACGTAACTATCCTGGGTATGACTCTAATAATGCCTCTCCTATCACGTGCCAAAAATGTAATATAGGTCGTTGCGTTGGAATATTGACAACGTTTAAAGCCTTCAACGTGTAGAGATGGTGTTGATTATGTTGTGTTATTCATCTCTGTGAATGGGCAATAGTGTTGGCTAGGTATTATCATTCATCTCGGGGAATGGGGAAACGTTTTAGTGATATTATATCAATCATCTCGGGGAATGGGGAAACGTTTTATTGAGATTATATCAATCATCTCGGGGAATGGGGAAACGTTTTAGTGAGATTATATCAATCATCTCGGAGAATGGGGAATAGTGATGGTCACTTTTTTGGAAAAACGTAGAGTTAAAACAATGTCATTCGCCAATATTTGTTATCCGGTAAAAGGTCTAACATGAATGACTATGAAGGTGGTACATTGTCCATTTTTGACTGGACATTCAAGAAGTAATTTTGTCATTAAAAAAGTTATGTGATTATTTTTAGTATCAAACATTAGAGAATATCTTTATTTATATGAAAACATTTATGACATTAACATTTAAAGAACATCGTTAACATCCTCAACATTGTATTTTAATATTGTATAATTCACAATTTTTTTGTGGTAATTAAAAACATAAAGTTCTCTGCCCGGACAGTTATACTTTAATTTAATTGTTAAACAACTTATTCAGTTTTGGATCATTCCTTTTTTTTTCTGAAGACGTCATATTTTTATATAGATCGAAAATTTCATTCACCAGCATTCACAAGTTGTATATGGCTGGTGATAAGACAATGAGAAACTGAATAGTTGCCATGTAATTAAGGACGACAGGTAGAGACTCACAGAGATATTTGTGAAACAGGGAAACGTATCTGCCTAATAAAGTAACTCATTGACCGTTTAGAATCATCTTAGGCATCAAAGAGACGTGGTGGAAACATGTTGGACAAAGACGACATCTGGACATAAAGAGAATTATGAAACTTACTAACAGGGAGTTGGATTTATGCTGTCCTAACAAGCACAGTGGTCACTATTATCCATTCCCCAAAATTAATCACATAACCTCACGAATACTATTTCCAATTCCCCAAAAAAAATCATATATTTGGCTTTAGTAGATTTGAGCAGTAGAGGTGTGGGCAACCAGGCCTTTATTCGACCAACGTATGCCGGTCATTGGGGTGTAAAGATAAACCTGCTACATGACTGGTATGTTACTTAAGTTACCCACCCAACTGGCAAGTCAATCATCCCTACCATCCAGCCAGAAAGGTCGATGTGTTATTGATTACACCATTATTAAGAGAGTGACGATGTGATCAAACGCAATGACTTCTACCATCGGTAGGTAAGGGTTGCGCTAGCCTTATGGCCAACACTATTTTGTCCAACTGTTTTAATCTAAACCCGATAATACCGAGAAACGATCAGTTTGATTTCTTCTGAAATCAATACGATTACATCAGAGGTTTTCAACCTGTGGTCCGCGGACACCTGGGGGTCCGCGAGGAGCTTCAAAGGGGTCAGTGGGCAAATCAAGGAAAGTAGTGATTTTTCTTGTACAAAGTATTGCTTGGTTTGGTTGATTGGTTAGCTTTTAGCTAAACAAAAAATGCTAGTTATGCCATTGTTTCAGGCACAAACAACACTGTGCAGAATTGAAAACTTCGCTGGTATTTCCATATATTTTTGTCTCAAGTCTGAACTAGACTGCATACTACATGTACTTGTGCAGTGAGTTTCTAAGTCATGTCATCTCGGCAATATTTCTTACTTACTGAACTCTGACATCACTGTTAAAACATCCGGATCTGCGCAAGCTTGTGTATTATTTATAAATAGTCTGGTTAATCAGTGGTTACAATTATTATAAGCCTAGATCGGTTTAGAAATAGTCTTAGACAAAAGTTTTTGAAATCAAATTGCAGGTATACACTTTGCATGTTAATTTAAAATGACACCCACAGATTGTTTTGGATTGAAGTAGATTTTTCGTAAATTTTTAATATGAAAGTAGGTCAGAGCGATAATAGGGATTTTTCGCTAACGCAACGATGAAACGGTGCAAAATTATATCCATGAACCTATTATGTTGTTCTGTTGTCATGTGTTTTACTTATGTGACAAATACTTTTTAAAATTTTAGTAAACAATTCAAAATGTTTCATCAGATTTGTATTTGTTTCATCAGAGTACTCGATTTATTTTTAAATTGTGAGTTTTCGTCATCAGAATGTGAACTATTTTTACATATAATTATCTACTCTAACCCTCTCTACTCTGAAACTCTAATTTTTTTCCCCTGTGAGATCCGAGTCAATGGGACTAGACTGTTTTTTGGTCATTTGTTTATCAGTATTTGTAAAAGTAAACTGTCCAAAGCTAGTAGCATTGATACATTTGTGAAGAGGAAAGCTGACCAGAACCTGCAAGATTCTGATGATCAAGCAGCCAAAGACGAACGAAAAAGAAAATGGCGCAAGTATAATCCAGAATATATATCATTCGGCTTCACCGCAGTGGTAACCGATGCTGACCAACCTCTTTGTGTCGTGTGATGCAAACATTATCGAACGATGCGATGAAGCCTATGAAATTGTGGCGCCATTTGACCATAGTGCATTCGAAACTTGCCAGTAAAGAGAAGGAATATTTTGAGAGGCAGAATGAGATCTATTTGAAACAGGAAGGTAAACTGATGGCCTGCACTACTGTGAACGATAAAGCTCCTCAAGCGTCGTATTTGGTTGGTAGCATTGCACGTTCCAGAAAACCTCACACAATTGCAGAGGATCAAATTATACCGTCAGCGTTTGATATGTGCGAAGTCGTTCTAGGAAAGGAATACAGTAAAAAAGTGAAAGCCGTTCCACTGTCTGATAGCACAGTGAGCAGACGAATCGCCGACATGTCTGAGGATGTTCGCTGCCAACTTATTGCACGCTTACGGCATATCATACTCCGAATTCAGCTTCACGAAAGTACAGACATTGCAAAGGCTGCCCAATTGTTGGTTTACGTTCGATTCTGTTGGGAAGGTGAAGTTGTTGAAGACTTTTTGTTTTGCAAGTCGCTGCCGGGATGCACAACCGGTGAAGAACTTTTTTGAAGAATCAGGATTGGCCTAGACACAATGTGTTGGCATGTGCACGGACGGCGCTGCTGCGATGACTGATCATAAGTCTGGTTTAGACGCACGAGGGAAACAAGCAGCGCCTCACAAAGTGCAAACCCACTGCGTGATCCACAGCGGCAAAGGACATGAATGAAGGTCTTGCTGTTGTGCAAAACAAGCGCAGTCTTACCACTGAAAAGAAAACTGAGTAACAGACGTACCACTAAATAAATACTCGAGGACTATTTCTTGTCTGGGATAGATAGCTATTTCATATGTGAAATGACTTGGGCATGTTTTACGCGTAACTTAGGCTAGGTCTACCGTTTAGCAGAATTTAAGACATATTCTGGGCGCCTTGGTCTATGTGGGTCCGCCACCCGGGCTTGGAATGTCTGTGGGGTCCGCAGCATAAAAAAGGTTGAAAACCTCTGGATTATATAACACATTTAATATATAATGTAGCAATATTTCCGATTCTTTCTTTTATTTCAATCAATCTATTATCTCACAATAAACAGCGGGACATGTAAAATGACGAACTGGGTAACAAAGTTGGAAGATACTCGTTTGATTTATTTTTAAAAAATGTTTCATTCTTATATACTCAAGTTTTGACACGCAAACATTTATGGTTAAATTTTAAACGGATTTTTATTCTAAAATTCTACAGTTCTTAACTTAAAAAAAAAATAAATAAATAAAAAAAATATAATATAAATACACTTAAATATATGATACAAGTATTATTCAGTTAATTAAGAAAAAGGTTTTGGCAAATTATGACCAGTTGAGTCACGGTGTGTTTGTCTCTAATATAAACATAATTTAAAATTATTCTCTTTTTTTTCTTTTTAACCCACAAGAAGACATAATACATTATGTTGAAACTAATTTTTTTTTTAAACAAAACTTAAATGAAGGTCACCTAAGATGATAAAGCAAGATTGTGATGCATCGTATTTTTTAAAAATTTATATTGTGTATTTCTTTTTCTGACTGATGTCCACATATCTCATACTGTTTGTATACAGTCTGCTTGTTTTCAGTCTGATCTCAATTTTCATACGTCATCATATGAGCTCACCAGCCAAAATAATTTGTTCCAATGTACCTGAATCCATACATAAAAACAAGAAATACGCTGATAATACATTAATATATATATCAACTACCTGATAAAAAATGAGTAGTCTTAGTGAATTTAAAAGATTATATTACATAAATAAAATGCTAAATAAATGGCATATTGTAAAAAAAGGTAAATGTTTCAATAATATTATAAATAAATATAAGAAAAAAAACTTAAAATATGTTTAAGAAAAAGGAAAAGATAAAAAATAAAATATTCGAGGGTGAAAGTTCATTGTGAACAAGTTAAGCCAACAATACGCAGAATAAAATAACTATAAACTAAAGGAAAAAAAATCAAATTTTTGCGAACAAATAATAAAATAACTATTAACCTTAATAGATAAAATCATAGCAAGAAGAACATGAAAACATATTTTTTTAATAAAAAATAAATGTAAACAATGTAAAAATTATAGGGAAATAAGCTAATCAATTTCTTTAAAAAAAAGTATTGTCTGACCAAAAATAATTCAATAGCTGGGATAAAAGAAAAGTTTAACAATACGTGACCTTTCCATGATAGTCCGGCATTTCTATATAACAATTAATATAAAAAATCTCAAATAAACATATAATGTATCAGTAAGAATAAAATAAAAAAAATATAGTTGTCATTATTGGTACATACATTTCTATTATATTTAATATGAAACAATTTACACATGTTTTCGATTATTAATTTGTATTTTTTTTTTAAATACGACATTTTTTTTTTTGGTTTAGTCTGTTGCAAATAAATGTCTTTAATTAAATCACTTATAACTCATGTCATCTCAAGTTCCATTTATTCGTCTTCCCAATGCATAATTGACGAAACTATAACATGTCACTATTAGGTACAAGAAAAAAAAAATCAACATTCAATTGTTGTTTTCGTTTTGATTGTTGTCACATAAATCAATACAAGTATAGTCATCTTTGTCATGAGTACGTGGATTGTTGAGCTGACTATTATATTCAGTCAAAGTATTAGAATCACTCGTGTCATGACTGTCATCATTTAATGGGGAATAAACATAGAAATAACGTCTATATGATTGATGTATTTATTTAGAGAGTCATTGTCAAAACTATTTTCTGTGTCACATTTGCCTAAGAAGACTATTTTTTTATTTAGTTGATTGTAAAATCATCAACTGGAGTTATGCAGTCTTCTCGATTGTACACAATTTCAATACGAGTTATGTGGTCTTCTTGACTGTACAAATAAACAAGTAGAGTTATATAATTGTGGAGAAATAATATAGTCTAATTCTGATGACGCAATCCGGTAGGCTCCACCACCACAGTATATATAGTGTCATTCCGCCATCTTGTGTTGTACTTTATTGTAGGTTCTAGTGTATACGTCATATTGGTAGAAATGACGTATACTAAACTGACAATGGGGAGCATGTGCTTTGTTTTATTAGTCTAGCTTTTGGCATCAAGATATATGGATACATGTCGATAGTTTAATATTGTACTCCTTCTGAATTCATCATATGTCAGTTCATGTTCAAGAAGTAAATATATTTTATTGTTGTTACTCCAACTGGAGTCGACTTCGTTTGTTAGTGTTGACTGAATTCTTACATCTACTATAATTATTATTAACAGTATCCAAAACATTTCAAGAAGAGACCCGAAACGGATTCAGGAGCAGCGGAGTGATTATATTAAGACTCGTTATAAATACTGATTAAGAATTTATCGGTGAATTACGTGGCGGCCACCACCCTCGGTTCACGCCATAGAAGCTGTGTACTGTCGTAGCCGACCTTGCTGTGTACTGTCGTAGCCGACCTTGCTGTATACTGTCGTGGGCTACCCTGCTGTGTACTGTCGTAGCTCAGAACTAAAAATATATGTACAGATGACCTCCAGCGAACGAAATGTTTTGATTCATAGCGGTTTTTATGTATTTGGAAAAAAAAATATATATATGGCATTCCCAAAAGAGATCCATTCATATTGGAGACTTTATAGAGGGTTTCTTAAGGCTCATTGTATTTAATTACGGCGATGGTTTCCGTTTCTCATGTGGCAGATTAGACACTTTGTACAAGTGCAAAACAAAAAGAAAAAATCGATTTAATGTTTTTAGTATAGGCAAATGCTAAGACCTTTTTTTCTGCCACGCCCCGCTACTCTGAAGGGATGGGCAGACACGAATTAATAAAACTTAAGTAACAAACAGATAACACCCTATCAAGTATCTTTTCATGTAAAAAAAGTAAAGTTCCCTTCTTAGCCCTAGCGGGCCTTCGGGGCAGATGAAGTGTAGAATTCAACTGTTTCTATAACCTCGGCATATGAAGGGATTGTGTGGTTAGCACAACGCCCAGCCGCCTGTACTTCCCCAACTTAAGTCAGGTACCCATTTAAAGCTGGGTGGACTTGTGGGACGACTTTGCACCGAATTTCACCTGGAAAAATTCCATGGGCCTCACCGAGGATCGAACCCAGGACTCTCAGGTCGACAGTCGAGTATCTACACCACTCGGCCATCCGTCCCACAATCTTTCCATGTACTGTTTCAAAAAAAGTAATAAAAACATTTAATTTTTTTTCTCAGATATTTTGGTTAGATCAAATTCATGGCCTTAGTTAAAAGAAATATTCAATCACAAAGACTACATAACTCCAGTTGATACTTTGTACAATCAAGAAGACTACCTAACTCCAGTTGATGATTTTTTTAAATTAGCTCAAGAAAAAGTCTTCCTATATAGACAAATGTGACTGTCACAGGTTGTGACTAATTTATCGAAACTATCCCTTTACTCCAACCCTTAGCGTAATAATAGTAATAACGTTAATATGTATATTAAAGTAAACTATACATAACAATCTACGTTCCCGCTCCTCAGTTCTTCCCCACCCTCTTCACCCCACCCCGTAATTGGGTCACCGTCCAGGTGTTCAACAAAATCTCCTTCGACGAACCAAAGAAGCTGTTAACAGTAACACGTTACATTCCTCCCGGGGAATTCTCTGACCACCGGACTGCTATTCTCCGGTCGGCTTCTTCAAAGGGACAGCGACCCGCTCGATGTCCAGTTACTACTGTACGGCGTACTACCCCCCCACCATATCTAGGCCCCACCCCCTAATTTGAAAGTTTGAATGTAGCAGCTATCATATTTGATTGGTTAATGGTCACGTGTGAGAAAGTGATGAGCAAGATAGTAGATAGATTTTTCTGGCATTCGACCTCTGGCTCTCGATTGAGAGGGTCGACTAGTGAATAGTCTCTGAGTGAGAGAAAGAGAGACATATAGAGAAAGAGATACATATAGAGAAAGAGAGACATAGAGAGAGAGAGAGAGAAATAGAGTGAGAGAGATCTAGAGTGAATACGTCCTCCACTTTATTCATAATTTTATATTGGATTACCTCGTTGCTGTACCTTTTTGGATTATCTTTGATTTATTTGAAAGGCCACTAGATCCCTGATACGAACTAGCGCCTCTGTATATAATAAATATCTGATTGTTGTACCCACGACTTTGTCGAGTTGATCCTAGTCACCTGTTGTACCTGTAATTGCTGTGGAGACTGTGTGTGTGGCAGGAATACAAATAAAATACGAGTCAAACCTTGAGTCAGCCCTCATACACTTAGACACAAGCCAAGGGTACCCTTCTCGGGATCCTCAATATTCTGAGGGCCCTTCAAGGGATCCGTAACATCTGGGAGGCTCGTCTTGGGATCGAAGCTTCACCTGAAGCAGCATTCTGCAATAACCAGGCGGTGCCGAAAGCTGATTCAACATAGACTCGGGGGGCGCAATATCTGCCACAAGTCGTCAGTGGGCCAGTTCTTCATCAGACTTGGCCGGTTTAAAACGTGAATAATAAACGCTACGTTCACTCACGTGTATCGTCGGAGAGAACCAGAAGTATACAATTCTTCAACAGGCCGGTCATTCAGTGGACTCGGCCGTTTTGAAACAGGAGCAGTAAGTGCCACGCTTACTCACATCGTCCGAGTGAAAGTACAGACGAAGTCAACAAGACAGTAAAAGAAAAAGCCGCACTGTTATTGGCGAATAAATAACATTTAGACTTTAGACTTTATGATTGTGTGTGAGATTGTGTACGGTGGAAGATATTTCGTATTCTATTGAAAGGAGGGAGGAAGCGTCAAGGTAAGCCATTTTAATACACTTCTTTGATTGTGATCATTTGTGGGTGCTCTGACAGGTGTGTTAAGCTGCACGGCGAGCTTTACCTGGGTTAACCGTTACTCATCTTAGGCTCGTATTAACGTCACCCAACCATGAAATCTATGGAGGAGTACGTACAGTACTTCATAGGCTTGGGTTGCGACGTTAATACGGCCATAAAGCACGCTAAATGCGAAAGGGATAGAGAGGTGGAAGAGGCTAGGCTAGAACGGGAAGCAGAATCTGAACGGGCTAGGCTAGAACGGGAAGCAGAATCTGAACGGGCTAGGCTAGAACGGGAAGCAGAAGCTGAACGTACAAAACATGATAGGGATGTTGAATTAGCCAGAATAACGGCCGATCAGGATAGAGAAGCCGAGCGCGCTAGAAATGATAGAGAGGTTGAGCTAGCTAGGCTTGATAGGGAAGCAGAAATTGAACGCGCTAAACACGATAGAGAGCTTGAGTTAGCTAGAATGGCGGCCGAGCAGGAGGCAGCTAAATTAGCATCTGAGGAGAGGGTGGCCCTAGCACGGTTAGAGAGGGAAGGGGGGGGCCGGCAAGCCCAACCCCAAGCAGTCAGTCAATGACATCCTCCAAACCCAAACTCCCCAAACTTGACGAGACTGACAACATAGACGCCTACATCCGTAGGTTTGAAAGATACGCTCTGTCCGCGGGTTGGGAGAGACATGAGTGGGCCCCCTGCTTGACATCCCTACTCACGGGACGGGCCCTGACGACAGCTACCCGCTTGACGGCTGACGAGTCAAATGACTTTGACTCACTGAAAGCTGCCCTCCTAAAGTCATACGACTATACGGAGGAAAGCTTTAGACGTAAGTTTAGGGGGGCCCATTTGGAAAGAGGGGAGACCTACCCCCTATTTGGTGCACGGCTAGCCGACCTCCTGACGAGGTGGGTTGAGCTCTGCGGGACAGAGCATAGCTTTGACGGTGTGATGGACCTCCTGCTCAGGGAGCAGTTGATGAACGGGGCCCCTAGTGGGTTACAGGTATTCCTAAAAGAGCGGAAACCAGGGTCATGGGACGAAATGCTCACCTTGGCCGAAAACTACAGGGAAGCTCATGTGGACAAAAGGGTAGAACCCACAAAGACGGGCCCTCGAAGGGAAAATACCTACAGGGAACCCCATAATGTACTCTTTAAGAAGGAGGGACCCAAACCAGAGGCCCCTAAAGGTAATGGGAGGCCCAATGTTCCTCCTAGGCCAGATACCGGGCGCCCTTGGAGACCGAGGATGTCCTGCTTCACGTGCGGGTCCCCTGAACACTGGTCGGGAAGGTGTCCACAGCGGAAAGTCAGTCCGATGGGGGCAGTAAGATCAACATCCCCTCTCACCCCGCCCCAGGCCACGGCCACGTCGGTTCGTGAGGGAGAACAGGTAACTGAGGTAGGGGCTGCTGTCACACATGAGGACACTTCCCCACTTTCAAAAGGGTTTGTGAACGGACACCCGGTGCAGGTCCTAAGGGATTCGGGATGCTGGGGTGTCGTGGTTCGGACCTCCTTAGTACCGGTCGAGGGCAGAACTGGACGGAGGGGCCAGTTGAAGACCATTAACGGGGGCGTGTTTGAGGCCCCCGTCGTTGTGGTACAAGTAGACACGCCGTATTACGTGGGGCAGTTGGAAGCATGGGCACTAGATGAGCCCCTCTATGATCTCATTATCGGCAACATACCAGGGGCCCGACGCCCCTTTTCACCCAACCCTGACTGGGAGGGGAAATCCACTACACCCGACCCAACGCCCCTGCACCCTTCAGAGGAAGGTCCAACTAACTGTGCAGTGATGACCAGGGAGCAGGAGAGAAAACAGATGAAGCCTGTTAAACCCCTCTCCACGCCCCCGTGCCCTGCATCAGCCGTTACCCCTTCTGAGTTCCACCTCCAGCAACAAAACGACCCCTCCCTTCGTAAGTTAAGGGAATGGGCAGAAAGTGGAAGGGTCAACAACCACCGGGGCCACATGGAGAGGTATACAATAAAAGGGGACCTGTTGTACAGAGAGCTAGTAGGTAAAAAGGGGGAGACATCCACCCAGTTAGTGGTACCCAAAGAGCAGAGGAGCGAGGCAATGAGAGTGGCCCATGAGATCCTTTTCGGGGGTCATCTGGGGGCAAAGAAGACCCTTGAGAGGACCCAATCTCAATTTTTTTGGCCAGGTATAGGGGGCGACGTGAAAAGGTATTGTAGGTCGTGTGACCGGTGTCAGCGCACCACACCTAAAGGGAAGACCAGTAAACTACCCCTAGGTAACATGCCACTCATAGATGTCCCCTTCAAACGGGTGGCAGTTGATATTGTGGGCCCCTTCGACCCCACATCAGATAGGGGGAACCGCTACATCCTGACTCTGGTAGACTACGCCACACGGTACCCCGAGGCGGTACCCCTTCGGGTTATTGATACCAAGAGGGTGGCTGAGGCCTTAGTGGAAATATTTACCCGGGTAGGGGTCCCAGAAAAAATATTGTCCGACCGAGGGAGCCAATTTACATCCCAGCTGATGGGAGAAGTATCGAGGCTACTGTCGATGCGCCAGCTCTTGACCACTCCATACCACCCCCAGTGTAATGGACTAGTCGAAAGGTTCAATGGCACGCTGAAATCAATGCTGGGGAAAATGTGTTGTGAGAGGCCCAAAGACTGGGACAGGTACCTCCCGGCCCTGTTGTTTGCGTACAGGGAGGCCCCTCAGGAAAGTTTAGGCTTTTCCCCATTTGAGCTTCTGTATGGGCGGAAGGTAAGGGGGCCCAGCCATATACTACGTGAGCTATGGTCCAAATAGCAGGAGCCCATCGAAGTTCGGACCACTTACCAATATGTGTTCGACCTTCGTAACAAACTGGAGGAGACCTGTCAACTAGCCCAGCAGGAGTTGAGTCGAGCCAGTGAAAGGGCTCGCAAATACTTCAACCAGAAAGCTAAACTCCGAGAGTTTGCCCCGGGTGAATAAGGTGTTAATTCTCATGTCAGATGAGAGAAATAAGTTGCTCATGCAATGGAAGGGCCCCTACCAAGTGATCAAAAGGGTGGGGCTCCTTGACTACCAGCTCCAACTACCCAAGGGGACTAAGGTCTTCCATGGGAACCTGTTAAAGGCGTATATAAGCCGGGACCCAGAGGATTTGATGGGGGGCCCTGCGAGTAACGCGAGATCAGTGAAAGAGGGGAGGATGGAAGGGTCAGACAGAGGCCAAGTGAAGTCAAAGGGGGAAGAAAGCATTCTCGCCGCAGGGGCAATAATTGACCTGAGTGAGGAGAGCTTGGATGAAGGGGAAGTAATGCTACCAGGGCAGGGAACCGAGACGGCCGCGGACGTGGTGATCTCCCCCCTATTATCCGAGCCCCGGGTCAAAGAAGTAAAACAACTCTGCGACCAGTACTCGGACGTCCTGACTGACCTCCCCGGTCGGACTCACTTGGCCGAACATGACATCCGGCTGATAGACGACAAACCTGTCAGACAGCCGATGTACCCCACACCCTTTGCGGTCAAGCAGTCCATTGAGAGGGAGATTGAGGACATGCTTAGGCTGGGGGTCATCGAGAGATCCCAGTCTCCTTACTCCTCCCCAGTGGTGTTAGTGAAGAAAAAGGATGGGACGTATAGGTTCTGCGTGGATTATCGAAAATTAAACAAACTCACGGTTTTCGACGCGGAGCCCCTCCCAAACCTAGAAGCCTTGCTAGCTGAGATAGCACAGGACGGGACAACGTTCCTGTCAAAAATAGACCTCAGTAAGGGGTACTGGCAAGTTCCCCTTAGCGACCGGGCACGGGAAATGACCGCCTTCCAAACCGCCGTGGGCCACTTTCAATGGCGAGTGATGCCGTTCGGTCTGGTCACCGCCCCTGCCACATTTTCACGCCTTATGAGGGAGCTGTTGAGAGGGCTGGGGGGCGTCGTGAACTACCTAGACGACATACTCATCTGCACACGGACCTGGGATGAACACCTTCAGGTCCTAGAGCAAGTATTGGGCAGACTGCGCGATGCGGGGCTCACAGCCCGACCGGTCAAGTGTATGCTTGGAGGCGAGGGCGTCGACTTCCTGGGTTATCGTTTGGGTGGGGGTGGCATCAAACCCGGTCAGGGGAAAGTGGAGGAGATTCTAAAGATCTCCACACCAAAGACCAAATCTCAGGGCCGGGCCCTGATGGGGCTCATAGGCTATTATCGGCGGTTCGTCCCGAACTTTGCCGCCGTGACGGCACCTCTTACCGACCTGACCCGAAAGGGCTACCCCACCAACGTTACATGGACAGACAGCTGCCAGAAGGCCTTAGAGACTGTACAATCCCTTTTGAGTAGTGACCCCCTCCTCCGACTACCGGACTTTACACGCCAGTTCATCTTAAGGACCGACGCCTCGGCCACGGGGCTGGGGGCCGTGGTCCTCCAGGAGTTCCCGGATGGTAAGTTCCCCATAACTTACATCAGCCGCAAACTGACCGAAAGGGAGAAAAGATATGCCACCATAGAACGCGAGGGCCTAGCTATTGTGTGGGCCACCAAAAAGTTAGAAAGGTTCTTATACGGCACCGAATTCACCCTCGAAACCGACCATAGACCCCTCGTCTTTATCTCAGAGAGCAAAATGAAGAACGATCGGGTAATGCGGTGGGCCCTGGCCCTACAACAGTATAGATACGTGGTGCATAGCATCAAAGGAAAGGATAATGTAGGGGCAGATTTGATGAGTCGGTGCCCAGCATAACTAGTCGGCAGCTGCATGTTGGTTTGAGCTCACTCACAAAGGGCCACTCTTAGAGAGGTTATTGGATGGCTTGCCTAGAGTGAGTGAATGTCGGGCGAATGCAGTTATGTCACTTATTATGTTCATTTATGCATGTTTTTCTCTTTTTTTTTTACAGGTTTAATGTTGTAACGCTGTTGTATCTGTCGATGTAAAGTCATCCCCTCAAAGGGAGACTATCTTGATTACCCTATTATGTGTCCAGTACCGCCATGTAGGCTTACTGATACAATCAGTTTTGTTTTAAGTGCCACCTTTCGAAAGAAAGAGTGTTCACTATTTTTCTTTTTTTATTTATCTCTGGACCAACTTGTGTTGGCCAGACCTTTATGCCCGGCGGGCACCATCATGCTGTACGCCGTGGTAATTGTTCTGTTTTTTTTAGGATTATTTAAGTATGTATGTTTTACCCACTGGCCCTATCCCTTATGTTGTGGTCAGGGTTACCAAGATAAGTTTTCTTGTTATGTTATGTAATAGCCTCACCTACTACGGTGTCGTCATCCCTATAGTTTCGTTTGGGTTGAGGGGTGATGTCACAGGTTGTGACTAATTTATCGAAACTATCCCCTTACTCCAACCCTTAGCGTAATAATAGTAATAACGTTAATATGTATATTAAAGTAAATTATACATAACAATCTACGTTCCCGCTCCTCAGTTCTTCCCCACCCTCTTCACCCCACCCCGTAATTGGGTCACCGTCTAGGTGTTCAACAAAATCTCCTTCGACGAACCAAAGAAGCTGTTAACAGTAACACGTTACATTCCTCCCGGGGAATTCTCTGACCACCGGACTGCTATTCTCCGGTCGGCTTCTTCAAAGGGACAGCGACCCGCTCGATGTCCAGTTACTATTGTACGGCGTACTACCCCCCCATATCTAGGCCCCACCCCCTAATTTGAGAGTTTGAATGTAGCAGCTATCATATTTGATTGGTTAATGGTCACGTGTGAGAAAGTGATGAGCAAGATAGTAGATAGATTTTTCTGGCATTCGACCGCTGGCTCTCGATTGAGAGGGTCAACTAGTGAATAGTCTCTGAGTGAGAGAAAGAGAGACATATAGAGAAAGAGATACATATAGAGAAAGAGAGACATAGAGAGAGAGAGAGAAATAGAGTGAGAGAGATCTATAGTGAATACGTCCTCCACTTTATTCATAATTTTATATTGGATTACCTCGTTGCTGTACCTTTTTGGATTATCTTTGATTTATTTGAAAGGCCACTAGATCCCTGATACGAACTAGCGCCTCTGTATATAATAAATATCTGATTATTGTACCCACGACTTTGTCGAGTTGATCCTAGTTACCTGTTGTACCTGTAATTGCTGTGGAGACTGTGTGTGTGGCAGGAATACAAATAAAATACGAGTCAAACCTTGAGTCAGCCCTCATACACTTAGACACAAGCCAAGGGTAACCTTTTCGAGATCCTCAATATTCTGAGGGCCTTTCAAGGAATCCGTAACAGTGACACATCAGAAAATAATTTTGACCATGTTTCTCTAAATGAACACATCAAACCAATATACGTAGGTTACATATAAAAAGACGAAACTAATTTTTCTGTTGATTAACCATTAAATATTATAATCATGACATGATTGATGATAATAATGTCACTGAATAAATTACTGAGAATAACTCAGTACAATAAGAACTATACTTTTATGGATTTATGTTTCAACGAAACTAACAATTTATTGTTTACATTTATGATGTTTATATGGTAATAAAATGATGATTGTTTCATTTTTTTTTATAGAGAAGATAAATAGATGGAAAATGAGATGAAATAATTAAACATATTTAAGAAAAAAATCTAATTTAAAGAGAAAACCAATAAAAATGTCTCGTCTGTTTAAACAAGAGGAAAGTAATAGGCAGAAATAAGTGTAAATTATTGTCATATTAAATTAAATAAAACTCTTACAAAAAATGACAAATAATATAATGTTACAATTTATTACATAAACATATGTTTTTTTTTTTCAAAATGATCATTCATTAGTGTAGAGTACGAAGGATTGGTGCAGATATTCATAAATATATTTTTATTAATCTTGAGTTTGCGCACCGCACTTTTCAAAATACTATGAATTATGTTTATGTGTAATATTAAATATGTGACGTATTGGTTGCTATTTGACGTCACATGAATTTTTCCTTACTTGGAGACAAGCTTTATTGAGAGAGATATATTTTGGTCGTGGTAGAAGTAAGTTACGTTTTAGATGCAGTGCTAGTAAGTCAGACTTTGATCTAGAGCCATGAAGTTGTAGTGTTAGTTGATAGTCTTTAATGCCTTTAAAGAAGGTCAATTCGTATTTGACATAATGTCTTCAATAGGTGCATTTCATATAATATCTTCAATGTCTTTGTTATAATGTAATAAATAATGAATCAGCAACCGGCCTTGTTTGCTTTATGAAGAAGTGGTGTAAGATTGAGCATTGTCTTTGAGCTACCACAACGCCTCCAGTACAAGTACATCACAATGAAATACCATAAATCATACAACCTTCACAATTAGTAATTAAGGGCAGCATTAGATGACGCAATAACAGTCTTGGGTTTGGCACTGATTTCCCACGCAATAACATACATGGGTTTGGCACTGATTACCCACGCAATAACACTCTTGGGTTTGGCACTGATTTCCCACGCAATAACATATTTGGGTTTGGCACTGATTTCCCACGCAATGACACTCTTGGGTTTGGCACTGATTTCCCACGCATTAACATACTTGGGTTTGGCACTGATTACCCACGCTATAACATACTTGGGTTTGGCACTGATTTCCCACGCAATGACACTCTTGGGTTTGGCACCGATTTCCCACGCAATAACATACTTGGATTTGGCACTGATTACCCACGCAATAGCACTCTTGGGTTTGGCACTGATTTCCCACGCAATAACATACTTGGGTTTGGCACTGATTACCCACGCAATGACACTCTTGGGTTTGGCACTGATTTCCCACGCAGTAATACTCTTGGGTTTGGCACTGATTTCCCACGCAATAACATACTTGGGTTTGGCACTGATTACCCACGCAATAGCACTCTTGGGTTTGGCACTGATTTCCCACGCAATAACATACTTGGGTTTGGCACTGATTACCCACGCAATAGCACTCTTTGGTTTGGCACTGATTTCCCACGCAATAACATACTTGGGTTTGGCACTGATTACCCACGCAATGACACTCTTGGGTTTGGCACTGATTTCCCACGCAGTAACACTCTTGGGTTTGGCACTGATTTCCCACGCAATAACATACTTGGGTTTGGCACTGATTACCCACGCAATAACACTCTTGGGTTTGGCGCGTATTACCTACGCAAGACCATTCATCTTCGATCTGGCGCGAAACTACCTTCACATTGCCCTATGATTTGGCGGGAGAATGATGTAATCCGCGGTGGTAAACTTCCTATAAGAGGGGGAAGAGATACCAGTCAGTAGAGCGGAGTCAAGAGAGGAGAGGATCAACAGCAAGTAGGTGGACAGTGAAGTGAAGTGTAACGGTTGTTAGAGAGTTCATGCAGTGAATTATAAGTTCATACAGAGTATATACATGTGGGGTAATGTATTCGTGGGTATTATAGCAATATGTTATGTATTGGTAAACTCTTCAGTTGTTAATCATTTCATTCTATCTATACGTGGATTCTCATCTGTAAATATCACGAATTAAAGTTCAGTTGTTAATTGTTTGATTTTACAAGGAGATATGTCGTGAAATTAGAGTGGGATAAGACATATAGGCATGTGCAAAACATGCCGTACGGAGTTATAAAGGGGCGATTTAAAGGAAGTTGTGAGTGTAAAACCGGGGGAGGGGGGTAGCGCATCATTCTGACACCCGCCGAAATAAATGCACCAACTAAATTAACCACGATATAATGTATATCAGAATTGAATTTTTCAAATTTGTGCGATTCAAACGTCAGTAAATGAGATCATTTAAAGAAACATTAATAGACTTGTTTTTACGCAGAAATACTAAAAAATAAAATACAAAACTATGTGAGTATTAGACTTTTTCTAACCAATTTATTTCTACATTTGTTGGTCTTCACTCACCGATACAATTTACAATACTAAGGCCAAGCCTACATCATGTAACTTTATTTTTAAATTGTTTTCATAAAAAAAGATAAACATAAAAATAAACTAGAAAAATTTGACTATAGAAAATAATTTTTATACAATGTATTTTTAATGTTTTTGTTTTCCTTGAAAAAACTGGAGATATATTTGGTAGATATTCAAGGCAAGAAATATAACTCCTTGAGCTGATAAGATCAATTCGCGTCTTGGATCTCTTCTAAAGGCCAATCTGTGGAAAAAAAATAATAAAAAATACTTTAATTATTGTGAAATATATAATTGTATTGTTTCATAAAATTGACTTTTCGGTACGTGTCTTGCAAAATTATAATTTTAAATAAATATCTTTTAAAAAATTTCAAATTATTGTAGTATAGCTATTCTTGCACATTAATCTTTGATAAAGTAAACTTGAGTTATACCAAAGTACTGGTACAGTGATATTCACCCTCTTTACTATGTATCTCCAAAATCTACCACATTCTCTATATATCTTCACAATATACAACATTATCTATGTATCTTCACAATATACAACATTATCTATGTATCTTCACAATATACAACATTATCTATGTATCTTCACAATATACAACATCTCTATACTTATAAGACGCATTTGTTGTCTGTCTGTCTGTCTGTCTGTTCCCTTATAACTCAAGATCCAGACAACCAAATAACGTGAAGTTTGGTACAAATACATATAATTACATGGGTAAGGTTATAGGACATGTTTCGTTTCATCTCGATGGGTAGTTTAATTGTAATAAATAATTTTTATTTTAGTATATTTTACTATATTAAAGTAATCTCGACGGCGCCATAGATAAAACTCTTCTGTGACGTCATTTCCCTATGATCGAATAGAACTTGCGCGCTGGTGCTGTACCGTGCCTTTGTGATGCAAAGAATTGTTGATGTTTTTTCATGCTTCCCGATTTGTACAGTTTGAGGAAGGTAAATGAATGAAGAAGGATTTTAGAAGAAGTGTGAAGCCATAATAATATGTATATATATATGTATATATATATATATATATATATATAGAGAGAGAGAGAGAGAGAGAGAGAGACAGAGAGAGAGAGAGATAGAGAGGGAGATAGAGATAAAGCGAGAGAGAGTGGGGAGGGAGGAGAGAGAGGAAATGATGGTTGGAGGGAGGAGGTAGGAAGTGGGAAGGATGGAGGGAGAGGGGGAGAGAGAAGGAGTGAGGGAGAGAGGGGAGATGAGAGAGGGAGGGAGAGAGGGAGAGAGAAAGGTGGGGAAGGAAAAAGAAAGGAAGGGAGGATAGAGAGGAGTAGGGAGGGAGATAGAGGGAAGGGAGGGAGAGTGAGAGGGTGGGAGAGAGGGAGGGATAGAGAGATAAAGAGAGAGGGGGCAGGGAGGGAGAGAGAGTAAATTAGGGAGGGAGGAAGGGGGAGGAGGGGGAGGGAGGTAGAGGGGGTGAGAGGAGGGCGGTAGCGAGGGAGAGAGAGGGGGATGGGAGAGGGAGGGATGTAGAAAGGAGGGAGGGAAGGAGAGAGGGAGAGAGAGGATGGGAGAAATGGGAGGGATGAGAGATAAAGAGTGAGAGGGGGCAGGGAGGGAGAGAGAGGAAAGGGTGGGAGAGAAGGGGGTGGGGGGAGAGAGAAGGACATGGGAGAGGGAGGGAGGGAAATGGAGAGAGAGGGGGAGGGAGTGAGAGAGAAAGGAAGGGAGAGAGAGAGAGGACGGGAGAGAGGGGGTAGGGAGAAAACGAAAGGTAAACAGAAAACCTTATTTTAAACCCGGGCAAAGCCGGGTACTTGCAACTAGTTATCTATATATCTTCACAATCTACCACAAACTCTATGTCTGGATTTTCTACAAAATATATATTTCAAATATATAACTTTTTTTCTTTCTGTATCTCCACAATGCACCATTTAGTTTTATGTTGTACCCACACAATCTACGATTTCATTCTATTTTATTCTTTCTTCCCGCTTTTTATGCGCACAATTTTAACTCTGTATTTTATTTTATATAATGTCCACTATATTTACCTTTTTAATAGTGATGACCCAGTACATAACGTAAATTACAATTTATCAGCCCTATGACCTCTTCACCTCTAGAATTACATCTTTCATTTGTTTATAATCACCAAAATTTGAATCATTACAGAAAACAAAATACAATGATAATGCTATGAAAATTTTGTTTTTCTTGTTCACAAATATAATATTAAATTAATTCTTAAATATGGTTTTATTTGGATGACAGTTGTAGATATTCAACAAAATAATTTACATAGGGTTCGATATAAAATGTTAAGATCCATGTGATATCTAGAATGACAATTTTTGGAATAAAATGAAAACTACAGTGAATCACTAGAATGGAGTGAATTACTATAGTTAAATGCACTATAAAATGTAATGAAATCACTAAAATGGATTAAATTACAATAGTTAAATGCTCTATAAAATGTAATGAAATCCAAGAATGGAGTGAATTACTAGAGTTAAATGCAATACAACAATGTTATGAAATCACTAGAATGGCGTGAATTACTAGAGTTAGATGCATTATAAAAATGTAATGAAATAACTCTAGTGAAATAAGCCTCTATACTAAAATGAGTCGTTTAAAAGAAATAAAATGCTAGAATGAAATAAATTATTATAATAAGATTAAAACCAAAAATATATCATAATTCATATGGGCGACATCATAACTTAGATGGTCTGGACATCATAACTCAGATGGGCGGACATCATAACTCAGATGGGCGGGACATCATAACTCTGATGATCTGGAATCATAACTCAGATGGACGGACATCATAACTCAGATGGGCGGGACATCATAACTCAGATGGGCGGGACATCATAACTCAGATGGGCGGACATCATAACTGAGATGGGCGGGACATCATAACTCAGATGGGCGGGACATCATAACTCAGATGGGTGGACATCATAACTCAGATGATCTGGACATCATAACTCAGATGGGCGGACATCATAACTCAGATGGGCGTTACATCATAACTCAGATGGGCGGGACATCATAACTCTGATGGGCGGACATCATAACTCAGATGGGCGGACATCATAACTCAGATGGGCGGACATCATAACTCAGATGGGTGGGACATCATAACTCAGATGGGCGGACATCATAACTCAGATGGTCTGGATATCATAACTCAGATGGGCGGACATCATAACTCAGATGGGCGGACATCATAACTCAGATGGGCGGATATCATAACTCAGATGGGCGGGACATAATAACAAACTTGAAGGTCCACAAAAAAGCGTTAGACATAGATTTCAATGACAGAGGCCGCTAAAACTTTGCCCCCTAAAACCCAAAGTGACACATTATATGACCCTAAAAATCACGCTACTGGTCTTCAGAAAGTGAGCCCAACATGTCCATGTTATTTGACAGCCATGACCCATAATGAAGTATTTGAATAGTAATTCAAAATCCATTTGGTCTAATACAATAGTAAATCGAGAGTTTACTGGAACTAGTACAATAGTAAAAAAAAAAAAAAAAGAAAGTATTATGTCTAGTACAACAGTAAATATAGAAACCTATATTTGGCATATGTTCTCTGCACGCCATCAGAGTACAAGCAATTGCGTCATCACCACCTCCCAAACACCAGCATGTGTTACAACTGTCAACTGGAACTGGGTCACCAACGTTGTAGCGCTAAAAATAGAATCGAAATAAATGCACGAATCAAAGTCGTTTATTTTAAAATATATCATCAAATTGTGTCTCTTAAGAGTTTCGTCGTTGAAAGGGGAAGGGAGGCATTAGGGGCAATGTTTCCATTTCTCTCTCTCTCTCTCTCTCTCTCTCTCTCTCTCTCTCTCTCTCTCTCTCTCTCTCTCTCTCTGCGTGATTTCGAGTATAGTTACTAATGTATGGCAAGTCAAATTTCATGTTTACAATGCCATTCTGCCTAGGGCAGACTGTCCACTAGGGTGATAACTATTTTCATTATTTTTCGTAACGAAAATGAAACCCCTTACATTCGAGGAACAATTATATGTAGATGACAGTAGCAACATTAATTTTTTTTTAAATTGAAAAAAGTTCCCCCAAACTTTAAATTTTTGTTTTCGCATACCGCGCAGTTTGACTATCGGTTTCAATTTAACACTGAATTATTACATGACTTACTAGACTGATTTTAAGCACATTCCAGTCTGTTAATTCCATTTGTTTATAGGCAAGGCATCTACCCTCAACTTCTAAACAGAATAGGGATCCGAGAATTCTATCTGTTTAAAAGCTAATCAATCTCACACGGATGCCCACAAACCGTCAAATTCTTGGAAACTTCACTTTTCTGTTCAATAGCCAGAAACGGCGACTGGATAGAATCAAAATTATGATAACGGATATAGAATTGCTCTTGATGGAATTTCTAGACTTTGCACTATTATCCAGCGCACTAATCAGAAAGAAACTCAATTGTCTGTTTGATTTATATGACAAAAACAAAAAGAAACCGTCTGATAAATTTACTACAACACTTTCTAAGTTATTTAATGTCACCAACATTAATGGAAAATGAGGATGAAGAGCTCTACTAGAGGCAAGTTAAGAGTGGAGGAAAGATTGGTTATTCAATGGTCAAACAAGCCCCTTTAGAATCAATCCACTCAAGAAAACGAATCCGACTATCCAAGACTCAATCTCAAACCAGCTCTTCTCAATCGCAACATACACAAACACATACAACTGTCTCACAACCTACACAAACACATACAACTTTCTCACAACCTATATTTCTACACATAAAGCATATGAAGTTCTTGTAACCATTGCTGAACAGGGTCGTGATGTGCCGATTCCAAGTCAGGCGGGTGTTTGGAATCGAGCGATCTCTGAAGGACGGAAAATGAAAACCAAAATTTTTCAAAAACTTCAAAGCAAAGAACCCTATTGTCTCCAGTTTGATGGTAAAAGAGTGCAAGGGGAAGAGTATCAAGTAGTTCTGCTGAAAATATGACAACCGAAATAAAACTCGATACTCTTAAATGTGAGAGTGGTTCTGCAGAGGCCATTCACAAGGAACTACATCAGCTAATTGATGAATATGATGCTTGGGAAAATATTTGCGTGATAATATGCGACACGGCCGGAGTAAATACTGGTGGTATGCTCGGGATTGTAAAGCTCATACAGGATGATGTGTTGAGCAAGGGCTTTCAGAAGCCACAATATATTGGCTGTCAGCACCATGTACTCGACCTCTTTCTGAAACATCATGAATTTTCTTATTCAAGAGCCAACGAGCAAATCAGAACTCAACTATTCATTCATTGACAAATTAACGCAAAACTGTCCCACTCTTCAGGCTGATTACCACCTCATTGTGACAGATGATGTTAGCACAAGCTAGAACCCTGGATGGCGAGATGATTTCAAGTTCGTTTTATGAATTATGTCAGGCATATCGTCATTACAAAACTTCCCGTTGGCCTCGCATCAGCTGGAAGAAACTACCAAATTTACACTAGGCAAGATGGAACTCACATGCAATATATACTATTATAGTATTATTTCTCATACCAGAGTGGCGCAACATCCTCGCTCCTGCTTGCAACTTCATCTCCTACGAATGGGCAAATGATTGGTTCCGTTCGCAACACTACAATAAAGCGTCCGTCAATGAACTGTTTACACTCATCAGGATAAAATGCAAGAAGGTAATTAAGTGTTTAAAGACGCATTGGTAATTCGGGAAATCATTAATTGACTTTCCCAGATCTAACCAAATTGCTGAACGTGCTTTGAAACTGATGGAGGAACTTCATGCAAAATCGAGAAAATTTGAATCTGAAGTTCATAGGAAAAATATGTTTTACACATTTCTTGTACATTCTGTACAGATTACTAACTGATCTGTATCTTATGTATTAATAAAAGTTGATTAGTTATTATTATTACTCGTTGAATTAAGCTAAAAAAAAAAGCTTGTCCTTTTTTTTTTTTTTGAAAAATAAATATTTTTTCACTTTTTTTATCCGAAAAAGGGGGAGGTGGGGGAACTTTTTAAAAAAAATCAAAAAATGCAATTGATATTCTTAAATTACACATAAAAGTTCCTCGATTGCAAGTGGTTTCATAAAAATATTTTTTTGTTATCACCCTACTGTCCACTGTCAAGCGTACACTGCATTAAAATATTGTGACGCAGGATGTGACGTTAACAATGTGTCCCTGTATGGTAACCCTGTGCTACTGCTATGTATAGTAACCCTGTGCTACTGCTGTGTATGGTAACCCTGTGCTACTGCTATGTATGGTAACCCTGTGCTACTGCTATATATGGTAACCCTGTGCTACTGCTATGTATGGTAACCATGTGCTACTGCAATATATGGTAACCATGTGCTACTGCTATATATGGTAACCCTGTGCTACTGCTATGTATGGTAACAATGTGCTACTGCTTTGTATGGTAACCCTGTGCTACTGCTATGTATAGTAACCCTGTGCTACTGCTGTGTATGGTAACAATGTGCTACTGCTATGTATGGTAACTCTGTGCTACTGCTATGTATGGTAACAATGTGCTACTGCTGTGTATGGTAACCCTGTGCTACTGCTATGTATGGTAACCCCCTGCTACTGCTATGTATGGTAACAATGTGCCACTGCTATGTATGGTAACCCTGTGCTACTGCTATATATGGTAACCGTGTGCTACTGCTATGTATCGTAACCCTGTGCTACTGCTATGTATAGTAACCCTGTGCTACTGCTGTGTATGGTAACCCTGTGCTACTGCTATATATGGTAACCCTGTGCTACTGCTATGTATGGTAACAATGTGCTACTGCTATGTATGGTAACCCTGTGCTACTGCTGTGTAAGGTAACCATGTGCTACTGCTATGTATGGTAACCCTGTGCTACTGCTATGTATGGTAACCCTGTGCTACTGCTACTGTTTTTAAATATGATCGGTTATAAAACCAACTAAACTATTTTTTTTTTCTGATGTGAAATTTAGAACCAAGATTGACGAAATACAGTTTTTATTTGGATTTTTTTTTTTTACTGGCAAACACAATTTTTTTTTATAAATAGACTAAAAAAAAGATTTTCAGTGCCCCCAGGCTAAATTGACTTATCAGAGGATCCCAGGTTGTCAAAAGATTTTCCACAAATGGTCTTGAACGCGTTTTCCCACGGGCTCCCGGGGTGCATTTCACTAGTGCCCCTAAATATTCTTTTGCGAAGGTCCTCGAAATAAACGTAGGACTAGGGCCTCCAAATGTACCTTTTTCTAGACCCCACCTTTAAAAAAATCTCTGACTACTACATATTATAAAACATCTTTCAGTTCGATCTTCAGAATCTATTATTGTTTATTGAGTTCAAACTGTGTGTATGAAAGAGTCGCCAACTTACAACGCCCTCATAGAGACATGTATCATCAGAGACAGGGTTAGATCTGGCAGCCATGAAGACTGCGACCAGTAGAAAAATCAAACATGTTCCTCCCATGTTGAGTCTGAGAGATTTAATTTAATGAAGTTATAATTACACATTGTGAGTCTGAGTGATTTAATTTAATGAAGTTATAATTACAACTTGTGAGAAAGTTATCAGCACATTTAAAGAAATCTGAAGTTATTGTACGAGGCGGGAAGTAACAAAAGTAAATGGGAAATGAAACGAAATTCTGAATTTTGTTATCATTGATAAATATGCTCAATGTACTGAATATATATATATAAAGCGAGAGAGAGAGAGAGAGAGAAATATAGTGAGAGGGATGATGATGATGAGAGAGAGAGAGAGAGAGAGAGAGAAAGAGAGAGATGGATGGTGGGATGGTTGAGTAGAGAGACAGACAGGCACAGAGATAGATAGTTAGATGAATGTATGTCTGGACAGGCAGACCGACACACATAGACTGACTGACGTACTGACAGAGAGAGAGCTATATGGGTAGGAAGGTAGATATGTAAAATGCAATTAGTTGAATAGATAGATAGACAAATATATAGAAATATACAATGGTATATATAAATAGATAGATAGACACATATATAGATATATAGAATGGTATATATAAATAGATAGATAAACACTTATTAACGTTTCATTCAGTTAAAACCAGCGTTTGCCGAGGTATCTACAAAACTCAACACTATGTTTTTCAACATGACTATTAATAAAATGAGGAAATTGTTTCCGTTTATTTTCTCCCCACCCCTAACACCATCAAAAAAAAATACCTAAGACGAACAGTCAAAAACTTAGAACCACCAGACATAGCACCTTAAATTAAATGTCTCTAACAAACAACTTACAGTTGCTATCTTTTATTCTAGCACAACAATAAACAATATGTTAACAGGCTGGGCTTTGTTCAGGCAACACACTAATTGTCTACTTATATACGTCAGTCACAAACATTTCGGGAATGTATCACTGCACCAGCGATTCTCTAATTGTTTTCTGTAGTCCAGGAATTTTCTCTCAATGGCCTAGATGTAAAAAACAAGTCTAGTCTCTGCTTTTGATTCACGTCCATGACCTCACTAAGTGCTCATCCTTACATGGTAGTCAGCGTTTTATTTAGAGCTACATTCCAGTATTAAATTGTAGTATAGTTGATTTACAAATTTTAAAAATAAAATTGACTTTATAAAAAAAAAATATTTCAATTGGGAATCCAATAAAGTTACATTTGATTACGGTCATTTTATACATTTCTTAACTTGATTAACTCAAAAGGCTTTTATTTGACTTACTGGAATGTTTTTATTGATCATTTCTAGGAAATTTAAATAGTTCTCTTACCTCGATAATTGGACTGGAAATATATCTAATTTTAAAACGATGCAATTAGATGCCTTAGAAATTATATATATATATATATGTGAATGAGTGTGCTAAAAAAATATTTTCATGTTAAAATAAAAAAATCAGAACCACATTAACTTTACTTTAAATGAGAGGAATGTGTTATGAAACGAATTCATTTAACTGAAGATCTGTCGGTGTTTATCATTAAATTTTGTAACTCAATTTTACACCTTTCTACATTTAGTGAAAATACTCAAACTCTACATGAAAATAAAGTACAGAGGTACTTGGAGTTGCAAATATAACTCGTTTTAGAACTCGACTCGCGACATAAAAATCAATGAAACAGAGAAAATCCTATTCAAGATTTCATTTATTTATATCTGACGGCCACTTGTTTGTATGAGTCGTCGATCGTCGGCATCCGTCCGTCTCGAGAGACGATGGTGTAGCTGAGTCTACAAGCACCGCCGGGAGTGGCTGTGCAGTCCGACTCGGGAGTGGCAATCCCTGTTGTTGGTTGTTGTAGTTATTGTTGTAGCTGTTCTTTTTTCCGTTTCCGCCTTGTTCTTTTCAGGGCAGCATTATCCTGTCGCTCAGCCTCTGCGCGCAATGAACCCTGCCGGACAGCGAGCATCCAGGACTGGCGGTCGGCTGCTTGGCTCTCCCAGGAGTCGGGGTTAATGGAGCACTGATTCATATTTTTTTTGCAGGTGTCTTTGTAGCGCATTTTAGGTCGCCCTTTTTTTCCTCTTGCCGGTAACTAGCTCGCCATAGAGTAGGTCCTTCGGGATGCGGCCTGCGTCCACTCTTTTGACATGACCGAGCCATCTGAGGCGTCTCTCGCTGAGAACTGCAAACAAGCTGCTCATGTTGGCCCTCTCCAGCACACCAGTGTATGAGTAAATGTAAGTAATAGTTCTAAAACAAGTATCAGATAGTAAAAGAGAAAATAAAGATCTAGTCCAAATTTCGTGCCAAGAAAATGATCATGAGAAATTTGTTCTGACTTTTCTGTTATGAATCATTATTGTAATTGTTTCTTAGCAGCCGAGAGTGACTATTTCTGCTCCAAAAGTTTTCAATGGACATTCCCTGCGTTATTTGCTATTCTATCATTCAGAAGTGCAATACCGTCAACATTCATCAGGTTTGCTACCCTGTAAGAAAACGTTTGTTTGGTTGATGGATGGAAGACAAAGATGTCAGCGTTGTTTTTGTTATCCGAGACTAAAAAAGTCTAAATAATTTTTCGTAACCCGCATATTCTTGACCTTAGGCTGCTGTATCTCGAAGAGTCTGTGACTTTTTTTTTAAAATTCCAAGTCTATAAATTAACATATTGTAGAATTACGTAGCTAATGTTCTTTTTATTAGTTTATATTGTTATATTGGTTGGTCGCCCGCAACTGCGCTTCAAGGATGTTTGCAAACGCGACCTTAATTTGACTGGCATCAGCCTCGACAATTGGGAACAGCTCGCCGACGATCAGAGCGGGTGGCGACAGATCGTTCACAATTGCATCCTAAATGGAGAACAACTACGCGACCAACAGATAGAAATAAAAAGACAAAAAAGGAGGATTACACAGCAGAAACAGGCCCTTAACCCTACACCCAGCTTCAACTGTGGTCACTGCGGTAGAGTCTGTCGATCCAGGATCGGTCTTCTGAGCCATTCCAAATCTTGCCTTCAAAAACAAGACTGATGACTAACCTAGAGCGCTACCACCAACTTCCGAGATGGACGGATGCCTACTATTGAGAAAAAAAAGTACGAATTGAGGCTATGGTGTCTGAATACATAAGGAAGTGCAATACTATCAAACTAGGACCGCTTTTGTTTACCCTTATAAAGACTAACTTAATAGGATAAAGTGTGCGATTAGCAAAAGCGAGGTAGATACTAACCCATAGCTAGTTTATAAATAGCTCAAAGCTAGCTAAAAAAAAACTCTTCACTAGCTTACAAATGACAGCCTAAGCTAGTTCACAACTAGCCCACAATTAGCTCAATGCTTTCTCAAAGTAGCACAATAGTATACCACAAGCAGCTAACAACTAGCCCTCAACTAGTCATCAAGTAGCCGATAACAATTCATTTAATTCAGAATTATTTCAGTAGCCTACATTGTATGATTTTTTGAGAGACATTGTAGATACGTCGTGCCTTGGATGTACACAACACACTGGCATGAATGGACAATTATTGTACATAATTACACTTAATTATGTTCATTTAACAATTTCATGATTGTCACAGCTGTAATCAGTCTTCATGAGCCGAAATGTTACAGGGTTACTGCAGTATGATTAGCAACCTTTGTATCTTTCTTTTTGGAGCAATATTGTTGATGATACATAGTAATAGTTTTGGTAATATTACACCCCCATCCTCCATTTATCAACCAAACAATGTATAGAGCTTGCTACTTAAAACTAAAAAAAAAAAAACGCATAGTATTACTAAACTAATAGAGTAATGTATTATATAAATAAATTACAATAACTTCTGATGGAATTAGCATGCAGCATATATATATATATATATATATATATATATATATATATATATATACATATATATGTATATATATATAAATATATATATATATATATATATATATATATATATATAGAGAGAGAGAGAGAGAGAGAGAGAGAGAGAGAGAGAGAGAGAGAGAGAGAGAGAGAGAGAGAGCTACAAAGTAAAAGAGTAGAACTGGTATCCTGAGTAGATTAATTTTACGGCAAGTCTATATTTATTACAGATATATATTAAAACGTAATATTTTAAAATAATTCAATGCCACATGCTAACAACAATGTATCACCAGCTTTCATGTCTGGGATTACTATCACGTGTATTCAATATCAAATAAATTATGCATTTGATGAAATCTATTATAAATTTTAAAAATGCTAAAAAAATTTATTGAATATTCATTTTAATTGATTAAAAATGGACATATGTTTATAATTACTTCATTTCGTTCAAATACAGATGATAGAAATAAACAATCCACAATGTGTGGTTGTGGGTACACGCGGGTACAGATGATAGAAATAAACAATCCACAACGTGTGGTTGTGGGTACACGCGGGTACAGATGATAGAAATAAACAATCCACAACGTGTGGTTGTGGGTACACGCGGGTACAGATGATAGAATTAAACAATCCACAACGTGTGGTTGTGGGTACACGCGGGTACAGATGATAGAAATAAACAATCCACAATGTGTGGTTGTGGATACACGTGAGCACAGATGATAGAAATAAACAATCCACAATGTGTGGTTGTGTGTACACGCGGGCACAATTTAGAGCCAACATGGGCAAAATAAAGCCAGTGAGCCCAATTTGACATGTCGACGGTTTTATTACGGCCCTCAAGCCACCACGAGTTTAAGAGAGAATCACATGACTAGCATTGTTTGTTATTACGTTAAATGTAATGTATTTTAGCTCATGATATCATTCCTTTCATCTGCTCTTGGCTCGGCAGAATGGTCAGACACAAAACGAACCTAATGTAGCCCGCTACTGAAAAGTCTGCCCACCTATAGACTAGAGGTAACTATGCCTAAACCAATTTTAAACGTACAAGAACGCAAATAGTGAAAAATTTGTCAACTACACATTTCATGTATAATCATGTTGTACCATTAATTTCTTTATCATTTTACATAATTTATGCCCACGACTATGCAAACATCTCATACTTTAAACTACTTCACAGACAAACAACTCATACTTTAAACTACTTCACAGACAAACATCTCATACTTTAAACTACTTCACAGACCAACATCTCATACTTTAAACTACTTCACAGACAAACATCTCATACTTTAAACTACTTCACAGGCAAACATCTCATACTTTAAACTACTTCACAGACAAACATCTCATACTTTAAACAACTTCACAGACAAACATCTCATACTTTAAACTACTTCACAGACAAACATCTCATACATTAAACTACTTCACAGACAAACATCTAATACTTTAAACTATTTCACAGACAAACATATCATACATTAATCTTCTTCACAGACAAACATCTCATACTTTAAACTACTTCACAGACAAACATCTAATACTTTAAACTATTTCACAGACAAACATATCATACATTAATCTTCTTCACAGACAAACATCTCATACTTTAAACTATTCAAGACAAACATCTCATACTTTAAACTACTTCACAGGCAAACATCTCATACTTTAAACTACTTCACAGACAAACGTCTCATTCTTTAAACTACTTCACAGGCAAACATCTCATACTTTAAACTACTTCATAGACAAACATCTCATGCATTAAACTACTTCACAGAGAAACATCTCATACTTTAAACTACTTCACAGACAAACGTCTCATTCTTTAAACTACTTCACAGGCAAACATCTCATACTTTAAACTACTTCATAGACAAACATCTCATACTTTAAACTACTTCACAGACAGACATCTCATACATTAAACTACTTCACAGGCAAACATATCATACTTTAAACTACTTCACAGACAAACATCTCATACTTTAAACTACTTCACAGACAAACATCTCATACATTAAACTGCTTCACAGACAAACATCTCATACTTTAAACTACTTCACAGGCAAACAACTCATACTTTAAACTACTTCACAGACAAACGTCTCATTCTTTAAACTACTTCACAGACAAACATCTCATACTTTAAACTACTTCACAGGCAAACATCTCATACTTTAAACTACTTCACAGACAAACATCTCATACTTTAAACTACTTCACAGACAAACATCATACATTAAACTACTTCACAGACAACCATCTCATACTTTAAACTACTTCACAGGCAAACATCTCATACTTTAAACTACTTCATAGACAAACATCTCATGATTTAAACTACTTCATAGACAAACATCTCATACTTTAAACTACTTCACAGACAAACATCTCATACTTTAAACTACTTCACAGACAAACATCTCATACTTTAAACTACTTCACAGACAAACATCTCATACTTTAAACTACTTCACAGACAAACATCTCATACTTTAATCTACTTCACAGACAAACATCTCATACTTTAATCTTCTTCACAGACAAACATCTCATACTTTAAACTACTTCACAGACAAACATCTCATACTTTAAACTACTTCACAGATAAACATCTCATACTTTAAACTACTTCACAGACAAACGTCTCATACTTTAAACTACTTCACAGACAAACATCTCATACGTTAAACTACTTCACAGCCAAACGTCTCATACTTTAAACTACTTCACAGGCAAACATCTCATACTTTGAACTACTTCATAGACAAACATCTCATGCTTTACACAGAGAAACATCTCATACTTTAAACTACTTCACAGACAAACATCTCATACTTTAAACTACTTCACAGATAAACATCTCATACTTTAAACTACTTCACAGACAAACATCTCATACTTTAAACTACTTCACAGATAAACATCTCATACTTTAAACTACTTCACAGACAAACATCTCATACTTTAAACTACTTCACAGACAAAAGTCTCATTCTTTAAACTACTTCACAGGCAAACATCTCATACTTTAAACTACTTCACAGACAAAAGTCTCATTCTTTAAACAGCTTCACAGACAAACATCTCATACTTTAAACTACACCACAGGCAAACATCTCATACTTTAAACTACTTCACAGACAAACGTCTAATGTTTTGAACTACTTCACAGACAAACATCTTATACTTTAAACTACTTCACAGACAAACATCTCATACTTTAAACTACTTCACAAACATCTCATACTTTAAACTACTTCACAGGCAAACATCTCATACTTTAATCTACTTTACAGACAAACATCTCATACTTTAAACTACTTCACAGACATACAACTCATACTTTAAACTACTTCACAGACAAACATCTCATACTTTAAACTACTTCACAGACACACATCTCATACTTTAAACTACTTCACAAACAAACATCTCATACTTTGAACTACTTCACAGTTTTCCTTATTTGTTTTTTTGTGTGTTTATATGTTAGAGTCTATGTTAAAAATATAAAGTATTACACACATTGCACGTCAACTACCGGTCAAAACAATTCATATTCTGAGTGACTCTGAGATAAAGAAATCGATTGTTATTGGTCAATTCGAATTACAATTCAGCATTCCAGAAGAAAGATATACTATAAATAGAAACAAAATTATTTAATTTGAACAGTAAAATGTCTATTTGTGGAAACTACAAATAGTGTTCCAAGCTATTTGTAGCTCGCGCATGCGCATTTAAATGTAAACCGTGTACCTGAGATCTAAACCAAGTTTAGGTAAGTGACTATTCAGTACAGTGGCTAATGTGTTAGTTTTGTGTTATTTTAGTGTCGTTCGATTATCGACACACTGTACTTAGTTGTATTTTTTTATTAGCATATCATCTCACACATAAAGCAGCTATCTTGTCGTCCATGCAGAAGTGGAAAAGCCGTCGTCAATTTAAATAATCTATGACGTCTTGATGGTACATTTTTTTGGCAGAATGGGAGCGCCGTCGCTATATAAAAAAAAAATATTCTATGACGTCATTTCCCTATGGTGCTGTATCGTGCCTTCGCGGTGCAAAATGACGTAATAAAGTAATATTTTTTTTTTTACATTTCAGTGCATTTTTGTAAAAAAAAACTTTTTTTTTTGTGAATGCTTTGTTTTGATTTTAACATTGAAAGAATTAAAGGGAAAAACTTTTTTTTTTAGTTTTTAATGGGGCAGCTGTACAGAAAAAAAAATCATACTTAAATAATAGCAGTCCTTAATAATACGTCGACTACATTTTTTTTACAAAAAAGGCTAATAAAATCATTACTTTTTTTACAATGAATGAATTATGGAAACCTGTAGGGGGGAACACATTTCATTTATTACCTAAACATTTTATTATTTGCAAAAAAAATAAATAAAAAAATGACAAGATTTAAAAAAAAAAATAAATACATTATATGTTGGATATTATATAAAATGTTACTATACCAACTACATTTTCCCAATCGATTATTGTCGTCTTCTTTGTCGTACAAAAAAATGTTACACATCACACGATATCGGTCAAACAAGGCAATTTATATAATTGTATTATCTTTCAAATGTAGAAAAGAATGCCTCTCATTTATGTATACACTGTCTACGTCTGATCCCTTCTCTACTCACTCATAACCTGACTCAAACCACGCCATGACCTCACTGGTTGTCAGTTTGGCGCTTATTTATTAATACCTAAATAAATAAATTATTGTTTAAAATATTTGAAAATATAACATCTGTATATGTATGTAATTGTATCGGATATATAATTTAAAGATCTCATATTTTCAATAAAACTCTAATGATGATCAGGGAAGACTGGAGGGGTGAAGGACACAAATAGTTGTCACAATTAGTATTGGTGTCCTATCCCTTGTAAGTGCTTACAGGGTCAGGCATGCATGATGCAATCACCTATGATGCAATTACCAGTGATGCTATCACCCAGTGATGCAATCACATATGATGCAATCACACATGATGCAATCACACATGATGCAATCACACATGATGCAATCTATGATGCAATCTATGATGCAATCTATGATGCAATAGGAGGGGGTGATATATCCTATAAATAGGGAAGTTACCACGGTTAAAAAAGGAGACGGACACACACACACAGGAGAGAGAGACTAGAGACCCATGAAGGGGATACTAGATATAACACGTGGACTAAGTGGACAGTGCAGTCGAGAGTTATAATAGTTATAGACTCGTGTACTGGTTTATAGTGATAGCAGTTACTTGTGATTTATTGCCACATCTCTCATCTAATATTGATCTTAGTATTTATCGTGTGTGTTAAATTATAGAATTATACATGTGATTTGTTGATTCATCTTCTCAAGTGTTTATATTGGATTATCATATTCTCATCTGTAAATATCACGCATTAAAAGTTTAATTAATTCTTTTTACAATACAAGGAGTTGTGTCGTCTGATTTAATTAGAGCACAAATGGGATACGACAATTGGTCTATTGATAGAGTCACGACCTATCTACTAAATCAGTAAGTAATATATTACTTATGTAAGCGTTGGCTAAAATACATGCTATGTAAAGATTGAGTCATTTTCTAAGTTTTTTTTTCGAGGATCTAGGTCTATATAAACATTGGGAGGACTTAGAAATGTACTTATGGAGGTCCGAGGTAACCTAATTAGGAGGTTGTAGACTGATACGCCGCTAAGCTGACCAATTGCAAATATTGACCACTTAGTATTATATCAAATCCTAGTTTTCCGATTTATTTAAAAGACCCAGTATATATCTGATTGATGTTTATGTAGTTCTAGTATTGACACTAAAACTACTTTGATCAATTCCTACAGAGGTCAACCTTGTGGTGTAGTGTTAATTTATCCAAGCAACACCTGCTTTTTTATCAACTGGTCATGAGCTAATTAACATTATTCTCAGACAGCTGAATTATTTTAAATATTGGTTGTTTGGTAGTACATTATTTACCTTTAATCACGTTGCCATTGCAAGCATTTTCATTCATGTTAAAAAATGTTGCTCTGTTATCTTAAAGACATTATGATTACATTAACAACTGCTTCGTGGAAATGGTTATCTTGTTGATTCCAAACATTGTAAATCCCTTGAGGTTCTTCGTGTCCATTGAAAAATTATAGTATCCTTTGTTTTATTATAAATTGTCTTACGTATGTGTTGTATGAATTAAGGGTGTGATATTTGTATGAACTGCAAACTAGATAGTTCAAACCAATGGGTGACTACATGTTTGTATCCCTGCAGATCGTTTCTTACATATTTTGGGATTTTATCTGAGACTTTCAGAGACGTGTGGGGTCTAGTCAAAAGGGGACCCTCTCGGAGATAGACGCGATTTAAATTTAAAATTGTATGGCCACCTGTTTAATATAAGAGTATGTGGTGGTTACCTTATTAGTCTATTTATAAGTACCTGTGTATGTGCATGCTTATTTGTGTATATTTTGACATTTCGGAAAAAGTTTAAAATGTTGTCATTGCACTTCAAAAAAAAAAAGATTAATGTTAAAGGTGTTTAATTAATTTTATTTCACTTTGATATTAATGTATATTTGTATATAGTTGAAGATTAAAAGTAAATGTTGTCAAAATCCATTGGCCTAGTCTGTACTTTCTCTTTTTGATAGTTCTGTTAAAAAAACATACATCAGCAGTTTAGACCATGTGGTCAGCGATGTTCCATTATATAAAATAGTTGTCTGATTATAAAACAAGTGCGTGGTAAAATTTAATTTGTTGCAATTAGTTTCTTTAGCATGTTGCTATTGTTTACGTACCTTTTTTGTTTAGATCTTTAAAAAAGTTATCATCATAAAATATTTACTTATGAAAAGAATAACAAATTTCAACTATACAGTAGTATATGATCTGTACTATGAGTTGTACAGTCACACACGGGATGTAACAGACATACAGTAGTATATGATCTGTACTTTGAGTTGTGTGGCCACATTGCTTGGCATATCCGTTCTTTAAAGACGTTTCTAATGTACTATGATATAGACCCAGTATAACAGTAAATAAAGAACCTGTTTATGTTTTCACACAGCCCCTTCTGGTACAAGCGATATTGTTTTCATCATCACCTCCCAAACACCAGCAGATGTTGCAGCTGTCATATGGAACCAAGTCACCCGCGTTGTAGCGCTGTGAACACAATCGGAAATAAGAAGTTACTTAATCACTTACGTAAGAAACACCACGAACAATATAATTGTAACTTTTCACGTGAAGTGTTTTAGTTAAATTCTTCGGATTATTACCATTGAAGAATATTTTAAATATCGAGCCAAATTTTATATAGATAATAACGATGGGGGTTCTGCGTTAAATTGAAAGAAAAAAAAATAATACAACAGTATTTTAGTTTAAAATCGTCAAACGTAAACAATAGTAATACAAATCAAGAAAAAATCTGATCCGTCCGAAACCAAAATAACCTAGCCTACGGATTCACACCTTAGGGAATGCATAAATCTATGCAAACATTTTGCAGGCTACAGCTAGTATATAAATATTTAATGACGATTGCCAGACAAAGAAAAAGGTGAGACGCATGTATACCTGCCCTCAAGTACCCCCACCCACCTACTTGAGAAAAAAATGTAAGGTTGAGATGAAATCTCTCAGATCCTGTTAACCACTAATGGGACTGTTTTTACTGTGTCTCTATTTCATCCCCACCGTAGCTGACAGTGCAGTGGCATTGAAGTCATCACAGGAAATAGCGGAAGACTGAAATTTCCTGTGATTCGTATCGCAGATCGAACCAGGGACCCGCAGGTCCAAAGTCGAGAGCTCTATTAATCGACCATTTGTCCCCAAGCACACTGCTTAATGTCACGCAGTGAAAATTACTTTTTCTGTTAGGTTGGCTAACGGGGTTACCACTTACAATTATAAAACCCATAAACAGTTAAAACTATCATCTTACAATGCCATTGTGAAGACATGTACCAGTAAGTTCAGGGTTGGATGCAGCGGTCATCAGGAAAGTGACCAGTAGACACATAAAAATGTTTGCTCTCATGTTGAATCTGGTGGAAGAAGCAAAATGTAAAGTTAAAAATGTACAATAGTCCAAATCATTTAATAGTTTGTCGTTTAGATTTAGAGAAATGAAAAGTGCTAAGTAGAAACAGAGGCACGTGAGATCTGATATATACAATTCTCTAATGCGCTGATGAATCTGGTATTCCAGTTTGACTTCATTTATGCAATTGAACATTTATTTATAAAATGGAACCCATAGAGAAAATGATAATAACATTATAAAGTGAATTCGATGCAGTGATATCGTGGACAAGAATATCGCTTAAACTGTGTTAGTTAGCTAAATATAGCTGATGCTTAATGAGACGACTTTTAAGAATTAAAAAAGTACATATTAAAATGCAATTAAAAAATAAGATTTTGCAGAGACTTAAGGCTAGTATTGAAATCTAATGTCAATTTGTGTCAATATGTGTAAAGGAAACGATGACTTCTCAATGTACTTGTTAAATATTTTAAGCAGCCAAAGCATATTCAGTTTTTCCAAATAAAGCGAACAACACTGCATTATATGAATCATAAAACCCCCCATAAAAATCATATATGCGTCATATTTCTGCTCTAAAAGCCACATATTCAACAATACATTATCTAAATTGATGATAAAAATGATAAAGAAAATTTGTATGCATTAACATATCACTGTTCCTCTCTATGAAGACTGAATTCTGTTTTCTGGTTGTACGGTGTTCAAATTACAATCTAACTACAGTTAAGTATCAACCAATATATAACATCTGTCTCACAAGTCACCCATCTGACTCAAAGGTCACCACTGATACGTTTGAGATTCTCAAAATAGCATCCCATACCTCCCTTCTATTTCCAACTCATATATTGTGTTCGAGTTTAATCAAATATGATGTAAACAATTTCTGAATACAAAATAAAAATCATAAAACCCATCATGCTTTGGGAGTGTTTCTCGGAAAGAATCGGGTTCGATACCCACTGAGAGACTGTTATTTATGATGTTAGTTTTGAAAGCGTGGATGTTATCATAATCACCTACTTATATCTCATGTGGTGCCTATGGTGCCATTGCGTTTGGTCTATTGTAAAGATGAAACAAGTCACCATAAATATGTTACTGTAAAACGAGTAGTTTATAGAATCTAATAGATATAACAAATCATCCTTAAATGAACTTCTAAACTTTAGGTCAAATATGGGGGTATCTTTTTAAAAGTGAACAAGAGTTAGTCTATATAAATAATAGAGGTGTGGGTTTTGCCTTAAATCGAAATTAAAGAATTAATATAACAGTATTCCAGTTTAAAATCGTCAAACTTAAGCAATTATAATAGAAATCGTGAAAAAGAAAAACCTGTCCGAAACAAAAATAGCATAGCTTACTGATGAAAGCTAGGTACATATCACTCTTTGCAAATGTTTTGCAGGGTACATATAACATTTAAATATAAATAACAATTATTTTATCATGCAAAATATTTCATGAGAGATATATATTTGTTTTTATTGTATACTTATTATAATTTAACAAATGGCAAATAGACTATTGTTCTAGACAAAATTACTTTTCTAAATCGTGGTCCAGTCATATTTACCAAGTACCGCTCTTAAAGTGACAACTTCCTGTTTTCTAAATGTTTAGCATTTCATCAAAGTTTACAATACTGAACATCATTTTGAATTGAGCGGTGTTTCTTCGATGTCCGTCATAAATACAAATCACGTGATAAAGAGACAAAAACTATTGTAAAGCTATTGAACTTTAAAAAAAATACGTAATTATTTTTGACATTGTATAGCCAGTATATTAAACAAGTTAAATCATCAAAATTGACGTAAAATTGTAGTTCAAATATCTATCGTAAAGTTTTATAATAAAACATTACTTTTGTTTAAAGTATATATTTTATTTGGTTCTAAAACTGACTTTCTCAAAGTACCCCCCCACAAACTAACATAGTTCTGCCACCTCCTCTACAAACTAACATAGTTCTGCCACCTCCTCCACAAACTAGCAAACTTTTGCCCCCCTCCCACACAAACTAACATAATTCTGCCCCCTCCCTCACAAACTAGCAAACTTTTGCCCCCCCTCCCAAAAACTAGCAAACTTTTGTCCCCTCCCCCACAAACTAGCATACTTTCGCCCCTCCCCCAGAAACTAGTAATATATTACCACCCTCCCCCACAGACTAGCACACTTTTAACTCCGCCAACAAGCGTACAACCAACACTCCACCTAACTACTAATAATTCACAAAACACATTGGGGAAATATTTGAGAACCACTGCATGGGAGAGTAATTTGGTGAGTATATAGTACATGTTTGAAGTCTGTCACAACATAATTGATACCTAATTACAGCTTGCAAGCTAGTTATCCTAATCACCAGATGTTATCCAGTCAGTAGAAGGACATTTTGACCACTGGATATTTCGATGTTACTCGCAAAGCCTGAAACGGAAAGCCGCAGGACATGGGGACGAGTGATTTAAAAAAAAAAAACAGAAAAAAAAAAACAAACTAGGATGTATCCCAGGTAAACAATGACGTCAAACTGTCGTAGATAAATACAGAAATTTGAAATAGAAAAAATGATTTATTTGACCAATTATTTATATTTTTCATTATTTAACCACAATTTTGTTTCTAGAAGTAGTTGTATAAATACGTTACAAGGCTAAAAGAAATTATAGAAATTATAGAAATAAGTATGTCTCTATTTCCACATCTGTTATATATATATATATATATATATTTAATTACATTGCACAGCTTCCCTGTAGATAATCAACATTGTTCCATAAATTGTTACTGTTGCGACACATGATAGAAATAATCGTACATTACAAACGCCAGCTTAATGTCTGCACCGTAGATAGAAAGGTTCATAAATACTGAATTGTTCATCACAACGTGTGGGAGTTATATCAAAATTTTATCAGTATGTTTTATATTTAATTCAATAGCAAAAATGTTCCATAATTATCAGCACGACATGTGAAATTATTAGTGGTATATATCAAAAAGTCACTTTATCACTATAGGTGCTTTGCGATCGGCTAATTCACAAAACAAGAATATCAAATAGAACTCTGAAAATAATGCATCTTTTTTTAATATATATATAGGCTACTGTATTGAAAACGTAAACGCAATAGTCCTAACACATAAGTATATTCTGTAATGAATGCACTGTACAACCAGGGCTATTTTATACAGGATATGTCAATAATCGTTACCTAGTTGACCAGCATTCAGGTCCGGATAGTTCATTAGTCTAATATGGCTCTAGCATTAGTCTAATAGGTCTCTAGCATTAGTCTAATAGGTCTATATTAGTCTAATAGGGCTATATCATTAATTTAATACGTATCTAGCATTGAGCTCTGGGAAAAAATCGGCCCTCGTTTATTAGACGAAAAGGATTATCTGTGACTTTTCACCTCTTACTTTAGTAAGATTGAAATTTTAGTGAATACAATACAGTATAGACTGTATTGTCCACCAACTAAATGCATTACATTATAGATTTTACTGTTCACCACCAACTAAATACAATACAGTATATATTTTACTGTCCACCAACTAAATAAAATACATTATACATTTTACTGTCCACCAACTAAATAAAATACATTATAGATTTTACTGTCCACCAACTAAATAAAATACATTATAGATTTTACTGTCCACCAACTAAATAAAATACATTATATATTTTACTGTCCACCAACTAAATAAAATGCAATATAGATATTTAGATTAATTTGTCTTGAGAAAAGATTCTGATTGGAAGACGATCGGTTCACTTAGTACAACAATGACGGTGAAAGTTAAAAAAACAAACATAAAATCAATTCTATTAACTTGACCAACCACCGTAAATATGATAATGTTTGTCGTGGAAGGAAAACTTTTAATAAAAATAAACTAATTAGACTCAATTCAAAGAAACACAATATATCTTCTAAAACAATTACATTGTTTTACAAAGAATTTCAAAATTTATTATTTTCTAGTTTGTACAACAAGCAGCTGATCTAGTGAGAGCCGTATTTTACTCAACGTAGAGCCGCATGCGCTCTTACAACACATTAGACATCTTTGTGTGACCTTCAGAATGTTTATGAATTCAGCAATAAGATTATATGGGATAAAACATTGAGAAAATCTTCAGTCAGATGAAGGAATTGATTAATTAATTTAATAGTTAATTATTTTCATGGTCACTGACAGAATGTATACCTCATATAAATCTTTTCAGCGTTACAGACATAGTGCTCAAATAAAGCTTTTCGTAGTTACTGACACAATGTATAGCACTAGTAAATTTTGTAATCGTTAATAACAAAATGTATCGCTCAATTAAATCTTGCCAATTAACAAATAAAGTTGTTACGGTTGACTGCAGGCACATTTCATCTGCCAACTCAATTAATAAAACAAATACAAGGTTTCTCAAATATGTTATTTCTAAAGTTAGCTAGTATTAGGAGCTATCTGCACCTAACTTAACCTTCACATAGAGATAGGCCGGAGTTTAACTTTGAGATTGTCATGAATAGATTAATGTAAATAATGTTTTTTTTTTTTATAATTATATATATCAATTTATTTTATGTTAAAAAAAAATGAGAAAACATATTACTTGTATTTTATTTTAACAACGTAAAAGATAAATTATATTTTTAAGTTATAAAAAGTACCCTTGAGGGGGATACGAAACAAGACTACCAAATTCTCAGGCCTGTTTTTAACAATTTTGCAAATAATTAAGTAACGACCTCTTTACAGTTATATTGAAAATTGTCATTTATATGAAAACAGGAAATACATTTCTTACTTTTGATCTACAGCAGACAGTCAAAAGACAAACAACATGCTAGCCGTGATTTGTGTTTTATACAAGGTGTCACGCAAAGTTTGGTGGTAGGGGAGGGATGCTTTGGGCCAAGAACATCGGGTAAAACGTATACATCTATATCAAAAACATGAGTTTGGGGGAAAACGGAACAGTTCTAACAATTTAACAATTTATTTTTTACAAGGCGTAATCAGAATTATGACAATAAAGAGGGGACACACAGATGTCAAAAGTTTGGGAAACACTGCCTAACAGATAAGACCAGACTCAAGACACATTTAGAAATAATTACGTACTCATATAATGTTCATTTCTTTAAGAATCACAGGCGTGACTTCTATGATTATGCGACACATTTTAGTTACTTCTGTCTATATACATATAATATCGTTGTAACCCGAGCAACATTCTGACAGAAAACAAAAAATACACTCTACACAACACTAGAAAAGAACTCGGCGAAAAGGTTTTAGTGTTTATGTTTTAGAGAAAAAAATTCATCACAGAAACTGTTAGGTATTATACTGGTTTATTAATGTTAATTTGAATTTATGGCAGTTTATGTTTAAATATTCTAATTTTAGTGAAACTCGCGGGAAAAATATTTACAGAATGTCACGCTACATTTTATCTTTAATTTTAAAGTACCTGTCAGAGTGGAAGGGTACCTGTTGAGTGGAAGGGCACCTGTCTGAGTGGAAGGGTACCTATCTGAGTAGAAGGTTACCTGCTAAATTAGCTAGTATGGCAGTGTCTGGCTCTGAATGTGAGTGTTTATGCTAGTATTAACAGCGTGTGTTTTCCATGAAATAATTGTCAGAGTGACGGGGTGTGTATTTGCACCACTCATCAACTAGTTCGGATTTTTTCTGCCACAATTGACAGAAGATAGTGTGACGAGTTATTCTAACTAAGTTTCTAGGCCAAATATAATTATTAAAACCAAATATAATTATAACAGTTAGATTAACGCTACACACCGATTCTTTCTATTTCTATTCTGTACTTTGATACATTATACTTGACCACACATTATATCAATAAAGTATTGCTTTCTGCTGTAGAACAAAAACATTTGTATGTAAAGTATAATTAAGGTAAAAAAATGTTACATTTTTAAGATAGCTTTTGTACATATTAGTATACTTTATTTTTATTAGACTAGTCTAAAAAAGACCAAACAATGCTTCAGTTATTTTCGACGATCTACTCTTTGCATAAATATCCTATTCATTTTGACAATATAATCACATATCAATTTTCATTTGTAAACATTAAAATAAGTAATTAGATCAATATTAATCCATCCATTCTAAAATATTATAATCACGTTTGATTTTGGTAAAAACTCCATGTGTGCCTAAATTGAGCCTTCTTAAAATAAGAAACAAAAGTCATCTAATCTTTACAGGGTCGTCACGCACACCTGTCCTATGGAAATAAAACATGTTTTTTGTCACGCACATTTACGTGTATAGGAGTCCTACATATGTTTCAATATGAAGTCTTCTGAGATCGCAGCCTAACAATATGTTAGATGCTATTACAACCTAAAGTTGTGTATGGTAACAAAACATGTATTGACATACTTATAATAACATACAATGTCATCATTTAAAGGATGAGACAAAATAGTAGAGATATGTTACTTATCTCGAGCTAACGATATCACCATGTATCTAGTGATCAGCATTACTATCCACATATATTAAAATTGAGGAAGTGGTGTATTTTGTGTCAATCATATTTGGAATACATGATTGTATTCATTTCTTTACAATAACATCAGACTTAGTTATTAAGCCCCTCTCATCACAGTGTCGTTTTAATGTGGCTGTATTTTGCTACTTAGCAAGGCACAATCCTCAAATGAAATTTTAAAATTTAAAGGATTGGCGTGGAAAGCCCGCATTGTATCTGATACAAAAACAGGAGCGGCATGTTCGATGTTTAGTGCTGTCATACTTCAAAATACGAACTTAAACAGCATACTATTTTTCAAATTTCTGAGTGACCATGCTGCGAAGTATTTTTTTTTATTCTATAAATGATATAAGTTTAATAAATACACACAAAAACACGATTCTATATGAAATGCAAATTCGGCATTAGCAGTTTTAAGGTCAATCTATCAGTTTGCCACCAGAATGTTAAGTCTCTAATGGGCTTAAAAAAACTTTTATTTTAGCTAAAATAGTTAATGATACAAATTATACTCCTAAACCAAAGGCACTCAGGAGCGGGGATAGGGCGGTGGCTATAGGTATACAGATTTTAATTAAGGGCTCCAGATTTTTAACTGTTAAATATACTAATTTGACAATAAAAAGACACTTAAAATAAACTAGAGTCCAGCTTTGACATATATTTTAGAATTAATACTGACCACTCTTTCTACACAGAAATGCAAGACATGTCTTAAAGATTGCATGAAAGTGAAGGTAAATTTCCAAAAAAGATAATTCTAAAAGTTCAATAATATTCTAGGATACTGCTCAGTATAGAATGAGAATAAATCATTTTCAAGAAAATTTACGAATTTTAAAATACTATGATATTGATCACAGGAATACTAATGTGACGGATACAACCAATATGGTGACTAAAGTGATGAAGAAAACTGTAGTAAGACTGTTTAATTTAATGTACAGCATAACAATAGAGTGAATATTATTACATTTACCTAAGGGTGAATTTTGCAAAATACCCTTTTTACTGTCACATGAAATCTATAACTAATACATGAAAACTAAGTTTAAATTTAATATTAGTGGATCAATAATGTATTTGTAAATAATTATAATTATATTAAGTCTAAACGTACGTTTATCAGTAAAGTGAAAAAAAAACGTAAATTTTAATTAAAACTAATGACGACTTTTAGTGTTTCCTAAACGATCTCATTTAGTGATATTTACAGTGTGATAGTTTATAATGTTTTCTTGTAAAATATGCAATCTTGACAGATCCAACATTTACGATTATATATTTAATACACACAATATTAAGTCAGTGATATATTTCTTCAATATTTTTTTTTCGGGATTTGAGTTTGGGATGGAGATTGAGGAGGTGGGGTTGGGGGTTGAGGTTGCAGCTAAATGTGTTGTTGTTTGTCCGTTAGACTAGTGTGAGGTGGGTTTAGAAATATTAACATTACTATTGATAATAAAAATAATTTAACCCTGTTAATTGTTCATCAACTATTGACATTTTAACACAACAAATTCGCTAATTTTGAGATAACTTGTACTGTCCTATACCCACTACATACTCCATATATATATATATATATATATATATATACGCACTACGCTATATTTACGAAGTCATTTTGTTCATAGACCTTTTTTACATTAACAAAATAATGAAACTGGTATTTTCGGAAACAATTAACCATAAATAGAATTATATTTCTTTAGCTCAAAAATTCAAACTTCAGTAAATGAATTAGTACATTGTTTTTAAAACAACTTAAACCTTTTCATAAAATGTCATGTTTATATTTAGTTTTTATAAATTAATGAATTCATCCCTCAATAGCATTATGTAACAGATTGTTTGTCCTTGTCCATTAATGGTTATATCCAGACAGTGCACATGTTGGCATTACACATAATACCAAGTATGATTTTCAAAATTTTTTTTTTATTATACAGACATCGATATTTAATAACTATCTCATAATTGAAGAGAAATTACCATATTAATTTTTTTTTAATTTAATCACAAAATGTCTGACAAAAATGACGTCATTGGACATTTCTTTTAGAGTCAAGATATTCAAACTAAAAGTGTAATTGTCTTCTAAATTTTTTAAAATACTCTACACACTTTCTTGAGCATATGTAGTTTCCATTTTAGTTTTCATTGGTTGCGACTTTCTTCTAAATTAAATCATGATCAAAGCACCCCTTGCACCTCAGTTAATACCCACAGACCCTCGTTCAACGTGTTGAGATGGACAACAAGCATATGACCCTTAACCGACCCCATATCCGGCAACCCATTTTATGATACTTGTGCAAACGTAGTCGAACTCTATGTACATAATTTTGCTACTCTTGTTTACTAACCATTTCAGAAAAATCTCTTAACAAACCGCTTTATTTTTGAGTCACTGATAAAATTCTACAGACTCCGTCTTCTTCATTATCCGAGGACCGACAAATATGTCAAATATATTTGGAAATATAGTCTAATGGTATATAATAGCTAGACATCATCTTCTTAATAATTCCCTATTTGATATGGATAGCTGGCATTAGCACTTTGCAGGCACCTACGTGCATATCGTATTCTAGAGCGCTCTTTTCCAAAGAAATCTCAGTACATTTCGGCCAGTCCATGTATAGTTGTCATAGTTTATGTGAGATTTTCTTTTGTAACGAAATCTTCTTTCTTACTAATTATCAGCCTTTTCCCCACCCTCACCTTCACGTGGATGATTCATCAACCAATGAAATAATAACAAACGGGGTAGAAAAGGGTCGGGTCGGCCAGGTATTTTTAAAGATGTTAACACTTCATCAAGCGATATACGCTGACTAAATAGCAATATCAGGGAAACGAATAAAAGTGGTTGGAAGGAAAATAGTTTCCCATCATTCCATAGTTTCCTCCATTTCATTGTTTTCCATCATTTCATAGGATCCCATCATTTCATAGAATCCCCTCAATTCATAGTTTCCCCTCATTGGTAAACACTGCTATAAACGAAGCCATACTTAGTTCATTCCATACCCAAACGGCTCTGGCACATGTTTTCGGGTTCTACGCACAACATGCGACGGTCCTGCTCGTGGATAGTGTGACCAACACTAAGTGCCCATTTCTAAAATACAAAAAAGTCCATTCCTGCTCTGTCTTCCTCTCTCACAGAAGATGGCGGCCAATTTGTAAAATTCCCGCTCAGCACGAGTTACTCGACATTTCATCGTTTTAATATTGCTTATTGAAAATGTGTGTAGTCTTTAATTTCCACCAAGACGAAAAATGGGCATGGAAACAGTAATGGACATGAAGGCAGTTCCACCATGCACAGTAAACTACCATTTCCTCAACTTATAGTAATAACAATTAGTTATCAGAACTTAAAATTATAGTCCTGAACAAAAGATCTCGATGGCATAGTTTATTTACTTCGAAATTATTTATATACATATTTGTTAATGTAATATTTATGGTGCTCAGAATAATTTACTTTGCTTCTCAATTATGAGAGTAGTTTCCCTTTGTTATTACTTCTAAAAACAAATGTGGTCCATATCTTGAATATAATGAGCAATAATGGGGGATAACACAAACAAAAAGTCAATGGTTAATAAGTAGGGATGCTTACAGTACACTTAATTTCATTAGAAATAAAATATTTCTACTAAAATACTTGTTTTTCTTTTCTTTTGTATTGTACCAGTTGGATAACATTACCTGTATTGTTAGGGGCCCGATGGTCGTGTGGTAAAACGCTCGTCTGTTAACCTAAAGGTACCTGGTTCGAGTTCTGGTAACAGAAAAGCACTTAGACCATGAACGATGTGGAGATGGACAATTAATTAAATTTGTGTTGTCATGCTTCTTCTGATGACTACGATGATAATGCTAATGATGACGTTGTACGTAGTGATGATAATGATGATATGATGACAAGCAGTAACGAGGAAATTAAAACAGTACGAAATTTTCAGTTTCAAAGGCAAGTAGGATAAACTTAAGTAGATGATGGGGAAGTATATTATGGGATGGCCAGGAAGATAAACATTATGATAGTTTGATAGATAAATAGATAGACAGAAACAAAGAGATGAATATATTTACATATATATTTATACAAAGATGGAGAGACAGATAGGTAAACAATTTATCTTGAAACCTTTGACAGGTATGATAACAAACATCGTACTGGTAATATACAAAGAGCTGCAAAACATCAGAATTACTGTTTCTACATTTCCTTGCTGTGTAAATATAATTATGATTCTATGTGATGAAGGGCAATCTTGTGTTAAAATCCTGGATATATTGTTTGTTCTCGGACTATAACAAACCTAAACATTAGTTCCAGGCCTCTGAGAAAAGCACACGGCATCAGCCCCACGTACTGTTAAGGCCGATTCTTTCTATACATTACTTTTGCGTACAAACAGACACACACACCTGTCATATGACCAGTTGATAACTTTATGGCAGGGGTGGGCAAACTACGGCCCATCAGTGTATACTAATTGTCCCATCAGAGTATATTTAGCGGCCCGTCAGAGTATACTATGCGGCCCGGACGCAGATTGCGATCCTCTGTCGATGATAATTTTCTTTGTTTAGAGTTTTCGCAGATATTTAAAAAAAAATAATATTCCAACTACTTGATTAGAATCTACGGATATTAAATCGGTTTTATGGCTCGAGAATATTAGTTAGAAATACTTGACCTACAAGCAGATTATGACCTGAAGGAGAAGTTCAAGTCACCTCTTTGGCTGGAGTTTTAAGGATGTTTCCAAGCAGTGATATCTCCACAATTCAAAAAAAGCTTTGCTGCAAGCTCTTATCACTATTTGGGTCCACATATATTTGAGAGCAAGTGTTATCTTGTTTGAAAATAAACTAGTCTAAGAACAGATTAATGTTGACTGACTGCAATTTTTATAATGTCATGCTAATCACAACCAGTAAACTGGCTGCACTGTTCACAAACATTATCTAAATTGTCAACAGTTACATACTTGTCATTAATTTTAATTGTACTATGTGGTCAACTTGTATGCAAATTATGCTCCTTTGTCTTCATAGTTATTATGACAGGTAAAATTAAACTTTAGTTGAATTGATATGAATGGTACAGTCTTATTACCGAATTAGCACTGAACTGATTTAGTTCATATTTAAAAAAAAAAAAAAAGTAATTTTGTTACAATGATCTGTTCATATTCTTTAGAGCCACTTATAGTACATAAATATTCTTTTTTTTTGGTATATAACAATGATTGTGAACGCGCTAGAATATATGTACCACCATTTTAAACTCCAACAGATTACATACAAGTCGGTTCGGGAACCGGGCCTTTTGTTTACTAGGTAGAAATAAGTGCCTGAAAGTCGCACGATTCTATACATGTATACACATGGTTCACGGTTATAATATATGTCGTACCGAGTATTACCAAAGAAATAAACCATGTTTATTTATTATAACAATATATTAAACATCAAAATGTAACATTCTTGTTACCAATTTTAAATATTAAAGACATATAGTTTTGTATTTCAACAGAATGAAATACATTTCTATTTTTGGGTACAGTTTTAAAGTATGTAGAATCGTTGTGTAGATTTCAGCTGCTCATCATTTAAAATAAAACATAACGGTTCTATCAGTCCAGAGACAGTCATACATCAGTTGAGACTGATGACGCTGATGAAAAAATTAGTCTGTTAAAAAAGAAAATCAAAGTTTTAAAAATTATGGTTCTGTGAAGCAACTATTATAAATCGGTTAGTATGCATTATCTGTGGTTACGCTCTTTACCACATACAGAGTTAGAAGTGCTCAATGGATTTTAATTGTTTCAATAATGCATTTTCTTCATCATTCTTCACTGCGATGGAACTGTTGTGTCTGAAGCTCTGCTTCAGGCTTATTCATCGGATATATCTGCTTATTTGGATGTATCTGACTCATTGGAGTCGTACTGTAAAGCGTAATAATACATTGATGCAATTCCTGGACAATGTGTTAGTGAGCAATTCCAATGATCGTCGGTCCTTGACGAAGCGCCCATGGATGTATTGGACTTTGTTTTGTCGCGATATATTTTGCAATAATTAAAAAGCTGTCATAAGTGGACTGTCTTACCAAGATACATATGTGCAGAAAATCTCAGCATTGCTCCCATGATAAAGCTTATGTATTACAGGGTGAATATACCACCATTTCAATGAGCCATCCACATCATCTCAAGTCTATGTCAATCTCTTTTGGCACTTTGCCTTACACTTATGACACTAGATTATGTGATGTGTGTCATTCGGTATACGTAATGAATGCCGGTGTGTGTCAAATGAAAGCAAGTGAAACATATTGTTGCTGGTCTTCTACTTCACGTTGACTAGTATATCAAATGTCATTAAGTAATCGACTAATCATCTGACGTGATGTCTGACGTCTGATTGCTGTATCTTGAACATGAAAGTATCTACTTTTTGTTCGCTTTCTTGTAATCGTTGGTAGGGATGTGACGGAGCTGATGAATATCCGCATCCGTCGGATTCGGATTTGGCAAATATAAATCCGTCGGGATCGAATGCGGATGCGGATTTGGTCAGCACTTGGCTATAAGGGGGTATACCTAGGTGTCAGTACCGTGCCCCCCCCCCATGACAACGAGGATTTTCGGCACATGTATAATATACCTAAATCTATATACAATTCAAATCTTTCATGTCATTCCAACTCGTTTAAAATCATTCCAAACGTCATTCCAAGGTAATTTCAAATGTCATTTTACTCATTCCAAAAGTCATTTCTCCAACTAATTCCAAATTATTCAAAATGTCATTCCAACTCATTCCAATTGGTCACACATAACCAGCTTTTCGTCATTCCAATCCACACATCCACTCCGCCATTCCAATCTGCATATCCATTCCGAGGTTTAGAAAGCTCGGATGAAAATAGTGTTTAGCGAGAGGGTTTTATCTAAAATGCGTTCATCACCAAATACGACGTCCAAACTATGGACAGCTAATCAAGGGTCCAGGAGTTTAGTTTTATCTGTTTTCTTTATTTCGGGTTTTCGAAAGTCTGTAGGTTTTTAAATTTTAGCTACGATTTCTACGGCCGTGTTTTATCTGAAAACGGTAATTTTTCAAAATTGGAATCTGACGGATTTTTGTTTTTTTAAATCGTTGGACAGTCATCATTATCCATCTGATGCCTATTGCACACTTCGTACCTCTTGACGCTTTCTTTTTTTTTCTCCCTATATTGTGACGTGAAGCTCGTCATATTGATGATGCTTACTGGCTGTTTGTTTCTCAGCCGACGTGTTATGTGTTTATGGTTCTCCAAATACATTCAGTTTGACACGGTGAAGGAGATCTTCTGTTTCACACACCTGTCTATAATATTTAGTCAAAGCTTGACATCATGGTACATTGTGCTTCAAATTTGTAGTTGTATGTATATAATATTATCGCAATATTTAAACTATCATGCAACATTGTGTGTTGATCATTTTGGCACATGAAAAAAATATTAAAAGGATACATGTTGTGTTCATAAGATTGATATGTGCATATAATATTGTCATAACCTGCCTACTAGAAAAACTTAGGACTGTCTGTCATGTAAAAGGGTTTAATTGGTTGTTGGACTGATTGTTGGACGGTTGTTGGACTGATTATTTCTGGAGACATAGACAAGATATCTGTTCACGAGATTTCAGATGAGCATGGTGATCTAAACTCCCTGAGGCGATTGTGTTTTGTTGTTTATGATCAGTTAACTGTTGCGATTAGTTATATTTTTCTATTTTTATTGGACTATTGTGTTTTTATTAAATTTTCTTGCTATATTTTTTTTAAACCTCAGCTATGATGTCATTTTTACATAGTACTACATATATATTGGTTCATTGTGAGGTTACATAGTACCTACAAATATATTGGTTTGTTGTGATGTTAAACTTTGGTGTCAAACATGTTTTCAAGTTCAGACTAAAACAAAACATATATTTATTGATTGTACAGCTTACGATTATCAACGATGTAGAAATCATCGAAGATAATGCATATTCCAATTTATGACGTCGTAAGTTTAATAAAATTAATTAGCTCAACATTTTAGAGGAGATACACAGTGATACACAAGCTATCAATTTAAAGACTGTGCACATTTCTTGACATAAAAAACACATTTACTAACAGATAACACACATATTTTGATATGAGCCATGCCCCGACCTGGACGCAAATGTGCATACATACTGAATTGAATTACATAAAGGTATCTGATAGAAACATCTTGACAGGAGAATGAGAAAAAATGACTGGCACATAAACTTATATATTTACGGAAGATGCAGATAGACCCTGCGACATTTCGAGTCCGGGCCAGTTTGGCCACGAACTATTCGACACCGTCAACTGATACATTTATTATTTGACTTTTTAAATTCTTTGCTATGAATATGTTTATTATAAATAGCTATATTTTAATTGCTAAATTCATCGCCTTAAATATGCAATCAGGGCTAGCCAATTTGATCGATTGTTCCGTGTTGGGCCCCCCGAGCTTGGCAGGGCTCTGCAATTTACATTAGATAATTAATAGTGATAGGTGTAAAATAAACATAGAAGAGGGGTCTCGTAAACATCCGTAAAATCGGGCTCAGCAATTCATAAGGCCGGCCCTGTACAGAATCATATCTCCCCACCTCCGGGATCTTCCCAAACACCACCCAGGATTTCTATGATGGCCAAATGAATATACTGACTACGAGTAAATACACTTGATTGCAATTCGCTGTCATGAATCTATTTTTGTTGAGGCAGCGTGTATTTACAGTAATACAACACATACATTTTCAACTAAGACTGTCAAGATAGCATAGAGTTCAGGTCGGCGAGTATGGTTGAAAGGAGTTGTGCACATTTTGGTGCGCATGCTATGTATTATAAATCGAAACTTGTGGACCTCTGTCAGTGAACAGCTGCAGTGCAACGCATAGTTTTGGTACGCAAATTTTGCATTCGCCCATGCCATGTAACCGGCTTATTCACATACATAATGTTTCATGTGTGTGTGTTTATGTTGCATTCGCCCTATTTCATGTAAGCGGTTTATTTACATATATGATGTTGTTGAGTGTATGATAGGATGATCGACCTGGATGTATGTTGTAGTTTAGACAATACGTTATGTAGTGTAATATAGAAGTAGAAATGTGTAGTTATGTCGTACATGATGTTGTTTGTAACATGAAGGACCTGAATTGAATGTAACCTTTCCGAAAAGTACTTAGTCAGCGTGAATTGCCCAGCCTGGGGAAGTGTAACTTAATGGCCCTGATATATAGCCGTTCTGGAGGGATCTTAGACCTAGACGGCCCAGTCTTGAGATATTACAGGACAGCATAATGTAATAACTGATATGTTATAATATAGTCTACTTATTGAATGTTAATACCATTTGGGTCATATGCTAGTTTATTTGTTGTATTAGTTTAAATGGGTGGGTAATAGAAATTGCCTCATACATATAATATTTTCTGTATAGTAATTTATAAGCAGTATTAAATTTGTGTGTTTGATTATTTATCAAGAGTTATTGATTTGTATATATATTAATGTGTATGTCTAACCTACGGGAACCTGGGTGAAACTCTCGCCAATGCACCCCATGACTACGAGTCTCTCAGTTGGGTTGTGATGAAATCATGATGAATAATTGAAATTCTTTATTTCCAAACATGTGTATAACAAATGAACGAATGGCACTAAGACCATCAATACAATTCTCTGTCAATATTTAAAATAGTTAATACTACATGCTGACTTCATTCTCATTGACTTTACTGTTCTAACCATTTTACTTATTTCATTCGCCATCTTGTTTATTTCTCTCTTTCTCTGCCATGGGGAACAACTCTATATATTTTATTTTCTCCTTTTTCTCCAGAGTTGTGTTACGACATTTGCTATATACATATCTTTAAATTTTAAGACAGCAACGAGTAATAAAAAGTATAAAATCAAATATCAATTGTATAAGTTATAAAAATAAATATAACGTGTGTAATTTGATATAAAAATGATGTAAAGGGCAGTTAACATATTATATAACTCAAAAATATCAATTTTTTACCATACCCTTAGGTAACAGTATTAAACACTAGAAAACTCCCTCACTATAAAGGAAATGACAAATTTGCAACCACCCCCCCCCGCCACTCATTTTGGCGTTATATAATATGTGAAAGGCCCCTAATCGAGTGCTGCTGATTCACCTCAATATTATACGTTATGAATATAGTCAAATGGAATATACATAAGATAAATGAGTGTGAGAGTGTTCTTTGATTTTGGTGAGTCTGTCTCCTTTTTATGTCTTCTGTGTGTGTCTTCTCCGTCTATCTTATTGGTGTATTTTCTGTGTGTGAGTGTGCTTTGTGTGTGTATGTGTGTGTATGTGTGTGCGTGTACTATGAGTGAGTGCTAAGTGTCTGTGTCTCCATTTAGTTTACATCTGCACTGTGTAAATGAATCAACACCATTCATATCTAGCATCATTATATAGGCTGTACATTATTATTTTGTGTATTTTGAATGACATATACTGAGTTAAAGGGAAACTAATCAATTAAAGAAAACAGTTCATTGGTAAAATTGTGTAATATATTAATCAATTTAGTTTATATTTTTATCTTGTAGATGGGCACGTTTTTTAATGTCCTGCCACCCTTTAAACAACCGATTCTGATATTTTTGTTATTAAACACAAATCAGTTATATAAAGATAAAACCTAAAATAAGTTATAAATATACATCTTGGTGACATGGAGGCTGTCATGGTATAGTTTTGTGTACTACGCACACAGGTGTGTGTGCATGTTTGGAGCTTGGCCAACCAGGTCAACTTGAGGTTACGTGGTTAGGACTCTAGTTATTTCTAGAGTATAAATATTATGTTTATTGTAAAAAGGATTGTCTAAGAAGGTGATAGAGAGGGACGTAGAATATTCGAGTATGATGCAAGCAAATTATATAAAGAGGATGTTTGTAAGTTCGGAAAAGCAGTCAGTTCAGTTTTGAGTTCAGTTCGGAGTTTCAATTCGGAGTTCACTTAAAGAGTTGAGTTAGATGATCATCAGTTAATTAGCGAATCAGCATATTCAGTGTATCAGAGTATATGAGTTTAGCTAATCAGTTGAGTTTATTGGAAAGTTAATAATTATTTATGCATTGACTTAAGGAGATTATCAGTCATTGTGCTAATTCAGTTTATATTGGATTTATTCTACTGTTTATATTTCATTGTATTGTTAATAAACTATATGAACCATGGAACATGAATTGAGTTTCTCATTATAAACCAGTTCATATAAATATATCCTTTACAGAGGCATATAAATATTTTTTTTTCTTGCTCTCAGATTTTATTTGTATGTTATATCTGTCTGATATTTCTTCTCCTTATTTATTTGATTATATCTGTCTGATATTTCTTCTCCTTATTTATTTTATTATATCTGTCTGATATTTCTTCTTCTTATTTATTTTATTATATCTGTCTGATATTTCTTCTCCTTTTTTATTTTATTATATCTGTCTGATATTTCTTCTCCTTATTTATTTGATTAATGTTACTGTTAGCCTAGTAATACTTACATTTAATTTGTTTGTGTACATGTTAATTTATTGGTGGCTTGCCAGAATCTCTTAAGTGTATTGTAGTTATTGTGTTTTTGTTGGTACATTTTGAATTCTACATTTTTTTATTTTTTTTTTCTCGTCCTTGTTTTAGCTAAGAACAAACTCTTTAACATTAAACACACATAAAAATGAAATCGCTCAAAACGAAAACCTGAATTTAATGACTCGGAGATAATTTAGAGATAGTAATTGACTCCAACCTGTATTATTGTATTGTTGTCCTCGAGAAGGAACGAAAACGCAAGGAAACAATATATTTATTGATTTTAGTGATTTCTTGATAATTTAAATATACAAGGAATATAGTTCTCAAAAAAGAATTTTATAAATATAGTTTAAAAGCTAAAAAAAAAATACATTGAGATTAATGTTCGAACATATATTTTTATATTTGAAGTTTATGGAAGTAAAGCAGAACGAGAATGAAATAATTAATTGAACATGTAAAATATTGCATTGAAATATAACGTTATTTACAATGACAAACATTTTATCATCTTTTTTACTAATAATTGTGCGCATCAAATTTATTGTCATTTTGTCTTGCCTTACGGCAGATAATTGATTAATTCGAAATTAGTTTGCATTTGTTATCATTGGATGTTACTATTTTTATAATGATTTATTAATGATGCATAATTCTTGCAAGCTAAATGTTTCATTTGTAAAACTGTTTAAAAAAATAAAAATTTGCTGATAAGTAAAAAAAAAAATATATATAGATATTTATTGAAATTATTATCATTAGCAATAAAATGTTAAGGTCCATTTAAATTATAACATAGTATTAAAATAAAATGTTCAATGGGTTGTACATATCTTAATATAATTTAATTATTTATTGATCAAAAAATGCTAACTTTCTGCGATGTTCTGATTTATTGTAACACATCGTAATTATTTTAACAAAATAATCTAAAGACTATGTTTTTCACATCAAAAACATTAATAAAATGTCATTAGCTATGTAATCCTACAAAATCATTATTCATTAAATCGAAACTATGATAATAACGTATTGTATTGTACAATCTAATATGTGCCAAGTTGGAGCAACTCACAAAAATAGATAATGTCTAAATTTTGTTACAAACCACACATAGCCCGTCACAAAGTAAAGCTAATTAAAAGGTCAAACGTTTAAATTTTGAAACTGAATAAATGTTTTAACAAAATAATTTCTTTTAACACACCATTATAGGCTCTGTCTCATAATTTGTTACAATTCTTGAGATACAAATTAGCAGAACCTGATACCCTTTGAAGACCCTCCTAAATGTCAAATCCTGTCCAGAAACCAACATTCTTTGGAATTATGAAAGTCTAAAAAGTCTAGAATTAACACGAGTTCATTCATTTTCTTGAGCAGTTTCTTTAATTCAAAGCCTCCGAAAGTTTCTGGAAGAGAAAGTAATGGAATAACATATGTCTCAACACAAATGTCCTATAGAAATATCTATACTAATTGTAAACTCCCTAGACACGTTTAATCAAACAAAGCCTGCATGTGATCGTGTAATATTATATAACATAGATACATATAAAATGGTCCAGTTTGACTAATATTTTCAGCCTCCTGATCTGATGTAGCCAAATAGTTCGTGCCGTTGACCGATATGGGCTCATACATTTGACAGAATAGCGAAAACATGTGAAATGATATAATTATTGTTTATCTGAGATAATATAACTCATAGTGTTGACATTATTGATGTGAACAAGTGGAACTATACAGAGCACTGGTTGAATGAATTAGCCAGACGGGTCAATGTCTGGTCTAGGTGCAACTGTAGGACTGGCTGTATTTGGTTATATTAATACATTTAAAAAGATTTTTATAAAGTCTTATAAGTTTCCATCACGTTCAGTTTACTGTTTCTATCACGTTCAGTTTACTGTTTCTATCACGTTCAGTGTACTGTTTCCATCACGTTCAGACTACTGTTTCCATCACGTTCAGTTTACTGTTTCTATCACGTTCAGTTTACTGTTTCCATCACGTTCAGTTTACTGTTTCTATCACGTTCAGTTTACTGTTTCCATCACATTTGATGACTTTACACTTTCTGGTGTCATCATTTGCTGCATGCTTTAGTTGTGTCTGCTACTATACTTCAGTGATATGTGTGTCTCAAATATTTCAAAATCCCAGAGTATGCTGATAATGTTGCAGTCATCTTCGGATGTGACGATGACAATCCAAAGGTTGTGCATAAATATGAGCCTGCCGTTAATGCCATGAGCATGCCTTTTGTAATGAGTTTGATTCTGACATTAGTGGAGCGAAAAGGATCGTGGTCGTCCCGTAGTAGCCTGGATATTCACCATAGAGGTTTATTCGCCGGTGTAGATTTTAGCCGTCTGATCTCCATGAATCTTCTTGCGTCCAGTATACTGACCTCTCCATTGATGAGGCCTAACACAATCAAGTTCTTGTTGATGAAGACAAACATGATGATGACGCAACACACGTTATAGCAGTATTGAAAATTTTATATTTGACTTATCTTTGTGTGTGTCTTCTTTTCATAACTACAAGATATATATGCAATGTTCCGAACTTAAAAGAGTCACAGTTATATTGGAACTACACAGACACTCACAAATGACGTAGCAATATTTAATATTAATACATTCTGTAGATTTGAGTCATCGCTATAGTCGCTTGCTCTGGCTGGCTGGTACGCCTCAGCTATTACGAAAATATAATCACTCAAAACAAAACAAGTAAACAAAACAATCGTGAACAGATGAAACGTCTATGTATTCATTACTTATCTTCTTGATGTTTTTTGTAAGACTTAAGCTTGATAAACCGATATGACACTTTCACGATCGCTGGTTCAAATAGGTACTTTTCTTGATATGTCTCAATTACATATATGGGTTTCATGATCGCTGGTCCATATAGGTGATGTTCTGGATATATCTCAACTACATATATGGGTTTCTCATTTACCGGCGTGACCGCAGACACCTGCATCATCCAACACAATTTGTTCACGGTGAGGTTTTTGTGGCCAGGCTAAGTATAGGTGGATTGCCCACGTATAAGATAATTTTGCCAGTGATCATGATCTCCAAGAGATGGATAGTCGTATTGTGTAGGGTCCTCACCATGATTCTCTACAAAATGTGTACGAAATTCAGACCTGTAAGGGTCCTGCTTTTGCAGTGTAAAACATTGGTACCAGCATCAGCTCCACATTGGTGAATTTCCTGCTTTCGTGGCTTTAATTGAGCAGCGGTTCATTGTTCATGTCGTTGTTTTTGTCGCATTGGCTCTGATTGCTAACTTGCAGTCAATACCTATATGCCCTTGGCTAACAAAAACGCTGTTTTGGCTTGGAAACTTTAACGACCGCCGTGATCACCACTCCCATAATGCCCTTTTTAGACCTAATTTCTATTAAATGTAACGCTATTATACCCCTCCAAGCAAACTAGTCAAAGAGCTTTCTTAGAGCTTCAAATAATTCTGATTGAAAGGGACCCACTCTAGTGCATCATGTGAGTCATCATTGCTTACTCCGTTTGGCCTGTGGGTCCATAATGCTGTTTAGTCAGTTTGCAATAGTGATTAAATAACGCTAATATTACACCAGCATTGTGATTACTGTGTAGAAGATGTGTGTATTTTTCTTTAAATATTTGCAAAAGATAACGCACTTAATTAATATTCTAAAATATGTCTTATTGCCATCTTTTTGTTTTCTATTAAGACCACATAAATTATAACTGTTAACATTGATACATTTTCATTAGCTTTGTAAAAATCGTACACATATTTTAGGCAAGTCAGTTTATACTGTTATTTTGCCTTTTTTATAATAATATAAACTATTGTTACATATTCAATGTAATGATCAGAATACAACATTTTACTAAATAAACACATATTAACAGTAGTATCAAAGAGTAGATAATTGTCATTTGTCATATTTTTATATACAATGTAAGAAAATCTAAATGTATGAATTATTTAATTAAAAACATTTACATTATAAAAAAAGAAAAAAAAAATTATAATAAAAAAAGGGGAATTACTTCACATATTAGTCTTAGTCTTAGTCTTGCAATTACAAGAGCACAATATTCATATCATCTGGACTCTTATAGTACATACCACAAACTGGCTCAAAATCGTAGTTTTGCGTCACTGTAGTCAATATTTGGATAGTTTTAACTTAATGATTTCTCTACGTAAAACTGATTAAATCTCAAAAACAATTATACTATTTTAAAATATTTTGTAAGCCCTACAATAATATGTAATTTTTAATTACGTTGATTCAAAACAAAAGGTTGAATCTTTTAAATGTAGACCATCACCGAAGTCACTTTTTACCAGCCGACGCGCGATCTAATTTGACTGTCCTATTTTCAATCTCCGTGCGCTCCTGGGCCATTCGTCCTAGAGTAATGTCAAATATATCAAAATATGTACTAAAAATTTCATTAAATTATATTTAACAATATTTTTAACATTAAAAAATCATTATAAAAAGTAAATTATTATGTTATTTTTTTTAAAATACGATAATAAAACGTAATTTGTAAGCATGGCCCAAAAGCGCAGAGCGCTAAGAAATAGCATATAACACACATTTTTCACCCATTCTTGCACGACCGTGAAAATGGCCGACAATCTAGTTGGCAAAGCTACACCAGTCACAATGAATTGAACTTTATTGGGACTTAAACACCAAGTTGGTAAGTAAAAACGATAAAAACTTGTAGATAAATAGTTACATTATTTATTTCCTTACTCTTTAAGCTTTAATTTTCTTTGGAAATGTTTAAGCTATCCTCTAACCAAAGCGAATTTCGCGTATCTAGGTAGCTCGCGAAATTCGCCCCTCTTTCGCGGCAATGTATTTATATGGAGATGCTCAAACCGCGTAGAATTTCCGCGGCGGTGCAGAGAAATTTCGCGGCATCGCTTCTTTCAGAGTTTTTTCGCGTTTCGCGAGTGTAAACAATCCAAAATGGCTGCCTAGAAACATCGACTCAAATGAAAATCAGGGTTAAAATTGATATAAATGTCTTAAAATTAACAAATAAGACTTACATTTATATATAGCAACTTGAATTATATCAGATTATACCAAAAAGTGTTTTTTTCACTTTTTACTTGTAAAATACCATAACTGTAGAAAATATATCATAAGAAGAAAATGTCTGCCGACGTCTTCAAATAAACAAAAAGAAAATTAAAAAAATCATTATATCCGGTCGGCTGACGCCTACGTTCGCTTCGCTTAGGTGTAGCGAGGGTTTTTCGCGCTTTGAAAAATCTCACGTGAGAAATAGCACAGCGGAACGCTTCGCTTTGATTTGAGGATAGCTTTATTGTTGTAGTTATAATAACTTTAATAAGATAAACCTCGAGGCCATTTTGATGCTTTTGTACATTGAACGATACCCCTCATGTTTGCGGACACTTCTATTTTTTCTGGCTATTTTTTTAGAGAGATAATAATATTTTTAATTAGATAACATATTTAAAAAAAATTGACTATTATATATTATTTACCGTTGTTAGATAGTTTTATTGTCTCAAATTTTAAACAAATATAACATGTCACTTGGTCGGTAATTGGTTGTAAATGTAAACATATAGTAGATTGTAGGCCGACCGAATTAACATAACTATTTTTGAATGGATATTTTTTCAATTATTGTTGTAATATAACTGTTATCTTTAGTCTATGCTTAAATTCACTATTATCTAAGTCAGAACCATTTTTAAATGTCATAATTTTCTTTATCAGACGGTTAACAACTCAATACTTTATAGAAGGTTTATGTGCTAGTTGGAGGGATACCTTTATTGCCTTGGCTACTGGACTAGTAATACATTACTTCTTCAACTCTGGTTTTGAAAGAGGAAAATGGTAAGTCATGGACTCATGTAACTGTTACGCCTGTATTTTTTGTAATTAAAATATCTCTTAGCCACTAATGCGTTTGTATTATTATTAAGTATCTTATTATTAATATTAGTTCAGTTTGAGTATTATAAATATATTGAGGTTTGAACATCCTTTAGCTTTAATTTAACATGGTTCTCACAAATCCAAAACAAAAAATAACTGGTAATCAAGTTAAGTAACACATAGAAAAGACTTTTATATATTTAAATACCATATAAGCAGTATATTATGTAATGTGTTGGACCAATTTTAATGTAGGTTATATATTTTAAAGCCTTGCAACTTTTGGAGTGAATAAGATAAATATAGGCCTACACACTCCCCTGAAGGAGTCTGTTCTTTCAAAACTACAGAGATTAACCAATGAACTTTTCATTCATTTTTTATTTATAATATTAAGTAAACAACAGTTATTCAAACTCTTGATTAACAAATAATAACAGAGAAATAGATGAAAACATAATAAAACTTTTAATGGTAGGGTCAATAATTGGAAAAAAATGTCCTTGATGAAATAGTATTACTCTATCAAGAAGAAATTAGAGTTAAAATCACTAAATGATCAAGAAAACAGTACATTATCTCTAAGTAAGAATGAATTGAAAAAAAACAGATGTGTTTTGAAAAGCTCCAGAATTAAACCTTTATTACTATGAGATGCATTGAAAGATGAAATTAAAAAAGAAGGGAATGATGCTGATCAACAGTGCAGGATTTATATATAACCTACACAAGCTATAGCTTAGGGCCCCAACTTTTTTATGAGGCCCTTAACAAATTGTTAAAGTGAGCGATTATCATACATGTTTAGATATTTGGCACTGACATTTAATTTCTGGAATTATAAAGGGCCCCATATCCCAAATGACGGATGGCCGAGTGGTATAGATACTCGACTGTCGACATGTTATCTGGTGCATAGTCGTCCCACAAGTCCACCCGGCTTTAAATGTGTACCTGACTTAAGTTGGGGAAGTAAAGGCGGCTGGGCGTTGTGCTAACACACAATCCCTTCATATGTCGAGGTATAGAACCAGAAGAATACGAAACTTCATCTGACCCGATGGCCCAGTAGGGGTAAGGGAACTTTTCTATATCCCAAATAGCTTAGGGCCTTATGACATCTAAAACCGGCCCTCCTGATCAATTAAATGGTACATTAATAGCTCATTTAAATGGTATATGCTTACATAAACTTAAAAGTAAAGTTACTTAAATTTCGGAAGTTGCACTTATTTAGATGAGCTCCTGTAGTGGTAAAATGCGTAAATTATTTGTTTGCTTTCCATGACTTATGAAATAATTAGAATATCATTGAAATGTATGGATCTAATTATTACTGTTACTATTGTTACTAATATAACTTTTCAAATAATACTTAATAGTGGATTTTTCCCTAATGAAAAGTATTTTTATTGATTTTTTACATGCATGGATTTATCCATCCCTGTACTGTATATATAAAAGTAATTGGTCTAACGACTATTTTATAGTTACGAACTATGTATATTCTACATTTTCTAATATAAAAGTTCAATATATACGTAGCAGTTCTTTTTTTTTTGTAAAGTTTTGAAAATGACCAATTTTTTAGTTGTTTTTTTTTTACCCCACCTCTTTATAACCTTTATTATATTAATCATAAATAATCTTAAGATATTATGACTATTTGAATGTATAGAGCTTAAGTTACCCTACCTATTGATATAATTAGTTCTTATGTGTGTTGATTACAATATTTAATATGATTTTTTTGAAATGTCACGAATTTTGAAAATGTATACACCTTCTTAGATTATCGAGTTCTTGCAATATTCATGTTGAAACAAACTGTTAAACCATTTTAAAAAATCAGTTTGTGGTACCTACAGTTATAGCTTTTCTGAGTGTATTAATCGCCATTTTCAATAGATGTTAATCCATAATATACCAAACCCACCTTTTTATTTTCTCTAGGGTTCCATTCATTCTGTTTTTTTATTGACATTGCGTCTATCTTCAGACAACACATCATGTAATTTTGCATTTTTTTAAAAAATCCGATGACATGTACTGAAACATAAGAGTTACAGTAAGTCTATTCTTTTCATAGACCTGAGAAAAGCAAAAGTTATTTGTATTAATTAAATATTATTTTTTTTTTAAAATTAAAAACTATTTTGATTGATGGAACAGAATTTAAAAATAAAAACAAACCTTCTGATAGTGGTTCATAAGCTTTTGGCACGTATAGTGCAATGGCGATGCAAACTTGATTTGCTCAGTCCTGGATACATCGATAACTTTCAATATTATTGAATAAATTTAAGTACAAAATTGTATTGAGTTTTTTTTTTATTTTAAAGAATTTAGCAGTATTGAAATTTGTAAAACAAACAAAACAACAAAATTACATTCTGGGACATTTGTTATTTACGTCTGTTCTAAAAAAAAATATTTTTACATGAACATATTTGTTATAAATCCATATTATTGTATCGAGTTGCTATAAGTCATGATTCACATTTCAAAAAGTAAACAGTATTCTTCATTCTTACTTACAATATAAGCAGATAGAAGAATGAAAAAGAGAATACGAACACAGTTGTGTTCAGTTTCTATCCATTTACCATAAGAATAACTGTTTAATAATAAATTCATTGAAATAATAAATAATATATACAATTTAAGAAATAATATTTTGTTTTATTATTATTTAAATATTTGGAAGTGTGATTTATGGTAAATTTTTGTTCTTTGCTATGAAAGCAATATTAATACAAGTATCTTTAATGTTGAACCTGTGGGCTTGGACTCATTCATATTGGCTGTATGTCAGATTGAAAGGTCATCAGGTTTATAGCTTCATTGCATTTAGTAACTTTTCATTTACCCTAAAAAAAGTAAGTCTGAGTATTTTTAATATTATTTTTAACTTTATGCAAAGTTTAATTATTAATTTGTTTTTTCTCTCTTAGGTTTTGAATTAAAATGTGCGTTTTTTAATTGTATCTTATGTAAGTAAATCTTATAACTATCTAAATAACAAGAAAAGTCATGCTGTTTTTTTTTTAGTGTTGTACGAAGGTTGTTAACATGAAAATTACTTCATAAAACCGGTCGCTACAATCTCTGAAGTAGGTATGTATAAATCCGTCATTTTATGACATGCATTTTATTTCCGACACTAGTGACCGTGTTTCGTGGACAAAAAACCCAGGGTAGTTGTTTTGTAAACACATTTGGATAGATACTACCACACTAGCATTGTTGGCGGCGCTGATGCATGTCTGCCACGCCTAAAGAGCGGCGGGGTGAGTGTGCCCGCTATCATCTGCCGGGATTGCAGAAAAGAGAGTTTTAAGATTTGCCAAAAATGGCCAAATGGTGTATTGCTGATCGACCGGAATGACAAGGCAAGGGTTTTTTACGGCCACTCCGACTGAGGAGAGGGTGTAATGTGCCTGAACCCACAGCCCGAATTGGCAGGCTGCGTAAGTGTGCTTGAGTGGAAGGGTGTTGTGTGTCTACCACATCCGTCGCCACCGCCAGCTGTGGATACGGTCTCGGATATACCTTATTATACAGTACCACCACCCTCGCAAGATTTTTTTTTCCTGACTATTATTTTATGTCTTCTAGGATGGTTGTGGATAATATGTTTGTAACCAAAGTGCCTATCAGTACTGGTAAATCCCATTAGCTAGAAAAATTTAGCATGTATACATTCTTCATTAATGTTGTTCTTATGCATGACATTATTTTGCATTTCATTTTCTTTTCATTTTGTTCATCTAAAGATTATCCCAAATTAGCCTTTTGCTTGAAGATTTGTTTCCTTTTTAAATTGTCATTAAAAAAATTGTCAAAAAATTGACCAAATAAATCATTTTTTTTTATATTTTTTTTTTAATACAAATAATTTTCTTTTGATACCAAGTTTAATACAATTCGTTTAGATTTAACAAAACTTTGTTAGTTTATGTTTCAAAATGTGGAACAAACTTGACAATTTTTTCTTCTTTGTCTATTATAACATATTTGAGTAACTTAAGCTTCTGTACCTTTTATAATAGTCTGAACCTAACGTGTATTATATCATTACAAAGCTCTTGTTATACTCTTTCAAATTATATATACTACGAGCAGATAACATGAATTGACATTTTCATGTCACATACCTTTCTGAAGGCATTAGACATTTCCTTTTTTCTTGTCAATTAATCCAAATTTGCATTTGCTTGGTGTCCATAGAAAGCCTAACCATATAAAAGATTACTTTGGCATTTTTTTTAATTATAAAAAAATATATAATTAATGCATTGATACTTCAAGGTTTACTATTTTAATGGTGTACAATAAATGAGTTGTTTATCGAGTCATGATGTTAGTACTGTTACTAGATTTAAGTTTAGCCACTATATTTTGTAACAGCTTACATATTTGTCAAGTAATAAATCGATTGCATAATTACCTGTGAAATGTTTTCAAAGGATGTGCATTATCTGAATTACAACAAACAGGAGCACAACACCCAGGCATTTTAATTGTGCACAAAATAAAATAAGCTACATCCACACTTCCGTAGATTGGACACTCAACACAAATTTCAACAACGGTCATCGCAAAAAATATAATTCTTTTTTTTGTTTGTCTCATAGTAGAGTAGCACCAAAACTTACGTCGCGCCCTCTAACAAAAATGAAAATATTAGAGGATATAACGTCTATCTATTTCTTTATATCTATGCCCATACTTATATGTATGTGAAGCTTAGAGGTTTTTCTATCAATGATGAATCATCTCCATGGAAACAGTATTTTGAAGAAATTGCTTTTACGATACGTTAACAAGCCAGTAAATATGATGATTAAACATATTTGTAAACAGGTTAATGATTTAGAATCAATTTACCGAATTATATTTTTACAAAATATATTTCTCTTTTTGAAATCAGACAAAAAAAACAACATTTTAGCTATGTAAGTCTACAGCTCTAGAATTATAGATGTAAACGTTATAAAATAAAATCTCTACAATAGTTAAATAAGTTCATTGTTTACAGAATCTCAATCACATATTATTTCACTTCTCTACAATCTAGAGTCTTTAGATGTATAAATAACCAATACCTGAATTGTTTGAGTGTGTAGAGTTAGACGTACAATTTCCTCGTTGACAAAACTGGGGAAAAATAAATAGTTCTACTTAAAATGTGAATGTTATAAATTCTCAACAATTGTTAGATGTTATGGTAACTGACGACCACAAGGATAAATCATGTAAACAGAAATATATCCGAGAGTGGATTTCGAGCCCTGAAGACAGCATTTCAGTCCAATACAATTCGAACATCAAATATAACTCTCAAATTGATATGTATCATATAATATGTTACGAATTGCTCGGTTAGATTAAACATACTTTTATTGTGAGACTTAGTAGCACATTGTTTCTTAGCAATAAAAATAAATAATGCATTGTTTAATTACAAACATTATATGAAAGCTAAGATATGCACTTGTAAAGAAAAATTGCAGAATTTATGTTTTTATATTAGGTCAACTTTTAAAAAAAGAATTGTGCAAACAATATATATATACTACGATCAACTGGGATATTTTGATCGTCGGAGAATATTTGATTAGCCTATAACAATTGTGATTGTTTGACAAAACTAAAACAAGCATTACTTTCACGATGTAATCCAACATGAAAATCTTGTTTTCTTCAAAATATCGTACTATGAATAAATAATACGCTCTCACTTTTAATAAAAACAACAATAATTTAAATGTTAAAATGTTAAATTAATTTTTTTAAATATTTAATACTTTTAAGTATCATAATTAAACCACAGTAACTACTAAACCCTTTTGATACTTTTGACGACTTAATTCGCATTTTTTTACAATATAAAATTTCATTAGATGACTTTCATTAATTTGTACTAAAACTAAACGTTTGTTCACGACCAAGGTTTTAGGAGAAGCCAAATGTCTATTGGTGTACTTGTTTTACTAACAATAATTTTAGAAAGTTAAGATTAAAGTTGGTTTCAGTGTTTAATTAGACTGACAACATGGCGATGCACGCTCTCCACGCCCATTTTTATTTTCCGGTGTTCGATATATTTTTTTTTTTGACAAGGATAACGATTTCAACAAAATAACACACTGTCACTGAATGAAACATTAATGTATCTGTCTTTTCAAGAGAAAAACAAAATGTTTTCGACCGATCAAGACTCAATACAGAGTACATATATAAAGAGTAGAAATATTAACTTCAATGGTCCAACGGTATGGGATTTTGACTATTAGGGACGAAGAGACACTTGTACAATGTCATTGTGGAAACACGTCTGAGCTTATTAGAGGTATTATACTGATTTTATTCAGAGTATAATATACAGAGTTTATTTAGAGTACAATATGTATAATTTATTCAGAGTACAATGTACATACTTTATTCTGAGTACGATATACATAGTTTATTCTTGGTACAATATGCATTTTTAGAGTACAATATATGGATTTCACAGAGACAAATATAAAGAGCTTACTAAGAGTACAATACATGGTGTCGGACTAGTCTCTCAGGTTTGACTAAGGCGTGAAGGTAATACTTGTTTTAGTTTTGAGATTGAAAAGCAAAACTGAATGATATTTCTATAGTTGTACATGTAACACTATTCAAGTCTATTCCATCAACAAAAATATAGTCTATCAGTTCATTTAATTAGTGATGTTCGTGGAGTGTTGGGACGGACCAAGAATTTACTTAGGACTTGAAGATAGTAGTCATATTTATCGCTTGTTTTACACGGCTGACTGAAACATCTATTATGCTTGCGCTCATAAATTATATCATCTAAATATTTAAGCTGCACCGCATTAGAGCTGGTATCATTACTTGCAGTTGTCTATCTAACTGCTGATAAATAGTTTAAGAAAGTATGCACTTGTAAACTACAGGTGTCATAACTGGGTTTTGAATGAGATATGAATCGCTAAAAATTACAATGGGTGTGAGATTATTAAGGAGACATTTCCCGTCAATTATTCTGCCTAAAAACTAACACGTTACGAACAATGAGACTTTATTTAGTGTCACAGAGTTGTGCGCTGTGAGTTTGGATAACGGTATGGTATGTATGAGCAGGGGAGAGCACGAATGTGTAACTGGAGACTGAGTTGTGTTATCTATGGGTGTGTGTGTGTGTAGATGGATCTAAGAACGACTTCTCATACCAGGTGTATATCACGACTCTCGCTCCAACAACTGGACATCAACTAACTGTACACACAGTCCATCTACACACATACACCCACAGATAATACAATTCAGTCTCCAGTTACACATTCGTGCTCTCCCCTGCTCATACATACCATACCGTTATTCAAACTCATAGCGCACACAGTCACTCTGTGACATACCCTCCACCTTTATAGAAACAATGATAATTGTTTTTAAACGATCCACCCTACTTACAATTGGGATTATCAAATACCCTGAAAACATCATCAAGAAAATATAACCCCATGTACCCAATCCTGATGTAGCCACTCTTTATTTACATAGTGCTTGGCTCTGTCGCGACTGTCCAACATACATATAAAGTATGGGTACTTCGTGAACCCGGACTGCTGACCAAGTAGAAAGTTCACCATTTTCAAGACGACGCAGAAGATCCATTGGTGCTGCTCATACATACCATACCGTTATTCAAACTCACAGCACACACAGTCACTCTGTGACAATTAGTTAAATTAGGGTAATGTACATTGTTGCAACAAAACAGGTTAGATACACCGAGTTACTTCGTGACTCCTTTTTGAAGATCATTAGTTATTTATGTGTATTGGTTTTGTTACAGCTGTGGCTGTTGACTTATTTTATAAACAAACTTGTGATTAATAATAGAAACAAATCAACATTAATCTATTTACCGCAAATTACAGTGTACCTTCATTTTAAAATGTACTATCAATTTACATTTTACCATCAATTTACAATGTAGTTAAAATTATTTTTCTCTATCGATCTCCCTCTTCCTATTTCTATTTTAGCTCCCCCTTCCCCCATTACAAAACCCGTCATCATTATAGCTGGCCTATTAAATAGCCCTCCACTTAAAAACTTTTACAGTAAATAATGTAATATTGGGGGCAATTGGGTTACAAAGCACGAACATTGACATTTTCCGCGAGTATTAGAACTTACCAGCACCGTCTCGTTTCGTTAATGCCCTTGGGACACATGAGATCCAAAATATATTTCAGCACAGGTAAAAAGATATGTATTTCGGCGGTTAGCACCACGCATGATAACAGATTTAGAGTTTTTATGTGTTTTCATGGAGATAGACAATTGAACGAAATTTAACAAATATTTGTTTCTTTTCCATTCAATAACCTAATTATATTATTTTTTAATAAAAAAATGAAAGTGAGATCTAATTAGTTATTGTTTCTTTTCATAAAACTAATAAAATGATAAATTATTAAATACCGAAAATTCCGTGTGAAGAAAACGAAATAAGTAGCCGTCATGATATGATAATAAAGTAGCTTATTCACATTGTCAACTAATAACACGGCAACTATTTAAAATTTTACATTTAAAAAAATAGATCACTATTATTTTGAAAGATAATAATTATTTACTTAAATATATAATATATTTACTTCTCCTTGTCCACACGGTGTTCCATCTGCAGCAATAATCAGTTCTATTGTACCATTTACAGAACACGGTAATGTACTACAAATAAGTGAAAGACTTGAATGCAGATCTATCTCTGATGTTGTCTAATACAAATACAGTAATAATAGTATAAGGGTTTTCTACTAAAGCATTATTTATTCTATTTAAAATAAAATTTTAGTAATTTTTTGTTTTTTAATTTGTGATTTGAATCTCCTTTAAAAAAAAACAACAATGAAATTACTACCATCATTAATGAACTGTCCTTTCCAAACACATACTGACATTGACCTGCAGGTGTAAGTTGATGGAATTCTTCTGTAAAATAGATAATGCTTACAATTTTATGAAATAAAATTTTTATTGTTTATTTTACAAAGAAAAGTTTAATATGTCTAATATGATAGATCTATTTAGTTTCGCAGTTCAAATATTGCTATAGTAGTAAAAGTTTGAAATATGAGATCGTTCACAAATATTGTTTCTTGTAGACCTAATTAGTTTAATTTTTGCACAGTTTTGTTGACATAATTCAATTTGTAAATTAAAAACCTGTCTGTAATTGTATAAGTCAGACAAATGATTGACCAGTACACATTTTGCGACTTTACAGATGACTGGGCAACAATAAACGAACAAAGTTAAATATTCTCTCAGCTGCCCTCGATTCCATTCACTTCCTAATGACAAAATATGTTATGGTAGTAAGAATTTCCACACGACAGAATGGTATTAAGTAAAGGTACAAATTTATACTGTAAATAATTAGGCCACATTTTATTGTTTTTTTTTTGTTGTCAAAGTTACATGTTATTAGACAATGAAAAAAAAGATCATATTGTATTTTTAAATGAACATTTGAATTATTATTATTATTATTTTTGTTTTAAATAATTATTTTTCGGAATTCAACCAAAGGAAAAAAAAAAATTGAGATCTAACTGTATAAAACTAAATAATTACATGAATGAAATAGCAGATAACTGTCATAAATATATACATACTAGTTGCAAGTACCCGGCTTTGCCCGGGTTTATAATAAGGTTTTCTGTTTACCTTTTGTTTTCTCCCTACCCCCTCTCTCCCTCCCTCCCCCTCTCTCTCCCTCCTTACCCCCTCTCTCCCTTTCTCCCTCCCTCCCTAACTCTCCCATCTCCCTCTCTCTCCCTACCTCCCTCCTTCTCTCACCCCCGTCCCCCCTCTCTCCACCTTCCTCCTCACCCCTCTCTCCCTCCCTGCCCCCTCTATCTCTCACTCCCTCCCATCCTCTCTCTCCCTCCCTCCCTTCCCTCTATCTCCCTCCCTCCCTTTCTCTTTCCTTCCCTCTTCTCTCTCCAACCCTCCCTCTCCCTCCCTACCACCTCTCTCCCTCCCTCCTTCTCTCCCCCTCTCTGCCCCCTCCTTCCCTCTCCCTCCCTGCCCCCTCTCTCTTTATCTCTCTCCCCCCTCCCTCTCTCTGTACAATTAAACGTCAAATTACGCTTCTTAAATAAACAGAAAACCTTATTTTAATCCCGGGCAAAGTCGGGTACTTGCAGCATGAAAAAAAAAAACAACAACAATATTTTTTTTTCCCGTCCCTAGCCCTTTCTTCACCGTCCGTTCAATTGCACATTCACTTGGTGCGCGATTTTTATTTATAGTGAAGGCGATCCCATACCGTGAATACTTTAATATAGTAAAATACTAAAATAATTAATTACAATTAAACTACGCATTGAGATTGTATTAATAATGTTAATAATGTCACAGAAACATTTTAATTAACGTATTTCGGTTTATTAAAGTGCACCTTTAATTTTAATGTTCCGAATACATATAACGATAGGTAAATAGATATGACTATTGATTTCATCATGTTTACAATAGGAGTTTCCGGTAGTTACCCCTCTTTTAAAAATGTATGATAGGGAAATGACGTCACAAAGGAATTTTTATCTATGGCGCCGTCGAGATTACTTTAATATAGTAAAATACTAAAAAAAATAATTACAATTAAACTACCCATCGAGATGAAACGAAACCTGTCCTTTAACCTTCCCCGTGCAATTATGTGTATGTGTAACAAATTTCACATTTTTTGGTTATCTGGATCTTGAGTTATAAGGGAACAGACAGACAGACAGACAACAAATGCCTATTATAAGTATAGAGATATATAGTTTAATAATAAGAAACTATAAAAAGTAATGTGCTTATATATAAGTAGATTTAGGTTGTTATTTATGAAAAAATAAATTATGAAAGCTTTTACAATTTTGTAAAAATACTAAAAAAAAAATGTTCATTCAACTATTATATTTGTTAATTTATTGTTTAAATCTCTCTTTATATAAACACCTTTCATAAATCATTCTTCTTATTATAGCTGCTCATTAAACTGATGCTAATTTAAGACAGAGCAACATACATCTTATTTTACTTGAATACTTGTCTTCTAGGTAAACTATAAAATTATTTAGTGTCTTAACTGACATTAATGGGTTCAATTAGAAATCGCTGTCTCACAGTTTAAACAAAATTTACTTGACTGTATCAAAATAATCCGCGGAATCAAAACATGTTTTCCAGATTTTTTTCTTTTTAAACTATTTTGTATTTAATGTCTTAGTTTAAGTTAATTATTTCTAATTTAGTATCATCACATAAACTTTGTTAGATTTTAAAACTAAATCCCTGGAGTTTATGTTTAGAATTAGTTTAAGTTAATTATTATTATTTTAGTATCAACACATTAAATTTGTTAGATTTTCAAACTAAATTCCAGGAATTTATGTTTAGAATTAGTTTATTAATCGGAACACATTAGAGCCTGTCAATTAGGAAATTCAATGACATAAAGATGAATTAGTTCTCTTTCTTCAATAAATCTCGTCATACTGTAGATAACATATTCTCCCTAAAACTATTTCCTAAACATTGAGTTTATATAATCACCTAACTAATTTATACAATCACCTAACTAGTATATACAATCACCTAACTAGTTTATATATTCACCTAAGTAGTTTATACAATCTACTAACTAGTTTATACAATCACCTAACTAGTTTATACAATCACCTAACTAATTTATACAATCACCTAACTAATTTATACTATTACCTAACTAATGTGTTGTTTTTTTTTTACCTTCTATTGTTAAAAAAATCATCAAAGTGTCATAAAGCTGCAAAAGAATTTGAAAATTCCTCAGCAATCAAACAAATGTCCCGTGGAATTTTAAATTATTTAAAAATATTATTTAACATTTCTTTACTGACGGAAGATTGGAAACAACTGTCAATATTATTGTTTATTGCATTATTTAATCTATGAGTGTCTGTTAGTTTTATAACATTTATGTTTAGCCGTATTTAAAACTTACTAATCTAAGATAACAGTGTGTTATAAAGTGTTAAAGTGTGTCCTTTCAAAAGCCATGTAGTATTTTACCAAACTAACCAACAATATAACTGATTTGACGCCTAATATTTTTAGTTGGTTTATTCATTATGTTCTACCTAGAATGTCAATTTATCATAAGGGCTTTAAATCGTATTATGAGCCTGGATTATTTTATAGATTCTGTTTTTGAAGAATGTTTAGAAACTTGTGATGTGAATAGAGGTTCTACAAGTAAGGCTCATCAGCAATGACCTTTACAGCGTTTATGTAATAAAAGCTAAAACTGATAAAGCAGCAGCTAGTGAAATTAGAAATTTACTGCGTAATTTTTCTAATAAAAATATTAAAAAAATGTTTCTAGTATCGCCAAGAACTTCACAGAAATGCGCCTGATTACTGTTATCATCACTCTTTATGCCTAACCCTGCCTGTTTGGTTCACTACGACCAGATAATTCCCGTAGACCAGCACAACATATATATATATATATATATATATATTTATATATATATATATACTAGTTGCAAGTACCCGGCTTTGCCCTGGTTTAAAATAAGGTTTTCCGTTTACCGTTTGTTTTCTCCCTACCCCCTCTCTCCCTTCCTCTCTCTCTCTCCCTCCCTCCCTCCCTCCCCATCTCTCCCTTTCCCTCCCTCCCTCTCTCACATCTCTCTCCCATCTCCCGCTCTCCCCTCTCCCCCTCCTTCTCTCCCAACGTCCATCCTCCCTCTCTCCTTCCCTCCCCTCTCTCCTTCCCTCCCTAATCCCTCTCTCCCACCTCTCTCTCCCCTCCCCCTCTCTCCCCCTTCCTCCCTCCCTCATTCCCTCTCTCCCTCCCTGCCCCTCACTCTTTATCTCTCTCCCTCCCTCTCTCCCACCCCCTCTCTCCCACCCCCTCTCTCCCACCCCCTCTCTCCCTCCCTTCCTTTCTCTCTCCCTCCCTTCCTTTCTCTCTCCCATCTCCCTCTCCCCCTGCTCCCTCTCCCATCTCCCTCTCTCCCCCTTTTCTCCCTTCCTCACCTTTCCACCTCTCTCTCTCTCCCCCTCTTTCCCCCTTCCTCCCTCCCTCATTCCCTCTCTCCCTCCCTACCCCCTCACTCTTTATCTCTCTCCCTCCCTCTCTCCCACCCTCTCTCCCTCCCTCCCCTCTCTCTCCCTCCCTACCCCCTCTCTCACTCCCTTCCTCTTTCCATCTCCCCCTACTCCCTCTCCCATCTCCCTCTCCTCCCTCCCATCTCCTTCTCTCCCCCTCCTTTTCTCCCCCCATGTCCATCCCCCTCCCTCCTCTCTCCCCCTACCTCCCACCCTCCTACCCTCCTTTCCTCTCTCTCTCCTCCTGCCCCCCTCTCTCTCTCTCTCTTTCTCTCTCTCTCTCTCTCTCTCTATATATATATATATATATATATATACTTATTATTATGGCTTCACACTTCTTCTAAAATCCTTCTTCATTCCTTTATCTTCCTCAAACTGTACAAATCAGGGAGCATGAAAAAACAACAACAATTCTTTGCATCACAAAGGCACAATACAGCACCAGCGCGCAAGTTCTATTCGAATCGGGAAATGACGTCACAGAGGAATTTTATTTATGGCGCCGTCGAGATTACTTTAATATAGTAAAATACTAAAATAAAAAAAAATTAATTACAATTAAACTACCCATCGAGATGAAACGAAACCTGTCCTATAACCTTCCCCATGTAATTATGTGTATGTGTATCAAATTTCATGTTATCTGTTTTTCTGGATCTTGAGTTATAAGGGAACAGACAGACAGACAGACAGACAGACAGACAGACAAAAAATGCGTCTTATAAGTATAGATATATATATATATATATATTAGGGTGGGTCAAAAAATTTTTTTTTGGAGTTGGGAATTTGAAACATATTCAAAAAGTTGCCTATGGTCCTACTGATTGTAAAAATGTAAAATTTGTAAAAATCAGATAATGTCTTTCACTCCCAACTTTTAGTTCAAGGGGGTACGGGGCGAAAAAAATGCACTATGTCTAAAAAATTTTTTTTTTTTTTTTTTTTGCATTTTTAGATACTAAAATATGTCAATAATAACTACGAATTAAATATATTGCAGAAAAATTTTGTTTAGATCAATTAAAATGTATTTTCAGAATGTTACTCATTCAGAAACTTAAAAATTTAAAAACTTAAAAGTCATTTTTCTCTGAAAAAATATGTTTGACATTTTGCTTCACTGTGGCAAGAAAATCTCAAAAACCACATGTCAAATTTTGATAAAACTTCTAATTTTTATGTAGAAGAGGTGCATTTATAGTATGTCCGAGGCTTTTCAAGAAATTTTAAGTCCTTTTTTTTTTAAATTTTCAAAATTAGCATTTTTTGCTTATTTTCACCATAGAAAATTTTAAAAAATCATAAATAATTTATTTATTTCATTATCAAAAAGTACTTTGACATTTCCTAAAGTAAGCTTTTCTGATTATAAAAATGTACATTGTATATGAAACAGTCTATAAATATTTCAGAAATATTTGCCACAAAAAGGTCATACATTTCAAGATTGCGGCATGCCGCACCCACAAATATCAATATGTTAATTTTTTTTTTTTTTAACAAATTTTTTTTTAAATCTACTATATCATTACTAAGATATTAAAATGTCTTAAACTTTAATAATAAAAAAGATTTTGCTTTGACCCAGGTATGATCAATGTATGACATTTTACAACGTTTAGAATGTTTGGTATAAGTAATATGAAATTATACAAATCTATAAATCGTTCATGCAAAATACACAATGTACATATGAATAATACTGTTTATGGATTGTCACAGGAAACTTGCTTTGCTTTCAATTTTCGGAAGAACATCCCTTGATTCCTTTGCTTGCAAAACCATCCCATGTCGAGAGCTATGTCCCTACAGTTTGAAATGTCCGTACACTTTCAAACTAACAGCAGTAACTTCTTTAATTGCTCTTTCAACAGCTTGAGAGTGACAGGGAATTTGATTCAGTATGATCAGGTTGTTGCGTTTAAGTTCATCATCACAAATATATTCCAGGAGGGGATGTCACTGCACAAAGATCCCAGTTAATCATCTGATCATATGATTTAGCTGCAATATTCAGGATTATGTCATTTTTGTTGAAAAATTCTAACTCTGCATGGAGCTGGTTTATGTCGTGCTGTTATGATTTTATTTACTGCATACCTTCCAATTTCTTCATCATTGTCCTAACTGCAGCCAATATAATGTTTTCTGGATGTGCAAAGTAGCAGTTATTTTCCAACACAAGCAATTTAATAGATTGATCAGCAGTATCAAGGTTCTGAAGCAGTTGTATCATATAGAAAAAGTTTCTAGCCCCACTTTGACAAGATGGATCGCAAAAATCATGTTCGCTTTTGTTAACCATCTTTGCTCTCATCAGTATGTTCCTTGGCTGCCCTATCTCTCCGAATTTTTCTATGTCGACGCGTCTTTGCTGGATCCAGAGCTGTAGATGGTGTTAACATGTTTAAGTCCTTCAACACAGCTTTAACGATAAGACATGTATCCCTATTGCTTAGTTTACATCGATCCATTGCTTCATATTGATATCTGTTTTGTTATTTGGAACATTCCTCATCGCTGGAGAAGTCTGCATAAAGTAGTTCATCATCTTCAGCATCCTGATCTGGAATATCATTATCTTTCTCATCATTGACGTTATCATTTGTGGATCCTATCTGATCGCCACCCTGCATCAATGAATGTTTTCTTTTCTGTCGATTTTGTAATATTTTTGTTGTTTGCTTGTCAACATTGTCTATGAACATATTTCTTGCCATTTTTTGACCCACCCAAAATGCCCACTCAAGCACAGAAATTATTACTGATTGTGGACATTTATAGTCTCCTCTATCCCTAACACCTGCATCTTTTTACTCGAACAATTATACTGGTAATGTCATTTGTAGGGATACTAGCCTGGTCATATAATTGTTTAACTTCATGCGCTAATGCTTACGCTCGTGAATGAAGGCTATGATTGTATTGTTCCATTTTAAACAACCACCAATAGCCTTGAAAACATCTTCACTGGTTGGAAGTTGTCTTTTAGGCAATTCAGCTGCTGACCCAAACACAGAATGTACAGTTGCACTTCTTGTAGAAGAACTCATATTCATAGAAGAACTTAATAAAATAATTGAAAAAATCAAACAAACATCCATGCGTGATCCGATAATGAATACATGGTACACCAGTTATATTGAGAAAAAAATGGATGCAATGCTTATCCCAGTTGTCTGAACTAATTAGTTATTCATAAAAAAGGTTATAAAAATAAAACACAAATTTTTTATGCATATCATTTCTTTTTTGAATAACCTAGGTCACAAATTTAACATGTTCAGTCACAAAAACTCATAGTAAATATAGTAAAAATTTCGAACAAAAGTTGGGAGTAGTAAAACTATGCAGTTTTTTAAATATTTGTACATATTCCATGTACTACCATGATGTAACAACTTTTTAATAATGTTTCAATAAAAAAAAAATTTTTGACCCACCCTAATATATATATATATATATATATATATATATATATATATATATATACTAAAAGAGTGATGTAAAATTGTTTTAATACAACCTGAAGTGAAGAATAGTGATACGTTGGACTTGTAGTTGGAAATAAACTATTAATTGTTGGTTGGGTACCTAAGTATTTTTAATTTATTGATACACTTATTTTGGATCAAAATATCAAACGAGTTTTATTAGTAGCTATTTCCTTTAAACATTATTTTATTCGTGTCAGTTGGTTTTCAATAGACAATTGCAAAAGCAAAACATTCTCTAACATACACAAGAATTTACTGATAGTAAAATCTGTGATAGGTAAAAACTTCAATACTGTATTTTTTAAAATTGACATTTTAAAATTGAAACACTCTGCTAAAAACGTTTCATTAACACTAAATAAAAAAAAAATATGTATTTGTATATGTTTCAGCTCAATATTTGTAAATGTATTAAATGTATTTTTAATATAATATCACGGGCTTGGGTAAAAGTAAATTGGCGAACAAGATAGATAGTAAGTAAAATGTAGAAATAGCAAAGATTGTTCAAAAGAAAATCATGTTAACAGAATAATGATGGAAATATTCCCTTGTATAGTAGTTTACTTTAGAGTTTGTCTATATTTTACAAAATGTAAACATTTATATCTTACCATAACATGTACTGCAACATGAAATGTGAACTATCAAAAATTTAAAACAGAGTTTCAAGTTTTTTAGACGGATGTCTTGACAAGTCATATTGTCGTATAGAAATAAGGAGTCGTCATAGCAACCTTATATTTTTACAAAAAAAAAACGCAATAATTTAGCAATATATGCATATATAAATATATTTATATTAAAATATTAATTCATTTAATCTACACAGAGCGTTTATCTATAAAATAAGTTTTAATGTTTATTAATATATATATATATATATATATATATATATATATATATATATATATATATATATATACTTGTATGTATACATATAATTATAACTAAAACAAGAAATATTCCAAGAAATATGATTGTTGACGTGTTCATCTTTCTCTATCATTTATCGTTATATATTTATAAATAGTAAATATATTAATAAATATGTATTTAAATGTAAATTATTTTAAAATTGTTTCATTACAAGTCTGATTTATTGCGCAAATAATCTAATATTTATGAAAATTATTATTATTGTTTTAGTTACAAATAATGTACACGGCGATGTGCTAGAAGAGAAATTGCATGCCAATTTAAGCAAATCATATGACAGCACAACCATTAAAAAAAAAACATAATCTGAAGAGCCAACTACTAGACAACAATAAATACATTAAGGAATTCGGATGTGGCAATTTTTAGGGTAGGTCGGAGTCGATTATTAATAAGCCTGTTCCTGATAAATTAACAAACATAATGCACACAAGTAAACAATCCGTAATAAAATGTAGAAAATAATGGAAATTTATAATGAACTGGAATAGATTTTCATTTTTACACTCAAGTTTGAAAACCTAATTTTCTTTGCATTCGTTCAATAAACTTCTAAACATTTAGGCTCGAAAGCTCGCATAAAGACTTTTATCAAATTTGTTAAATTCAACATATTAGCTATCTTTTTACATTCATGATTTCATGTAGAATTTAAATGAGTACATTTTTAGTTGTCACATTTAAATAAATACTTTTCAATTGCATGCATGTTTAGCAGTTATTTTACGTTTTTAAACACACTTTTCTTGAAAAAAATAGAAACATCCAAGTTGTCTTATTGTGTCAAAAACGAAAGAAAGATAGTCACTTGTAAAATAATTTCAAACTTTAATACATAACAATGGGCAACAGCCAAAAAACGTCTGAGGTTTTTCAACTGATTTAGACGAATATCACATTGATTTTGCTCGGTCAGGTTAACTTCTTGAGATACAGCCATAGACCTACCTGACGAGCTATACGTATTCTAATATCATGTGTTTAAAGTCCAATCATTTCTCTAAATTAGCTGCTTAAAAATTAGCAGCAAAATAGTCACAATTATAAAAACAGATATAATTATATTTTATTTATAAATCATCAATCTGGATTTACACTTGATTATTTAATCATCAGCACTTGATAAGCCAATAAAAATTGCCAGGTCAGTGAAAGTAGATAGAAATAATGTTGACAGATATATAAACAGATATATTGAGTGATATATTGATAGATAGATAGATTAATAGACAAACGAATCACACAGTGAAAATACGTCATGAATGATGATTAATAGCAGCAGCGTGTAGAGTTAGGTATTACGTAATTAGACAGGTGAAGGAGGGGCAAAAGGGAAAGCTTGGTCAGTTGTAGGGACGCGGTGATATAAGGTCACGACAGAAAGAGGGGGGCAGTGTAGGTTTTGTTAAGTTTGAAGAAAGTAGTCTAATGAGGAAGAAACGAAGTGATTAGTAGGAACCGTTTTATTGTATTGACATGATGGACAATTGATAGAGTAGACTTGATTTAATATTTGATGTTCACTATTGTATTGACATAAGGGACAATTGATAGAGTAGACTTGATTAAATATTTGATGTTCACTATTGTATTGACATAAGGGACAATTGATAGAGTAGACTTGATTCAATATTTGATGTTCACTATTGTATTGACCTTATGTCAATTGATAGAGTAGACTTGATTCAATATTTGATGTTCACTATTGTATTGACATAAGGGACAATTGATAGAGTAGACTTGATTCAATATTTGATGTTCACTATTGGATATTAGTGCTTTAGATCATTCAATAAAACGGAAGTGTTGTGAACTTGTTTTAGTTGTGTGAAAGAGTTAATAATAAAAGTAGTTAAAACAATAAATAAAGAAGACCTTCTAGCCATCCCAGACACAAACTGATTTTAAATTTCACTGGCTTATACTCAGTTGCATCCTGCTATTACTTTCAGTTTATTTATATGGCTTCAGCGCGATGGTCATGCAGGAATAACCCTGACGTTTTCTTCTACATATGTGGAGAATACACACTGTCAGTGGACAGGAAGAACATCACAAGATTTGTGAAGCATGCCTACCAGGCTTACTTTAAAGTCAAGCTGGGTGACCAAGATAAGTCCTGGGCACCGCACACGGTGTGCACGTTGTGCGTGGAATACCCTCGAATGTGGACGAAGGGCGCTAAAACTGAAGTTTGGGATACCGATGGTTTGGAGGGAGCCGTTTGATCATGCATCGGAATGTTACTTCTGCGCCATCAATACTACTGGCATTAACAGGAAGAATCGGCACAGCCTCTAGTACCCCGACCTTCCAACTGCCCGTCGTCCAGTTGCTCACTGCGAAGAAATTCCTGTAACAGCGTTCAGAGATCTTTCTGACAGCGACGATGAGGTCACCCCTTTAGACGAGGGAGGAGATACAGAACAGGAGTATGAATCACAAGATGGTCCGCAGCCTTTCTCACAATGTGAGTTTAATGATCTGGTTCGGTATCTCAGCTTGTCGAATAATTCCTCCGAGCTGTTGGCCTCCAGACTCAAAGAGAAAAATCTACTTCGCAAGGATGCGCGTATCACTTTCTCCGTAAGGCATGAGGACTGCATGGGCTACTTCTGCAAGGAGAAAGACCTTGTGTACTGCCGTGATGTCACCGGTCTTCTTGATAAACTCGACGGTCCTCAATACGATACAAGAGATTGGCGACTCTTCATTGACAGCTGCAAGCACTCTTTGAAGTGTGTGCTTCTTTACAACGGGAACCGGTTCGCCTCAATCTCTCTTGCAGCTCCACAACTCTTGAAGAGAAATATGAAGCAGTGAAGTATGTGCTTGACACAAACCAATATGAGCAGCACCAATGGATCATCTGCGTCGACTTGAAGGTGGTGAACTTTCTACTTGGTCAGCAGTCCGGGTTCACGAAGTACCTATGCTTTATATGTATGTGGAACAGTCGCGACAGAGCCTAGCACTATGTACAGAAAGAGTGGCCGGCGCGAGAGCAGTTAGTACCTGGGACGAGAAACATCATAAACGAACCTCTTGTTGACCGGGAGAAGATATTGATCGCACCGCTACACATGAAGCTTGGATTAAAGAAACAGTTTACGCGCGCTCTGGACAAGTATGGGAGGTGCTTCAACTACATCTGCCGAGAAATTCCTCAACTGACCATTGAGAAGCTGAAGGCCTGCATTTTTGACGGCCCACAGATACGGCAGCTCATAAAGGACACAGATTTCCAAAACTCCATGAACACGCTTGAGTGTGCTGCCTGGAAATCGTTTTTCACGTGGTGAGCAACTTCTTGGGAAACACGAAGGTAGCTAACCACGCCAGACTCATCAGCAGCATGATAGAGGACTTCCAAAATCGTGTGTGTTTGATGAGTATAAAGATGCACTTCCTGTTCTCACACATAGAGAGGTTTCCTGAAAACCTTGGGGCGATGAGCGATGAACAGGGAGAAAGGTTCCATCAGGATATCCGCCAAATGGAGGAAAGGTACCAGGGGAGGTGGGATGCAGTCATGCTAGCGGACTACTGCTGGTCGATGAAGAGAGACAACCCAGCAGCTGATCACACACGGGAATCGAAGAAACGCCGATTTATGCCTTGAACGTAACGCTCATTGTTATACCAATATTATGATACTTATGCTTATCAAATTTGGTGGATAAACAAAAAGTGAATTAATTTAAACACATTGAATTTTATTTCTTGAGTGAAACGGAACAAATCGTCAGGGGTTTATCAGCTGATGATCCGCAAACATGTCGTTTTTTACAAAAAAAAATCGATTTTTTTTAAATTTCTGTAAGAAAAATCCGGACCTGATTGAACAAAGCCAATGTCATTTTCGGACTCAGAGCATCAACATTAGTATAAATTTGTTGAAAAACCCTGAACTTTTTTCAAAAAAAATATTTTTTTTTGTTGCCCTGTGTAATCATTAAGTAAGTTATAGAACTGTGGTGAGGACCGTGCTCGAAATACAGCAAAACAAAATATTTATAGCAAAGTGCCGAACACTACAATGATAATTCAAGAAAGTGATATTGTGGTCAGATGCTGACTGATGAAACTTGTGGCACACGTGCCATAGTTTCGCCACTACTGCTTATATGTTTCAAATGATTGCTTCCTGCGCTTTGTATAGATTTGATTATAAGCGTAAAAGGGTTATCTTTTTTATGAATCAGTTAAATGTAACTCTTTTAGGATAGCACTAATAAATTGTAATTAAGTAAATCCGGTTTTCGCCCCTTTTGAATGTTGCCAGAGACACACTTTCTTCATAGAACGACTAGCATGTATTCAGTAATGCACCAATTAATGATCTAAACTGTTGACAAGGATTGATCAGTACTCTGAAATCAACAAAAAAAATTGCAACTGCTGCCACAAAAAAACTACAAATCGTCTGTGGTATCTCGGCTTAGAATTGGTCTGGCTGACATAATTCTCTAATAAAGTAGTAAACACTGAAAATAAATTGATGGTAGAGGTAATGTTTAGCAACTGTAACAAATACAACTACATGAACTAATATCATCCACCACAACTGCTGCACTGCTCTCAAAGGGACTGGATGTTGAACTTTTAAATGGCACTGATCCTGAAAAGTGGAGTGATATTCCACATTTTCAACAAGCAGCCAATGTTGTGAAAAGCCTAATAGTCGTTAACAACACAGCAGAACGATCTATTGCATTGATGACAACATTCAGTCAATAACCGAATCTGAGGCTGAAATGCATAAACTGATTCAGGTGGTGAAAGACAATCGTGAGCGCATTCCCGACTCTTCAAATTGATTACTGTGACGAGTCGGAATGTAAAAATGCAACACAGATTGAAAAAAAAAAATAAATGGTTAATGAGCGACCTGTAATTATTGTCTGAATTAAATGAAATTTCGCATGCAATTTTCCTTTTGTATATGGATACAAATGATTGGGTGTGCAATCTCAAAATGAAAAAAAAAATTTTGACAACCCTAATATATATATATATATATATATATATATATATATATATATATATATATACACTTACATTCAAATTCATTCAAAATGAATTAAAATGTTAGTGTCCATGAGGCATTACTAAATAAAGTCAAACATTCATGACATTTTTTTATCTGTTTTGAAAAGTAAGCACAAACATCAAAATGCTTCCGAAAAATTGACAAAAAGTTTTTTGGGCCACCGTAATATATATGTATATATATATATATATATATATATATATATTTAATATATATATATATATATATATATATATATCTTTATTGTCGATATATATCTTGATAAATTGCGTGTTTAAAAAATGCCATTAACACCAGCTTAACAATTTATACCAATGTTTAAGTGGAAACTGGAACAAATGTGTCATAAAATAATTAAGGAAGTGTCCAATAATAAGATTAATAATAAATTGTGTTTTATATAACGTTCCTAATTTTTTTCTCTTAACAGACTTGGTCGTTGTGGGATTGAATGGACACATCAACAAGTGTGCTTTCAAATGTCCTTTCTATGGACTTAATGACTTTTTGGTTTTACAGAAAGGTGTCAGAGGAAAATATTTAGGATTTAGCTTTCGCTTACTAGTAACCAACGTAAAAAAGGTAGTTTTTTATATTTAAATGCTTATACAGTTTTGAACAGCTGGAATAGAAAACGGATGAATTAATGTAAAAAAAATAATGTTTTCGTATGGTAGAATGACTTAGATGGTACCATTTCGGTAGTTAAAGACTTAGTTATCAATTCTAATTGCAATATTTTGCATTGTTTCACTTACTTTGAGAACAGTTAGCTATTAAAATATTGTCAATGTGTGCTTCATCAAAAGTACGCACATATTTTTCAGCCCGAAATTTGATCTGAAATGAAGTATAAATAAAGAAAACTGATAAGGTAATACTTTAAATACTATTAAAAGTAGTAATTCAACTCATCGTAGGTGTTGATAATTATTAATGTAATTATCATAATAAAAACTATTTTCTTGTATTTGAGAAGTTTTGGGGTTAAATTAAAAGAAAACTATTGAAGAAGAGATATTTTTCCAGATTAAAAAAAAAAAATTAGATCTTCAATTATCACATTTGTATGAATTATGGCTTATTTTAGAAAGAAAACTAGGACACATATTTAACAAACGAAAACTAAATGTATGACATGTACATAATTGTATCAGCATATCTTCACATATAAATAACAAGTTAAATTTGTTTTATGCTACTAAGCAAACAATTTATGGAAATAAATCCCAGTTAGTGCACTTGTACCTCACAGAAAAGTCTTACAAATGGCAGACGACACTAATACGATAATGGGTTTGTAAGATTATTGAGAATTCTTATTTTGTTATATGGTGTTCAAGGTAACATAGAATATATTTTTAATTAGCCAAAATGGGTTACAAACAGGTAGTGTCAAATTTGACTCGGGCTGGGGGGGGGGGAACAACTTGGGGATTGGGCAACTCTTTCTTTAAAAAGGGCTTTTTTCCGATGTATTTAGCGGTAAAATAAATACCTTATTATAATTTAATAGTTTTACAATTATCTTTCATATTGAATTTACCTAGCTAATGTACAAATGAGTGCAAAAATGTGCATGGCAACAAAATATTATTTAGATAGTTCTTTTTAAAATGGTTTTAATTTGAGCAAATTGGTATATCTTAGACAATATGTATTAAAATATTGCAAATAATAAATGATATACATTTTACTATCTTTTGATTTTTCATTTTCTAGTGAAAGTCCCTAAGTCCACCGATCTTTAAATGGGTACTGACTTTAAGTATAGGGTGGGGGGTTAAAATTGTTATAGTTGTGATAAATGTAACGATGCAATAGACAAAAAATACAGGCTGGTTATTTGACATATGAATAAGAGATTTGTGAATGTGAGTACTATGGCTAATATGTTCTACAGTATGCAATCTATACTATAGCAATCGTCTGTTTAATCTTAAAAAATAGTATTTCCTAAGTATCATTTATTTTAGTTCAAATTAATAACAACCAAAAAATGCAATAATAAAATACATCAGTCTGATGGCTTCTTTGACTATCAGTAATGCATATTCTAAGTATTATTTAAAGTTCCATTAAACCCATAACCATTCGTGTAATAATTCACTAAATACTTGACAAAAACAAATTAAAAGATACAAATATCCTACTAGCTAGCTATACAGCCATAAATCCCCTGAAATTAAGAAACATTAAAAGCTTCTAAACATGATGAGTTAAATGTGACTATTTAATTCGATACATGGACTAAGATAACAGTTTTTTTTTTTTAAAGCAACATAAAAAGGCGCGGTAAAAATAAGCATTGATATATTACATTTGAGTACACAATAATAAGTTGTATTTTAAAAAAAATAGCCGCTGCTGGTTTTGGAGTAAGAACGTCTTTGACACGTCTCCTCAAATGTATGTCAAAAGATATTTTTTAAAAAAGCCCCCCCCCCCCCATACAGCAAACATTTTAAAAGTATTTTTTTCTTCATCCTAAAGATAGACTTTGATTATTTTTTTCGGTTTTATTTATAATTGTCGTATCCCACTTGTGTTCCACTTATAATAAGACGACACAACTCATTGTAGTATACGAGAATTAAGTGAACATGATATTTACAGATGAGAATATGATAATTCAATTGATTAATGTATAAACACTTGAGGAGATGAGTCAATAAATCACATGTATCTACTGTGTATAATCATATAACTACTTGAGGAGATGAGTCAATAAATCACATGTATTTACTGTGTATAATCATATAACTACTTGAGTAGATGAGTCAATGAATCACATGTATCTACTCTGTATAATCATATAACTACTTGAGGAGATGAGTCAATAAATCACATGTATCTACTCTGTATAATCATATAACTACTTGAGGAGATGAGTCAATAAATCACATGTATCTACTCTGTATAATCCTATAACTACTTGAGGAGATGAGTCAATAAATCACATGTATCTACTCTGTATAATCCTATAACTACTTGAGGAGATGAGTCAATAAATCACATGTATTTACTGTGTATAATCATATAACTACTTGAGGAGATGAGTCAATAAATCACATGTATCTACTCTGTATAATCATATAACTACTTGAGGAGATGAGTCAATAAATCACATGTATCTACTCTGTATAATCCTATAACTACTTGAGGAGATGAGTCAATGAATCACATGTATCTACTCTGTATAATCATATAACTACTTGAGGAGATGAGTCAATAAATCACATGTATCTACTCTGTATAATCCTATAACTACTTGAGGAGATGAGCCAATAAATCACATATATCTACTCTGTATAATCATATAACTACTTGAGGAGATGAGTCAATAAATCACATGTATCTACTCTGTATAATCATATAACTACTTGAGGAGATGAGTCAATAAATCACATGTATCTACTCTGTATAATCCTATAACTACTTGAGGAGATGAGTCAATAAATCACATGTATCTACTCTGTATAATCCTATAACTACTTGAGGAGATGAGTCAATGAATCACATGTATCTACTCTGTATAATCCTATAACTACTTGAGGAGATGAGTCAATGAATCACATGTATCTACTCTGTATAATCATATAACTACTTGAGGAGATGAGTCAATAAATCACATGTATCTACTCTGTATAATCCTATAACTACTTGAGGAGATGAGTCAATAAATCAAATAAATCTACTCTGTATAATCCTATAACTACTTGAGGAGATGAGTCAATAAATCACATGTATCTACTCTGTATAATCCTATAACTACTTGAGGAGATGAGTCAATAAATCAAATGTATCTACTCTGTATAATCCTATAACTACTTGAGGAGATGAGTCAATAAATCACATGTATCTACTCTGTATAATCCTATAACTACTTGAGGAGATGAGTCAATAAATCACATGTATCTACTCTGTATAATCATATAACTACTTGAGGAGATGAGTCAATAAATCACATGTATCTACTGTGTATAATCATATAACTACTTGAGGAGATGAGTCAATAAATCACATGTATCTTCTCTGTATAATCCTATAACTACTTGAGGAGATGAGTCAATAAATCACATGTATCTACTCTGTATAATCATATAACTACTTGAGGAGATGAGTCAATAAATCACATGTATCTACTCTGTTTAATCCTATAACTACTTGAGGAGATGAGTCAATAAATCACATGTATCTACTCTGTATAATCATATAACTACTTGAGGAGATGAGTCAATAAATCACATGTATCTACTCTGTATAATCCTATAACTCACTACACGACTTTCTAACAAACATTACTATTCACTGCACTGTCCACCTAGACCACGTGTCACCCAGTCTCTCACTGGTCTCCTGGTCTCCTCCTGCCTTACTTATAGGTAGTTCAACCCCACATATTACGTATTTTTTCCCGCCAAAAGACCAGAGATCGAATGCATGGGCGATTCGCGCCAAACCCAAGATGGCTATTGCCTGGGTGAATGACAATATTTCATCATTTATTCTTGACCTTAATAGAACCAGGACACAAGCACTTAACATACTAAATATAAAAATAAAACAGTAATTAAACAATGCGTGGTCACTAGTGATGGAACAATACCAAATAAGGAATAACACAATAATTAAACAATGCTTAATCATAATTGATAGGACAATGATATTAAACATAAGTGAATACAAAGATTATCAAATAAGATTATTTATTGAAATCCAAAGTTAATACTAAACATCAATCCCTTATTGCTTTATTTTGTTTCAATTTTTTTATACTTTATATTACTTAACCTGAAAAGAACCTTCTCTTTTTGGTATCAAGGTATTTACTTTACGCCTTTTGTAATAATGCCCATCATAATGAACTTGAAGAAATACATTGTCGGTCGATTTATCGTCAGATGTGTAGACTTTCATTGATATACCTTGTGCAAATAATTGAAAAAAAAAGAAAATTTAAAATGTTTGTATGTTGAAATCGTCACTGATAAACTTTAGCCTATATCAATCAACTATGCATCACTTTCTATTAAAATATGTATCTAAGTGCATATACGTCTATCGTATTTCCGTTTTTACTATCCAGACCTGAATTCAGAGCACTCGATGAAAAGATCTTTACATTCAATGAAAACGTCTAAAAATGTATTTTCGATCGATATTTTAAAATAAACTATAAAGTTGAAGAATGTTTAAGTAAAATAAAAATCGAATTAAATAGATTATTCCATTGTTTTTTTTTTCTTTATACAAGAGAAGTGTATGGAAAAGCCTCAGAAATTGTTTATAACTTTTAAAATCATTATCCCCAAGGTAACCCATATTTATCATACGACCTTTTGAATACATTTAATATTCCTTGGGTTCTATCTCTACATTGTGACCTAAATTCTGCATTATATTTTTCCCCTAGATTAAAATCTTTATTTAAAAGCCTTTTTTTTTAGATCTGCAGCAACTACCACAATGATTGCTGCTAACAAAATTGTACAGTACTTTAGCAGCCTTCCCCCCTCCCACGGGATTACGGATAAAAGGGATAAAACAATAAAAAAAAAACAAATCTGCTTCGATATCAAGGGCTTTTGCACATTCTTTGTATTTAGATTTTTTTTTTTAAATTATACAGCAGCTTTTTTTTATTGTATTACGGGAAACAGTTTCAATTGCTTTCTAAAATTTCTTTTTACGATAATTAATGGTAGTAACACTAACTCATGGTGGCATATTCATATTTCCTAAGGGGCCGTCCATAAAGTACGTCACGCTATTTTTGACGATTTTTGACCCCCCCCCCTCCACCCTGTCACAAAATGTCACCAATCTCTGCCCCCCCCCCTAAAGTACGTCACACTTTTGATTTTTTTTTAATTAACAACTAATTAAAATTTATTCGAAAACTTAAATCGCACTTCACTGTTAAACTACCTTAAAATATAAATATTAAAAGAACTATCAGATTATTAATTGACTTTAATAGTAGAATTACTAATTGTCAACAGTTATCTCAGTTATTCTTTGAAACAAAAACTCAGTCAATTGAATTTGAAAAAATGCAAATATTAGACTTGAGAATTATATAATAAACATCATTTATCTGCTACCTTTTCATATACAATGGGTAAGGTCAACTTTGAGATAATCTTCCGATTATGCATTCTATTGACACATGATAAGAAGTAGATTAGCAAAACTTGACCTCAACCAGTGATTAAATAATAAAAATGGAAACAAAACAATGCGACAAAAAATGACTAGATTGACAAATTATGTGAGCAGCTCTGGTGCCACATTGAATATGTTTATAGTGGACATGTGAATTATGTTTAATTAAAAAAAAATATTCACTAGACATTATCCATCCATGGTGAAGTGAAGTGTTCATCTATAGTTACGACTGACATATATTTTTCTCCATCATCGTTTCCTGGAAGGATAGTTGCAGACAGATCAACTTCATCCTCATCTAGCCACTCAACATCCTATGAATATGCATTTTCCATTCTGTCAATAATTGCCATGAGTTCTCTTTGCCTTTTAGCAGCGATTCTCAAAGGACGGATGCGTTTTATCTGAGTTGATTCCTGAAAATTTGGGGTTGGCACATTCTCCTAGGGAAAGGGTGGTCGAGTGGTGTAGATCGCTTGACTATCGCCCGGAGGGTCCCGTGTTCGAATCTCAGTGAGAACCTTAGGACTTTTTCAAGTCCCCAAGTCCACCCAGCTTTGAATGGCTACCTGAGTTAAGTTGAGGAAGTAAAGGCGACTGGGCGTTGTGCTAACCACAAAATCCCTTCATATGACGAGGTTATAGAAACATTAATTCTACACTTCATCTGCTCCGATAGCCCGTTAGGGCTAAGGGAACATTTTTTTTTACATTCTCGTGCGCCCAAGCTCTGTGTTATCCTGTATGTTTCTTCAACATTTTTGTGAGGAAAAGTATAAGTGTATTCACTTTGCAAATTCGATCATGTAAGCTGGTCTGCAAAGATTGACAATAAAGATCATATGGTTGCACTTTAAAAAACACATGTTTTGTTTATCTTGGCATAATGCCATCAAATTTGAGAGTGTGTGCCTTAAACATTGAAGGAAATTTATGAACATCTACATCTGCTCTTTTTGAAGCTCTGAGTCCATCAGTTGTTTGGTTGATTGGGATTGGTTTTGGAGGAGGAAAGAATCTCGAAGGTAAAACGTTGAAAAATGAGCTGAGTACTTTGACGCAACATTTTATGTCCTGACATTTGACAATTTGAGTGAAGTATTGGCTAGTGCGAACATGATGGTCTAACCATTCCTTATCGTTCGACATCAGTCCTGCTGCATCCAATTCAGATATCTCAGGGTTGATATATTCTGCAACTTTTGAAAATTGGTCAACAATCACATGCGAGCAGATTACAGCTTACGTTTCACATGCAAACTTGAAGTTTGTTCTTTCCGAATCCTCATTTATTGTTCTGGCCCGAGAATCAAAGTGACTGCCATAATGCTCATTTGGCAATATGACACCAGACAGTTCTCTGCTTTTATCTTTTATGCAATACTAGCTTTACCCTGTAAAGCCTTTGCATGAAAATAGACTATTGTAAAGCCAGTGCCAAACCTAGGGATTTGTGGGCCCTAGAGTTTGGCTTTTTTTGGGGTCCCTGCATTTACGTTCGATACCATGACATGAGATTATGTACTTAATATGTAATGTAAAAATAATTTTGGGGGGCTCACCTAAAGCTGGAGCCCGGCGGGACCATCGATTTTGGACCCCCCTCACACAAACCTAGGTACGCCTGAGTGTTTAGCTTCGATACATATTTTCAAAATGAAAAGTTTAAAATCTTATTAGTTGTTATTTCTTTTCCTTACAACATCCTAAAGGATATTTTTTTTAAATTAAAAGTGTCAAAGAGATCTAATTAGTTACTTTTCCTTTAAACAACTAAAATGATACATTCTGAAAAAAAAAACATAAATAAAAATTTAAAGAATTAAAAAAAAATGTCCCAAAGAGAAATCGAACCTGGATAGTCAGCATATGAAAAGAATACCCCATGTGGCTTATTCATTTAACCACCACGTCACACAATCAAAGTGTTAAATTTAATGTACTTTTTTTCGAAATTAAAAATACTCATTTATTTTTTTCACCTACGTTTGACTTAATTTTAGGCCTATATAATTTTCTTTTATAATTTAAAATAAATCAAAGCCTATTTATTTAAAAAAAAAATATTATTATAGCTGAGAACTTAATTTGTATAGAAATTTGTAGAAATTATTTTTCGCTAGTCTTATCGTCGGAGATTTTTTTTTATTATCACTAGTGTTTACGTTTGAAGATGTTATGTGTTGTAATAAAAACTACAATAATTTGAATAATATTATATGTTAATTATTACTTTTTAATTATTGGGACTTTTTTATTTCATAATAAAAACCACCGAAACTATTTAAAACAATATATTTTTCAAAAAGAAATATCGAATCAAAACAAGGGCAAGACGCCATTTTGAATCATTGTTTTCCGCTTTTGATTTAATGCAGAACCCAAATGAAAAAAAAAATGTATATTAGGATACCACTCAATGAAATGGGATTTTTTTTTTAAGTTTCATTGTCCCACCCCCTAATTTACCAAGTTTCATGAAGATACAGTGATATTTAAAGGTAGCTCAATGGTCTCGAAATTGTATATTATATGCAAAAATGCCAGTATTTGACATACAAGGCAAACTGGAAGCAATTTCTATTACTTATTTATATAATTTCTGTTACTTATTTATATTTTCATGTCAGTGCAATATATTGTTGTGTACACGATCTTATCGGGCCGTTAGTTTAACGTCGTTGCTACGTCATGTGTGTCAGCACTCTGACACACACGCTATTACACAGTAGAAAAACACTTCAAATATCCAAATCAGGAAAACAAACAAGGTATTCCTCAAAAACGAAAATAATAAATAAGTTAAATCCTTCAATATACATTAAACTGAATCATCACAAGAATACAAAAGTCCCGACAACTCATGTGGACATCCACAGCCTAACTTCTACAATCGACTACTACTGGCTGTGACACTTCAACTGACCACGGTCTCACACCATAGACTACTGACTAGTCCGTGTTAACTAGTCCCGGTCCCCTACCGTGAACTCCTTTTACGATTAAAACACGCCATGCCCTTTAACCCGTCAGCTGACCTAACACAGCTCGAACACCCCCATATAATATCATAACCCAATGCACAACAATATGTGCCACAGTGACAATGAAAGAAGCTGTTAAAATCTGGCATAAGGCACGCATTCCACATGATTGCCAAGATAAAGGATCTCCATTCTACATGGATTGGAATTAGAAAAGAATGTATCCCGCAGAACAGATACTCAGAAGGAGAAGGAGCACCATTTTACTAAAGGTTTGACTGGTTTGATGTTGCACCTGAAGACATAGCATTTCTTGAAGCACAAAGAGAGAAACGGTGGCATGGTTGCATGGGTTCAGTGGATATGGTACTAACTCGGAAAAAACAAAGGTTTCATAAAAGGCGCTTAGAGCAAGAACATCGTAAGGAAAATGAGGCTAAGCGGATGCAACATTAGGCAAAGAAGATGGAGTTTAGTGACAGCAATGACAGTGACACAGAGGCTAAGTCACTTATGGTTGTTATCCGAATGATCCTGATGAACTCCCCGAACCACCTGAATTATCTACTAAACCAGTGAGAATCGTCCGATCCAGGAATATTGTGAATCCAGTTTTGGCAGCTGCATTAGACAGAAGTACAGTCAGTAACAGGAACGCAGTTAACATAATTCCAGCAGCAGCAGAATCACTTGGCCACAGTACTGCAGCCCTGGCGATTAACATGGAATCAGTCAGACATAGTCAACGTAAACATCGTGAAGCAGCAGCTACAGAGATTTATGCATCGTTTAATCCACACTGTCCATTAACTGCGCACAGGGATGGGAAAATGTTGCCTGCATTAACATCAAAAGGGTTATTTGATCGTTTTGCTGTTCTGGTATCCGATGATGTAACAATGAAGTTGCTGGGAGTACCAAAATTGCCAAATGGAACTGGAGAGGCCGAACCAACTGCCGTGTTTAATCTTATTCAAAAATGGAACATTGCTGATAACATCAAGTTCATGTGTTTCGACACTAAGGCCAGTAACACTGGCATCAATGCAGGTGGCTGCATTCTTCTGGAGAAGAAACTTGGCAGAGAATTGATCAGCTTAGAGTGCAGGCACAAAATAATGTAACTCATTGTTGCATAGGTGTTTGATCTAGTAGACCAAATATCAAGTTATTCCAGAGATTTTGTAAATGTTCAGGCTCAATTTAGACATCGATATATGCTAATTAAATGGATGTATATTATATTACAGTGGTTCTCCATCCAGTTCGGGATAAACTCATTCACTTCATTCAGCATCTGCTAACAGTGTTTCTGCCCAGAGATGATTATCGTGAGCTTCTTCAACTGTCACTTCTTTTTCTAAGTGCAGCTTGTGATGCATATGAAAAGATTCTGGCTCCTTGAGCTTATCACCGGACCCGGTGGATGGCAAAACTGATTTACAACCTTAAGATTTTCATTTTGCGTTCTCATTTACAACTAACTGCACGTGAATCGTAATCACTGGGTCACTTGAACACCTACATACTTAAGGTCTACCTGAATTCGTGGTTTACATTACCATGTCCTACATCTGCTCCCCGTAGAGATTTGCAGCAGCCTCAACCCTTACAGAAATGCAAGGAAACAAATGACATTGTTGCCAAAGCAGCAATAAAATGATTTTCTGGATATTTGTGGTACTTGAGTGAAATTATGGTATGTTTTGCATTTTTTGACAATGATGTTTCATCTGAAATGAAGTTAGTCATAGTTGCAGCACTTAACAAGATAACAACAGATCATTCGCGCTGAATAGCCTTCTGTCCAACATTACAACAAAATAAACTTTCTAATTTTGTATCGTAACACATCAGGAAATATTTCACAGCTTTGAACATACCACTATATTTCCTGACCACGAATTCAGACACATGGGCCACAGATAACAACTAGATTGTTGGCCAGAAGAAAGATGCAAAATTGAAAGTCGTCAATGATACAGCCGAGCGTGGATCGGCCCCAAGTCAAGCATTCAACGGAGTACTAATCAATAAAGAGGAACAGAAACAATTTTTGTTAGAAGTAGTAGAGAAACACCGCGGTGACTTTCATAATGCTAACAAGTCCACCCTAACTGTCCCCGCCACAGCTATAATATCATTACGTGGACTTGAAGACATGTAATTAGTGAATAGTGATATTTCAGTTTGAACTATGTTGAATCGAGACTTCATGTTTATTAGCTGATGGTTCTGAAAGTTACTATTCTGGTGCTTTGTACAAAACAGTTGTTTGTTCACTTTTACAGAAATATGTGTTTTCAAATAACTTTTGATTTTTTTGTGTTACTGCGGGATTACCGTTTACCCTATGGTAATGTCGCAAAACACTGACTATTGCAAAACTTTGACACTGTTGAGCTACCAATAAATATTATAAGAATACATTCAAATTTTGCCAATTTTATTATTATAACATTACTAATACATTTTGGGGGTGGAAAGATAAAAACTCAGAATGTTTTGTTTTTTTTGAGGGGCACCCTAATGTATATAGATTTGACTTTGTTTAATTCAATTGAACTAATACTTATGTCAATAACAATACAAGCAACACAGCAAAACAATGCAACACGTGAAACAAATAAACACTCCGTCATAAACAATCCAATGGCCCTAACAGATTTAAGAAAAAAAAATCTGATTGGCTGAAACTCTCCATTTTTGACTTCACTTTGATATATTAGTCATTGAAAACAAAGTACACATCTTATAATAGTACTTTAAAAAGTAGTGTTCATGATACAAATCAATTTTAGCAAATAAAACAAATGTTAAAGTCTGATAGTAGCTACCCTGTAGTCCGTCCGGGGTGTGGAAAAGCCGTCTGTATAAGGGGAAACACCAAAGATTTTTTTTCGATTTTTATTTTCCCCCAACAGTTTTTCCTTTTTTCTGTTTTTTAATGTTTTACCATTTTTATACAAATCTCTTAAGTTCTATGGCTTACTGGAGAGTGCAAAATATTTTATTTTGATACTCAAATTTGTATACAACAAGTATTTTTAGTCGTTTTATTTCACGTATACCTACATAATATACACATAAAAAGGTCATATTAAAAGAAAATTGACCAATGGAGTAGAAGTAAGTCAGCATTAACGAATGTCCATTGGTCGAATGCATTTACTGCAGCCTAGCAAGTTTGGCTTCCATCTGTAAACAATTTTGCGACTTGTTAATTAACATTCTGTCGACTCGTGTGTAATACAACGTTATTTTCAATCTATATCTTGGAAAAGACATTTAAAGTTAAAAATTTCATTTTAAAATGTCATGTCGATTATCATGTTCTAAGTAAATACATATTACTTTTTTATTTTTGGTATAAGTGAAACAAATTAACCTATATAAAATATGGGTGAATGACTAAACCCCAACAGGATCAAAAATCCTAGCTGAAAAAGCCCGTAGAGATAAAACTGTTATGGACTTAATTCCCAATATTCAGATTACTAACGAAAGAAAACCTCCATTTGATAAAATGTAAGCGGATCAAACCGTAATGTGTAAATAATTAGAGTTTTAGGAGAGATTTTGCAAGGAAAATCTATTTTCTAGGTCTAATAAAAAAATTACTCTGTAAAATCCACTTTATATAATTTATACAGGAGTTAATAACAAATTATACTTATCTTATTACACCAAACAAATGTTAATATTCATACCTCACAAAAATAAATAATAGTTATTTGAAGAATTCTTACATTGAAATAATAGTTTATGAAACATGATGCATGACATTAGTGGCTTTGTATAAAATAATAACAAAATCATGTATTTTCCAACACAAGTCAATGATTTTCCAAAAAAAAAAAAAAAAAAAAAAAAAAATATATGTACAACATCATGAGAATATAAGGGATAATCTGAAAAATAAGAGAAATAATTTATTTGTATTTTTTTTTAATTTTTGACGTTCTGGCCAGTCAAATACTACCATATGTTTAAACCATTATCTAGTTTAAAAAAATACAAAACAAAAAAAAAACATACATACATTAATGTTTTAATTTGTAGACCTATATACAGAAAATTATCACTTAAATTGTTCATTTTAAAATAGATACACATAAATAATAGTAATAATATTAATAATAATAATAATAGTGAAGGAGACTATACATGTATTAAAAAATGAATTACCGTTCAAAGTAAATGTAAATTGTATGCATTTATTCTCAAAACCATAATACAACATGGGAGAATCCATGCAGTCTGTATTTCCTTTGCATACGATAACAGTACCTGAAACATACAGAAACATCATTTTATATGGATTATATTACTGTTTTCAATGAGCTGATCGCTAAAACTGAAAAAGCCAATAGAAATTGCATCAAACCAGCCTGACTGGTGACTCATTATTAGGAACTACAACACAAATGTAAGATTAATAAAAAAAAGAAAACATTTAATAAGGGATGTTCCGTGTACGTGCTGTTGGTGAAATAACATACATTTATTCAGCAGTTTATTATTATATTTTATTCACTTGTCAAAGTTTGTAAGTAGTTGGGCGAAAATATGTCCACTTTATTCTTTTAACACACACACACACACACAGGATAGAGAATGAGAGAGAGAGAGAGAGAGAGAGAGAGCAATTACACTGTACATTGTATATTGTGGATATGTTGAGCTACTCAGAATCCCAAGACCCTTGCAAGTCTTTAATAAAGTGTATTTTGTAACCTACCAGTCGACGATGATTGGTTTCTTCACGTAATATTATATGTGGGACTACGATTCCGACACAGTTAACCACTATTTCACCGAGACAATGACGCAGGTGATGTCTGTAGGGAAACCTTGACATCACTGACATAATTATATTCTTACTAGATTACCTAAACGCACATAATGCAGTTAAACAGAGAAAATTGTTACTGCCTGTGGTATAAATACTAGGGTGATGTAATTTGTTTTTATTTTAATAGTTCAAAATGGTTTTCAAATGGTGTAAATAGTAACTACCTAAAAGTCTTTTATGTAGTGCAACGTTCACAGGTGCCCTAAATGCCCTTAAATTTTAAAGGGTAAAAACTGTGTACCCTTTTTGCTAGACAGTTTTGTTTTAACTCTTTCAGGAACGCATGCACATTCTGCTGTTATATCTAACTTCATTTTGGTACATAGTATACATTTGAGACGAGATGTTGATTGCCAAAATTGATTGTAGCGTACAAAAAAGAGTATTACAGCAACAGTACTTATAAGTACCAAGTAGAATCTACAGAACCAGTACTTATAAGTACCAAGTAGAATCTACAGCAACAGTACTTAAAAGTACCAAGTAGAATCTACAGCAACAGTGCTTATAGGTACGACCCTTTTTTTTTATTTAAAGAGTCTACCATATCAATTTATTAATTTTTATCTACAAAACAAAAAAACAAAAATCAGCCAATACAGAAATATATTTTACAAATGTTTCATTGAAATTAGCTAAAATAGAAGAAGCAATTACATAAAACGACTAATTTTGAATTAATAAAAAGTGAATGACTCAAGTTATAAACCAAATAAATTCTGTTATGAAATATATCATTTGAAGATTTCAAATTGACTAGTTGATCAACCATCGTTTCCAGTCATAAAATATATAAAACCCTCTTTAAGTTATGAAATAAACTAATAAACATTTTTAGATTTGATATAAAAAATGTCAAAATCTCAGATAAATTAAAGGACATTACAAGCTATGTAACAAAATAATTAACTTTTTAAGTTGTGGAGTAGGACAGTCGACAATTAAAGTTATGAAATAAATAAACCCCACTTTTCAGGCAATGAAATAAAACGACAATGCAGGCTCTGAAAAAAAAGATAATTAAAAGACATTGAATTTATGCAATAAACTATACAACTAAGAAATATAAAAAGTAAAGAATCATTTTTTTTTTGTTGCTACAAAGAAGTATTTAATACATATTTTTTTTTGCTGAAGGTCTGGACGGATTATTCTTAATTTATGCCTTGAACTAAAACTTAGTGAAAATATTTGATGTTACAAAAATACAAAGTATTGATAAAAAGAAGGTACTTTTTAAAGTTAGATCAAATAGCAAGCAAAATTACTTCATGAAGCCCATCAATCGAGTTTTCAAGCTGTTGGCTTGACTCAGATAACTACATAAGTAAACTTGATGTTAACCAAGGTAGGGGAAACTAGCTGCATGAAGAACTTTTCGTTTAGGTGAGAATGTTGTCATCAATCTAGTTGAGGACTTGAGGGGTAGTCATAACCAAGTATACATTGACAATTTATTTACATCAATTCCTCTTTTAGAATATTTGCGATACCATAAGAAGCAACACGCGAGGTCCCCCAGCGGGGTTGATCGAATACTAAATGATATCAAGAAGTAACTTTGATTACAGAACAAGTACTACTCACACCATAATCATAAAATAGATGGACAACATACTCTTTTAGTATCTAATTTCTGTTTATCATGTTTTTCATTTGTAATAATACCACAAAGAGATGTCTCCTATGCATAAATGAAATGTCATTTTGCTATTTGAAACTACTACATCATCATGGGCGGAGTAGATAAATCAGACATGATTGACTATACCTGTGAGGTCTCAATAGAAAATGTAAGAAATATTGGCTCAGGCTTTGTTTCGGACTTATTGATAGGGCGTATGTAAATACACATATGGCGTATTACAGTATTACGACCACAGCAATGCCACTTCTCCACTTGCTTTGGGTGTGATCACAATCCCTTTATCACCTTGAGTTCGACAGCCATTGAGTTCACTCTATGCTTCACCAGTTCCACAATCAAAGCAGCAAAGACGAAGATCTTAATTAGTTTTTGAATCAGTTAAAGAATTGAATAAATGTTCATTTGAATAATGTTGGTGTTTATTATATAATTTCTGTTAAAGACTCTTTGAAGTCTGAGGTGTTAAAAGAGTGTATTTTCCAAACTTAATCAGTTTCAGGTGGTTGACTGATGGTATCATTAAGATGTAGGTTTGCCAATATTAACAAAATTCTTATTCTAGAAATGGTGATAGAGATTGCGGGCACATACAGATCAGGTTGACTACTCAAAAAATCTCTGTATGATTGTAATATATGGTAGCTTATTTTGGACTTCTTTATCAGTATATGATGCAAGTGTAGAGTCAATTAGACAATCATCCACTCGAATTAAAATCCCAATGGGCCCTAAAAATCCGCTAGTTGTTGGATTGTCAAATTGTTTGATTAAAAGCCGAAGGCCGAAGTGGCAACGTATTCGCATGCAATTAAACATGTTAATTCAACGCCACCTTACCGACCTGCATTGCTTGACGTACCATCACAACTAATAACCAAAAACGTATCCGTGCTAATTTGGTTTTGGACAAAAAAAAACTCAAACATACTTTTAACAACAACTGCAGCGGCACCAGAAGAATTGAACAGTGTGTAACATACTCAGATCCTGGCTCGCGGATTAGTGCAATATGTTCTTTAAAAACTGGTTTACGATAATTCTTTCATTCTTCTTACTCTTTTACAGTCGTTATGTCTTTTCGTCCATCAAAAATTAATTCCTGTGGATTATCTAGTTGTTTGGTAATTCCTATTATTTTTTCTTTTTATTTCTCTTTTCAGATTGTTTCTATCTATTACACTTGTATTTTGCTATTTAACATAGCCAACATCTTCTAAATTTGCTTTAGCTATCGCTACATTTGCTCTGTGTGAAATTGCATATATGTCGCAAGTCTGTTCAACATTTTGCAGCGTTATTCGCATATGTTTCTTTTTTTTTTGTGCGCGAATGAAGTTGATTACACTGGGTTAATGCTAGATTGGATATAACCATCTAGTTTATCTTCCACCATATAATCTAATAAATACTTAAAAAAGTGTTTACTTTGAGAAAGATTATGTACGGTAACTGGAAATCAGTGTTACCATTCGTATACCAATAAAACATATTGGGGTAAGTAAGATTAGTGTATACATATGTGGTATTTGTATGAAGACAACATAATAATGTTGGTAAAATTAGTGATGTTGTTTTTGCATATTTTTGTGCACTAGAAATATCATATCATCTCGAAAATATTAGAATGTGGACACTTTATGAAATCATTATTTGACATGAGAAACATCAAACTACAGCAATACACAAGGTCGCATTATCACGAGACATTAGTATATAAAAAAATGGACTATTTGGTACCCGATAAAGATTATTATTATAAATATACGAATGTATTTTTTTGTATAGTTCCAACTGTACTATTCAATATAAAGACGTCGTTTTTATGGTACTAGTAATTAAATGACCAGTACCTGGTCCGACCAGTACTGAAACAACAGATGATTACACATATCATTATAGCCTAAATGATTGTAGGACAGTTCGACCCCGGACAGTTTGACCCCGCCATTTCAACCCAGCGACATTTCGACCCAACGACAAATGGACAACGGACTATTCAACCCTGTTAACTGATAAAAAGATTGTTTGAATTATTATTTATATTTTTTTAATACGTTTATTAACTCTGTTTAACATGTGTATAATGGTTTAAAATAGTTATATTGTATTTATTTTGTTTAAAATATCTCTTTTAATTGTTTTAAATATGTTTTTCCGTAAGGTTAGAGTTCCGACGCTTTGAACACGTTCAAAAGTGTTTAAAGAACGACAATGCATCCTATACACACTTTTCATGCTTGCAAATGAGTTTCATTGACAAATTGTTTTTGTCAACTCTAGTCACAGGCACAAATAACAAAATAACAATATATAGGGCCTCCCTGTCAAAGTTCAATATAACGTTTACCTGCTTACTTATATGTACATTGTTATTACACCTGTATTATTGGCTTGCCTGTCAGGCAACACTTATCACATTTACGTCAGAGCTAGGTTTTAATAGAAAAAGGGGTGGGGGATTTGTTGAGTGAATCACACATAACGCAACATTCGTTTGCTTTAAAATTAAAATTGTGAAAAATAATACAAAATATTAATTGAACGATTTCTTTAAATATTTCTCTTATGATTATTTATCATTTAATAACATACTGAACACCATAAATATTACATTATCGTGACATATACAAACGAACTTTTTTATAATTAATGTTCGTTGATGGACAATAACTCAAAATGTGTCAAAATTTTTTATGTTATCGCATATTGCTACCTTGATAATCTACCAAGCCTGCTTGTTGTAACAGTATAGAGTGCTTACCACCTTTACAATCTACATATGCATGAGCCAATATCAATACAGGCAGCTAGGTCGGGACGTGTTGCTTGGCTGGCCAGTTGGGAGACGCTTCATGCCAGTTATGTTGCATACAGTAAATATCGCCGCCATCTTGAGTGACAGATACGATATCGTTTCTAGACGCGACCTTGTGAGACAAACACGGAGTTGCCGACGTAGAAGGAAATGTTATTTTTTGTATTATTAATTAGTGATCATTGTAATAATTCCTGTGAACATAGTTTTGTTATTTCATAAGTATGCCTTTTTAAATGTTAATAAATGTTTTTATGTTTAGTGAATATTCAGTCTGTCATACAGTAGATGTTTTCTTTAGTTACTTAGGCATCATTAGATGTGTGTGTGTGTGTGTGTGTGTGTGTGTGTGTGTGTATTGGTATTTATCTACTTTAAAAAAATATGTGCACATTTTAATAAGTTGGCATCTCATTTAATAAATGCGTGCCAATAAATAATTCTGTATCTTTTGTCAATACAGTTTAGGTTATTTATTCTATGAAAATATTTGTTTCAATAGATGATAGTATGTGACATCAAGGATATTAAAAATATATATATATTCAGGTATCACTAAATTTGCATATTATGTGCTATTTAAAATCTCATCAATCTTAAAAAAAAAGATGCCTGCCTGTGTTAATAAGTATCCAGTTACTGACAATGGGTGTTTGTGTGTGTTAGTATGTCTTTATCTCCACTAAACATGTGTACAAATGTATCAGTGTTTGTAAGTTTTAGAATTTACCCCCAACTTCACCACCCTCTCTCTACTCCGACAAGTGAAACTTTCCCCTCCCAATCGAGTGACCCATCTTAGTTGACCATGTTATGTAACCTAAGGTCATGGTTAAGCCAAGCTCCCAACTTATTTCGTTGCCTGTAATGACACATGCATAGCAAGCGTGCCCTCTCCTCCCCCTCCCCCGATCTTCATAAAGTTAAGTTAGAATAAGTTAATATTGAGTAGGCAGTAGGTAATAGACAGTATAGACCTTTCTCATAAAGTAGTCCCCTTACTGAATTGTTTGTTTAGACGGGCAAGTTACACTTCCGGTACCAATTAATGTACCTGAATTTGCGAATAATAAATTTCTGTTGCCGCTATTCTTTTAATTTTAATCATGAAAATCAAATAATCAAAATATAATATATTTTTCAGTGTGATTATTTATTATTATCTTAAATGTTAAAACTGCAACAATGTTTTTCTGATTTTTAATACTATACGATATAATTTTTTTTATAATTAAAGACCGCTGCTAACACTAGTGTATGCTCTCGACATTTTAATCTTAATATTTTAATGGGCTGTCTGTAAACAGTTAAACATGTGTTTAATGCAAACAACTTCAACTCAGTAAAAAAGTACAATTGTATACCAATGTATAAAGTTGACATTTTGAATATGACTCATTGTAGTCCGACTTCCTTGACCAAAAGGCTATGTTTTTTGTTAATTTGTCATTTTTCAAACATTTGTATCTGGCTGTACATATATAAATTCCCTTCTCGCAACAAAAAATCACCAGATATTTTCATTTTAAAAAATATTAAATAAGTAACATATTTTATTATAATATCATATGTTTTTCCTTTTACCTGTAAATTATGAGGTTCGTGATTTTTTCTCTGGCTTCTATAGCATCTCGCTGATAGTTTGACTACATTTCCTAGTGTACAGCTAAGGTCTGTAACTGTATATTGTTTATTTAAGAAAAATAACACATTGACCATCACCTCAGCATAATGAACAGTGGCGCAACCGGGGGGGGGGAGGCTTGAGGCCCCCCAGACCAAATTATCAATACATATTTTACTATATAAAGTTACTAAAAAGACTGTTAAACTGTCTTTTTTCAATATGTGAGCCCCCCCCCCCAGCACTTTTCGCTGGTTGCACCACTGAATATGAGGTAGTAGTTTCAAACCTTTTACTACCGAGTTTTAATTACTATCTATCGCACAATATATGCTAACCAAAAATATACTGTTTTAACAATCATGGTTAAATAATATAATGTACATGAGCATGGGCGTATCTATCCCTAAACAGGTAACCAGCCCCGTAGCGTGAAAATTCTACAGCAGGGGCCAGACATTTTACAGCAGGGGGCAAGGCAATAACAAGGGTGGGGGCAGGTAATACATTTTCCTAAGTATAGCAAATAAGCAGGGGGCCCGGCCTCCCTGCCCCCCCCCCCCGCACGCTACGGGCCTGCTGGTAACCCTAATCGTCAATTATAAAAACTTTAAATAATTTTAGTGTAAAATGTAACTTTTCATGTCATGGACATACTTCTCAGAGAAGCATTTGTAACCCTTCGTAACTTCTCTCTCTGATATCGGGATATTTTGTGACTTTAAAAACTTGTCAACATCACAAAAATTAAATTTTGGTATTAAATTTAAAGTCATTTTATCATATATTAGACAAAAAAAGTAGGAAAAATAATCGAGCTAAGTATTAATCAAGTATAAACAAAGCGACCGGAAGCCCATTATAACCCTTTCACAAAGACAGCTGACGCGCAGGAATACAAGTGAGAAAGGTCTATATAAGATAAAGATGTTGTAGAGAATAGTGCAGAAAGGCTTAGAGTAGACATAGATAGATCTATGTAGTTGTTTTTTTTTTTTTATAATAGAAGAAGGTAGGAGATTTTTATATAAGCAAAGTTGCATTATAGTTGTATTAAAATATTTATTGTATTGTGTACCGCACTGAGCTCTGTTTATATATTAGGAAGTAATATAAACATAACATATTTAGCACATTAAACAGTTGACGTCACATATTTGGAGTTTATATAAATCACCGTAACATAATTGGCGAGCCTGTCCTCAACATATAATGTATATTATAACGCAACATATTTGGCGAGAATTTTGACGTAACAGTTTTCATATGCTTTTAATTGATAATTTTCAGGGAGATTGAGTTCGTAGAAAGAGTGTTGCAGGTGGTGGCTGAACGGTTGGGCTATTAACCGATCCTAACCGTAATGTCTAACTCGTGCAAAGGCGGGATGCGGTTTTACTAATAGTATAGTAATGCTTCAATAGTGTTATAAATGTTTTATAAGTTATAGTAAATCTTATGGCTTTTATCACACAGCAAAATCAAATATTATAATATTTTAAATTATTTTACCTTGATAAAATAGAAAATTAAACAAATAACAAACAAACAAATAATGCCTTATCTAAATTTGTTTTTAATCCTGTATTTCATTTTGTTTATTAAGGGAGATAAATACAAATGTTTAATGAAAAACAAAGATATATTTTTTTTTTTAAATTGTAAAATTTATTTACTCCAATTTTATTTAACAAGTAAATAATAATTCTCATACTGACTTTAAAATACTAAAATCTATTAAGTTAAAAAATGTAACTTCTGTTTTAAAGATTTGTTTTTATTTATTTATTTAATTCATACAATAAAATGTAATCAAAATTATCTCTATACTTATAAGACGCATTTGTTGTCTGTCTGTCTGTCTGTTAGCTTATAGCTCAAGATCAAGACAAATAACGTGAAATTTGTTATACATACACATAATTACATGGGGAAGGTTATAGGACATGTTTCGTTTCATCTCGATGGGTAGTTTAATTGTAATTAATTATTTTTATTTTAGTATTTTACTATATTAAAATAATCTCGACGGCGCCATAAATAAAATTCCTCTGTCACGTCATTTCCCTATGATACATTTTTAAAAGAGGGGCAACTTCCGGAAACTCCAATTGTAAACATGGTGCAATTAATAGTCATATCTATTTACCTATCGTTTTATGTATTCAGAAGATGAAAATTAAAGGTGCACTTTAATAAACCGAAATACGTTAATTAAAATGTTTCTGTAACATTATTAACATTATTAATACAATCTCAATGGGTAGTTTAATTGTAATTAATATTTTTAGTATTTTACTATTCAATGCACAGGGAATTCCCTGTATTCGCGCACCAAGTGAATGTGTAATTGAACGGACGGAGAAGAAAGGGTTAGGGACGGAAACAAAAATAAATATTGTTGTTGTTTTTTTTTTCATGCTGCAAGTAACTGGCTTTGGCCTGGATTAAAATAAGGTTTTCTGTTTATTTAAGAAGCGTAATTTGACGTTTAATTGTACAGAGAGAGGGAGGGGGAGATAAAGAGAGAGGGGGGATGGGAGGGAGAGGGAGGGAGAGGGAAGGAGGGGGCAGGGAGGGGGAGAGAATGAGGGAGAGAAAGGGAGGGAGGGAGAGAGGTGGTAGGGAGGGAGATACAGGGGGAGGGAGAGGGAGGGTTGGAGAGAGAGAGGGAGAAAGGGAGGGAAGGAAAGATACAGGAAGGAAGAGTAGGGAGGGAGAAAGAGGGGGAGGGAGGGAGAGAGATAAAGAAATAGGGAGGGAGAGATATAAAGAGAGAGGGGGAAGGGAGGAGAGAGAGGAAATAAGGGAGGGGGAGGGAGAGAGAGGAAGAGGGGGGGAGAGGGAGACGGGAGAGGGAAAGAGAAAGGAGGGAGGGAGAGAGGAGGTAGGGAGGGAGAGAAAGGGGAGGGAAGGAGAGAGGGAGAGAAAGGATGGAAGAAATGGGAGGGAGTGAGAGATAAAGAGATAGAGGGGGCAGGGAGGGAAAGAGGGGGAGGAGGAATGGAGGAAGGTGGAGAGAGGGGGACGGGGATGAGAGAAGGAGGGAGGGAGATAGGGAGAGAGAGGGAGATGGGAGAGTTAGGGAGGGAAGTAGAGGGAGGGAGGGAGGGATAAAGGGAGGGAGGGAAAGAGAAAGGGAGAGAGGGGGGTAGGAAGGGAGAGAGAGGGGGTAGGGAGAAAACAAAAGGTAAAAAAAAAACTTATTTTAAACCCGGGCAAAGCCGGGTACTTGCAACTAGTAATATATAAACTTTCACTTTACCTCTCTGGTAATCCTTCCCTTCATAATACCTCCATCCACACATTCCACTTTCAAAATCACAAAGAACTCCTTCGACAGCTGTGAAGTAAAATTTATAAAAATGGGAAATATTTTTTTTAATTGTGTAAAAATTAATGAATATTGTCAATACTACTAGGAAAATATTAAAACATTTCTGAATTACGAACACACATATGTTGTTGATAATTGTTTTGTAAATATCTTATCTGCAAGATAACACATTTTTAAACAAATAAAATTTGTGTTTGCCCATTCACTGTTTCATTATTTTTCTCATGTTGTCAGTAATTTTTAATAATTCAATAAAGCATCAATTCTCAATTCAATTTTTTATTAAGCAAGATACACGATTTAAACAAATAATGATGGAGAACAATGTATTTTATTTTATTTTTAAATGATAATTAATTTTTCTTAACAATACAAGACTTGAGATACATATACATGATATTTAAAAAAAAAGATATGGCCTAAACTTTTAAAGATACGCATTTTAAAAATGTTTACTTTTTATATCGCAATCATTAAAAATATTTTGCAATAACTTAAAGAACAGACTCAGTGAATTCAATAAATTTGTTTCTGTTAGTTTTAATTAGAACTTGGTGATAATCTACCTAAATCTAGATATTTAGATTCAATAAGTATCGCTTTAAAAAAAAAAGGTGGCAGATGCTATTATAATGGTAAAATAGAGCCTTCCTTAACAATAAAATATTTAAAAACATTAGTGGCCACCATCACCTATGTTAAAGTAACAATATTAAGTAAACATTGTATTTAACTAATTTGACATTAATTTGGCATATCTACAACATTTGATAATAAATTTTAACTGATGAATAAAATATTAAATTTGAAAATTATGTAAGGCTAAGTGATTTTGTTTTTAAATTCGACATTATTACGACGGAGCTAAGCAACAAATTTATCAAACCTATTCTTATTATGTGAGTGGATGGTGGACCTGATGAAAATCCAAAGTATTAAAAATATATTGACCATTAAGGGGACAAACAAATGAATAGTAAATGCATTCAACCTTTTATCTGGTTTCATATAATAAAACGCAGTATAATTTTGCAAAGTTTTTCGAATCCACATTTTTTTCATATATTTGTCATGTTTATTTTTTTTTATTTATTTTTTGTATTTTAATAATTAGGTTGCAAATGTATTCAATATTTTTTTATTTGTTAATTTTAAGAGTCATAATAATACAATACATACTATACAATATTCAAAATATTTCCACATCAAGAGAAACTCTTCAAAATGCATTAATCGATAAACGAAAATAAGTCGCTAATAGAATATTTTCTGAACCACAGATCCCATTAACGGTAAATTGGTACATTGGGACGGACAATTTATATCCGACTTAAACAGTAGCGAAGAAAATAATAGACTGTCCATATCAGTGGCAGGATAAAATATAGAAAAACTGATGTCAGTAACAAAACTGGAGAGAGGCAGTGCAAAACAGATAAGTTATGCTATTGAACAAGCTTGAAAAGATTGGAACATTTCATATGATGAAATTGTCACAATATGTTCTGATACAACATCAAGCAACAAACGTATACATTTAGAACTTGTACCCTGCTGGATAAATTAATTGGAAAATCTATATTATACAAAACCTGTCAACACCATTTTCATGAATTGGAGCATCTTCTGGTCCAGAGATTAAGTTTTTTAAACGATCTCGTAATCAGTGGAGTAATTCTGGATCAAAGCATTTAACTTAAGCAGATCTTAAAGATTATGGTTTGTTAGTACCATCAGTAGTAGAATAATCTTTAAATATGTTGCAATGAACAAAACAACCTCAAGATGATTACAAAGAGAATTTTTGCAACTGACGATAATGTTTGGTATATAATAGGGTCAAAATAATGAGATGCTAGAAATTGTGTATCGTCATTTTTTGCGCCTAATTTTTGATCGCTTTTGAAAATACAACGTCTTGTTGGTCACGTCTGGAACAGATGCATTAATATACATGACAACTGTCAATCAATGTCTAGACTCGGTTAATGCACACATCTGTACATGAGAAATGGCTTGTATTTTTCAGAATCATTGTGACACTGAGCTTAATTTATCATTTTATATAGGGCTGTTGAATAAATGAAATGAACGCGTAATTTAAGTATATAAAAATAAAGCAACTACATTTTTAATCGCACACATCTACATTTGTTAAATTTTACCCAAATGCTATTACTACAGAGATGTGGAAAAAAACAAAAACAGTAGTTAAGCTAATTCTATAAACAAATAAAAATTACATTATAAAAATATTTTATAAAAAACAACGTTTTTCTTGCGTAATAAAAAGCAGAAAATAATTTCTGAATAAATTGGTCACATGGCAATAGACTTTATAAAAGCTTCTGATTCTTATAAAAACGAAAAACGTTGAACGCATGAATTTTATATTTTCATTATATGAATGTTTGTATTACAGAATTAAAATCATTAAATGTTAACAATTAAATCCGAAAAGAATTATTACAACAGTTTTTCGAAATATCTCGATATTGCAGATCATTTATTAGAACTTCTATAACAAAATACATATGAGGATGTAAAATTAATTCTAGTGTTATATAACCTAAACACATGATATATAATGTAATACTTGAAAAATCAATTGAATCAATATATTAATATAGTGAAATTAAATTAAACAATTTATTTATATAAATTACAGTATGTTAGAAAGGACGGATAGAAATTACATAAGCCCAAAAGATTGCGCACCTGTTTCTTTGATGATGGTTTTTTAATATTAAATATTTTGAAACTGATTCACCTATGGGTTTTATCATATTATTTCCAACTTTGTGTCCTAGAAAAGTTATTTCCGTTAGTCCAATATCTACCTTCGTCGGATAATTTTGTTTTCTGACAGTTTTATGTCAAGGTGTACTATGTCGGTCTTACCCGGCCTATATGAGAAAAATGTCCGTAACCAACCAAAAGTTTCTTAATACTGACCACTTTGTCATGAGTTAGGTTATTGAACGCTTCTTTTTCCCACGTTTCCTTGATCCCAACCTCTTTTCTCTTAACCTAAAGCAATTTTGTACCTGTCTCTCAGCAGTCTGAACTAATTCAATTGGTCTATTATAATATATCTTTAGGATGTTTATGTAAAAGATTTTTAACCTATTTCTAATATTAATCTCATAATCCAGATCTGTCACATTTCTAGTAACCTTAAACGGTCCTTGCCATTTAATAAATAATCTATTGGTTTTGTCAGGTAATAAGACAAATACATCATCACCCGGCTCAACATGTCTGAGAGTCCTATCTTTATTTACCCTCAATAATGTTTTTTTTTTTATTTTTGGTTAAAACATTTGATTTGGCCTCATCACAAGCCTTTATTAGTTTCTGTCTTGTGTCAATCACTAACTCATAGGCAGTTTTTACATCAGGGGATAAATATTTCTTTATCATCAATTCCTTAAGTAAAGACAGTGGATCCCTTGGATTCGAACCATACACCATTTCAAAATGTGAAAATGTGTTGTTTCCTGCGGAATTTCCCTATACGCAAACAACACACAGAGTAAAATGAGGTTCCAGTCTCCTTGATTGTCATCAGACACTTTACTGATCATTTTATACTGCCACAAATTTCATTACTTTGGGGAATGTATGGCGATGTAAATATTTGTTTTCTCCCCAATACAGAGGTAAAATGGTTGGTTAACTTAAATACAAACTGAGTACCTCTGTCAGATAAAATATTTTCTGGAAAGCCTGCTCTGCAAAAAATAGTCATTAGTGCCTGTGCTATGTCCTCAGCCCTTATGAATTTAAGAGGCACCGCCTCTGGCCATCTGGAACACATCACCACAGTTCAAATAAAACGATTCCCTCTATTGGACATTACTGGCATAGGTCCAATTATATCAATAGCTAATTGATCGGTTGTTTGTAATGGGGCCTCCTCATTTGGGCCTCTTTGATTGAAACAGGTCACACGTCCTAACATATTACTTTACGTCTCTGGTAACACCGGGCCAAAAGAAAAATACCTAGGATCCTATATTTGGTTCTGGTAACCCCCATATGACCCGCAAAAGTTAAATAGTAAAACTGTCTTGAGAACTAATTTTCTAAACGTCATTGGGACGATAAGTTGATTCATCGTTTTATTCATGTACTGTGTCTTTCTAACCCATACACCTTTTTTCTAGCTGAATGATCTCCCTATCCCTAAATGATTTTTTGTATCCCGGTTGATCAACTTAGACAACGAAACGTCATTATGTTGTTCGGTAATAAATTTCCCTTCATCTATGGTGACCCTGTTCGACATCTAACCCATAGGAATGTCACTAGATTTGTCATTAACAGTCATCGGTGGAGCTGGAAAATTAGTTACATTCTTTTCCGTTTGTATACTTTTTACTTCCACTGCCTGACTATTAATGGCGCATTTATCTGTGCTACTAATTGATGACTGATTATGAAGTTTTCCTCTTAAGCCTGAGCCTTTTTCGTCACGGCATTACATACTTTAGTGAGATCATTCAGTTTTGTCCACTTATCCAATTCCATGGAATCGCACTCTATTACGCCGTCAATATTGCCCACGATTACGTCATAGGTTGGGTTGTCAATGGACTTCTAAAATTAATGGTAGCTATGGGTAACCCATGTACCGGGTAATCTAATGACGTACATAGACCCATTCTTCACGTGAATTCACTATCTTTGACCAATGATCTAAGGACAAACATACACAAAGTGCCTTAGTGCTACGTAGCACCTTCACAGGTACATCATCCACGAACCCAGGGTAAAAATGTAAACCATTACCTCCTCCCTGAACTAACATTGTCTGTTGTAACCTATCTCTTTGTCTCTGTCTGGTCCTGTCCATGATTCTGGTCTGTTGTACTTTTCTACCCGGGACCTGGTGCAGTTCGTAGCATAATGTCCTCTCCCGTTACACAGGTAACATAGGTTATCATTACCTCCCACACCCCTTTTTGCAGTCTTGCGATACAAGTTCGGCTCTCCCGCATGAGAAACATGATTTGTCCCCCGTCATGTCGGTCACTAGATCTATTTCTTTTCCCAGTAGTTAAGCTGCAGCCACGGTTAGAATATGATAGAGCCTTAGAAAAACAGAACAGATCCTGGCGATGGTCTGATTCTAACTTAGTGATCGGTTTTTCTGGATGTGCTGACCTCTACTTTCACAACAAACCAGTGACATCTTCTAAAGTTTTCGGCTCTTTTTTTTTTTTTAAGAATGCCACTAAATATTTATGGCGCACATTAATTATAAGTTCCCTTAATCTTTTTCCCCCCAGACAGATCCACCTAACTATGAAAAAATAAACTAAGGTTGGTGATGAATATATTGGGGTTTTCCTCTCGTGATGGGCGAAAATTCTGAAATTGTTCCCTGTAACCATCACATGTATTACCGTATATCTTCATTAATGATTCCTTCACCACATTATATTTTTTTATTTCATTTTCACTTAGTTTCAAACTTACATCCAGGGCCTTGCCTCTTATAAATCCTAAAATTGACGCGGCCCATGTATTTTTCGGCATACCCGCGCTAGTAGCTAGCATTTCAAACTTAGACTAGTATGTGCCCATACTGTCAACGCCCTTTGTAAAATAAGGTAATTTAAGTGATGTGGTCACTCTATCACCTGTTCCGTTGACTCCGGGGTTGGCTGACTGTCTAATGCTCTCTGATTCTAAGCGCGATTTTTTTCGCGATTTCTTTTTTTCTCAGTTCCCGGTCTGCGGCCCTTTGATCCCTCTCTCTCTCTGTTCTTCTTCCATCTTTCTCATTTTTTCCAGCCTTTCTTCCCTCTCTTTCTTTTCCATTTCCAGTTATTCTTACCTTTCTTTCTTTTTCTCTTCCCCTTCTCTCTCTCTGTTTCTCTTCCCTTTCTCTCTCTCTCTCTCTCTCTCTCTCTCTCTCTTTGAACTCTCTCAGTAATCTGCGGGCTGAGACTTAGTCTCTTAGAGCCCGTGAGATCAGACCTGCTGTGTCTCTCAACATCTGGAGACTGCCATAGAGCCCAATGGCCAGCAAGCTTCCGGACTGGTCCACCCTGTGGTCCGCCAGTCCGGGGCACTCGAATAGCAAATGATCTACGGTTTCCTCCACTTCCCTGCAGTGTCTGCAAAGGGTGTCGACATTGGGCCTCAACCTCCCAAAGTACGCGCCAATAGGACAGTGCCCAGTTCGGAACTGGGCAATTAGCGCCTGCTCGACACGCCTGAGCTTCCATCACGGGTCAGTTTTGGACGGCCGCTCCAGAAACTTCCGGATGTCAACTCCGTTCACCCCATGAGCCCAGCCCGAGAACCACTTCGATTGTCCAAAGAGGCAGATCATGGAACGTGCTGCCTCGAATGAGCTCTTTCTTGCACTCACGGGCAGCACTTGGGAATCTGTCGACTGGACTATTGCCTTGGCAATGCCGACTGCCCGTTCATTTTCGGGCACGTCCGCATGCCCGGGAACCCATTGAAGGGTCACATGCACGTGATGTTGGGACACAAGACCCTGTATTGCCATCAGCATGGCTTCCAGCAGAAGCGGCCATTCTCCTGTCCCTTTTACAGCTTGGAGAACAGAGAGCGCGTCAGTGAGAATTACAATGTCTGTAGCAGGCAAAGTCATCATCATCATGTTTCCTTTTAGTTCCTTATGGAACATAGGGCCTCTGTGAAAGCTCGCCACTTGTCACGATCTCTAGCAAGTTTTTTAAGCTCTTCCCAGCTCTTCCCTGATCGCCCGGTCTCATCTAGTATACTGCGTCTCCCTGTGCGCTTGGGTCTTCCTCTGTGACGTTTGCCTTGAGGATTCCAGTCTAAGGCCTGCCTGGTTCTGTTGTTTGTATCTTTTCTAAGAGTGTGTCCAATCCATTTCCGCTTTCTCTCTAGAATTTGTTGCACAATGGATCTCTGTCCACACTTCTCCCACAATTTGGTGTTCTCTAACTTGTCATACCACTTTACTTTTCATTATGTTCCTTAGACATCTGTTGATTAAGGTCTGTAGTCGATTACTTGTTGTCTCTGTTGTTTTCCAAGTTTCAGACCCATAGAGTAGGACAGATTTCACATTGGTGTTAAAGATTATTAATTTGGTTTTAGAAGAAATGTATGTGGATCTCCAGACGGCTTTTAGATTAGCGAATGCTTGGCGTGCCAGGTTTATTCTAAGTTCTATGTCTTCGTCTGTTCCTCCTGTTATACTGACCACACTCCCTAGGTATACAAAGTTTTCTACCTGTTGTAGACTTTGATTCCCTACTTCTATTGTGCCATTTTGTTGTTGGTTGATTTTCAGAATCTTTGTTTTTTGCTGGTTTATCTTGAGACCAACTCTCTGTCCAGTACTATCCAGGGCTGAGACTTTCTCTTGCATGTCTTGTAATTTGTGGGACAGTATGGCCAGGTCGTCTGCGAACTCTAAGTCTTCTAGCCTCTTCACCAGGTTCCACTGGATTCCTTTACCAGAGTCAGCATAAGCCTCTCTGGTTACCCAGTCTAGAACCAGAAGAAACAGAAGTGGTGAAAGGAGGCATCCCTGCTTGACTCCAGCTGTAATGCTGAATTCCTCTGATACTCTACCATTGTGTACTACTTGGCATGTGAAGTTTAAGTAGAGGTTTTTAATGATGGTTATTATCTTGGTTGGTATACCATAGTGCCTCATGATTGTCCACATTGTCTCTCTGTCAATACTATCGAAGGCCTTTTCAAAGTCTACAAATGTGACATAGAGAGGGCATTGCCATTCAATAGTTTGTTCAATGATGATACGTAGAGTGGCAATCTGGTCAATGCATGACCTTCCTCTTCTGAACCCAGCCTGTTCCTCTCTTAGGAGGCTGTCGCAAGCTTCTTTTAATCTGGTGAGTAGTATTCTGCTAAATACTTTGCTTGGCACTGAGAGTAGGGGGATTCCTCGCCATTTATCACATTGTGATAGATCTCCTTTCTTTGGGATCTTGATCAGTAGGCCTTTTTTCCAGTACCCTCACCGATTAGCTCCCCTATGTGGTCCACTGCCTCAGTAATGGCTGTCATTTCTGCCTTGTAAGCACAGAGCAACCCACCTAGGCCAGCATGGTCTTTCACAAAGCCAGTTTGTGGGAGAGTGATGTGGACCCCAAACGAGGCCCTTGTCCGGCCGTCTCTACTGGATACAGAGGCATCAGTATAGGCCAGTATAGCGTTCCCTGAATAGTTTCCAACCATTTCCATAGCCACATCCGTGATGGTTCGGCGATCCTTTGCGTTCCCAGCATTGGTTTCGACCAGGGTCGTGCGTACCTCGGGCATGTAGAAAGCCTCGCCAGGAGGGACCCTAGAGACTGTCTCTAGCATTAGGCGGTCAGTCGGCAGCTTGATCTCGGAGGCAACTCTTACTGCGTGGTGCATAAAAGACTTCATCGAGAGCCGCTTCCTTTCCACCCAGCCATCGACCATCTCCCTTAGGACAGAGGTCTCCTCCTGCCGCTTAAACCGCTCATACGCGGTTATAACGGCCTGCTCTCTACGGATACCCAGAGGTGGCACATTTGCCATGATTTCCACCGCTGCTGTGGGTGCCGTTCGAAAAGTGCCTGTGATCAGCCGGAGAACCTGGTTTTGTACAACATCTAGGGCATCTAAAGAGGACTTAGACCCATAGACCTTGCACAACCTGGCTATAATCAATCTGAGGCCTTACTGCACCCATGTACAGTGACCTCAGGACGTCTGCTAGAGCCTCCCAGGACGTGCTCGCCAGCTTCTTGACAATATTCAGTCTATCAGAGGCGCAGCGGGCAACCACTGAAAGATGTGTGCAGAGAGTAAGCTTTCTGTCAAGTGTAACTCCCAGGTACCTGGGCTTAGGTTCCAGAGCAAGAACCTCACCCTCTACCTCCAGTCTAAATGGTTCCTTAAGGATACTCGTGCCCATGGTAAACAGCGAGTAGACGGTCTTCGAGACGTTAATCTCTAGCCCCCACATCCTAGTATAACAGCCGACCGTAGTCAGGTCCTTCTGGAGTGCTCTCTCAAGGACTGAGGCACTCTTTCCGGTCTTCCAGATCGCTAAATCGTCGGCATACAGTAGGCTTTTACAACCTAGAAACTCAGGCAGGTCATTGATGAAAGCTAGGAACAATGTACAACTGAGGGCCGAGCCCTGTGGAAGACCATGTTCGAGGGTCCGTTTCCTCGACACGCTGCTCCCAACACGTGTCGTGATAGTACAATTACTGAGGAAACTGCGTAACCAAATGTACATCACAGCGGAGACTCCCAACCGCTGTAGCTTCAACAATAGTCCTGGACGCCAGACTCGATCATAAGCCTGCTTGAGATCTAGGAAAACTACCGCCGTTGACTCAGCTTTCTGAAAGCCATCGGCTATTTCTTGGACTAGGAGCGTGACCATGTCCATCGCACTCTTACCCCGCCGATAGCCTCCTTGCTTTGGGGTAATGAGCCCTTTTTCCTCTAAGAACCACATCAACCTTCGGTTGACCATGCGTTCGGCTACTTTCCCAACACATGAAGTGAGGGAGATAGGACGGTAGCTTTCTGCTTGGTCAGTCTTTTTCCCTTTTTTAAGTACCGGCACTATGACAGCCTCCCTCCACCTCTGAGGGAGTTCTCCTGTCAACCACGTGCGATTGACAAACTGAAGAAGCTTTGCTTGTCCCGCTGCCCCGAGGTGTGTGATCATCTCATTACTGATCAAGTCACTACCTGGGACATTCTCATGCAACACTTTTCTGACTGCGTATGCCAATTCACTCGCAGAGAATGGGGCTCCGAACGTGTCACGATTTTCCGAACCAAACTCAGCCTTCTCTTTGACACGTCGGACTTTATCCAGTGCCTTGGACATTGTAATCTTCTTACTAGACTTACTGACCTCTGCAAAGTGCCTGTTAAGCACTTCGGCCTTCTTGCTATCACTAGCCTTCAAGCCTGTGTCCGTTTGCAACGGGGCGCCAGTTCTGATCGTCCCAGCCTGGGTCAAGTCTTTCAGTAATTTCCATGTCTTTTGGCTCTCCCTTAGATCCAACTTCTCGCAGGTATCAGTCCATTTCTGCTATTTGGCCTCAGCAGACGCCCTTTTTACTTGCTCAGTTAGTTTATTGTACTCACGGCGCGCCTCAGCCGTTTTCAATCGACAAGCTTTCTTTCGAGCGGCTTGTCTTTGCCGAACTAACCTTGCAAGGGTTGTGTCCAAAATGGTCTGAACTTACGTTTCGGGAGGCTCTTTGGGATCGTCCTACGTGCGGCACCTAAGATCGCTTCAGTGATCTCCTTGTAAGCAACGTCAACTGTTCCACACTCGGTATCTACCCTCTCCAAGGCAGCGTCAGCTGCTGCCTTGAAGGCGTCCCAATTGGCTTTTGAATAGACCCAGCACCTGTGCTTAGCTCCTGGATTTGTCTCAGGTGGAGGAATATCCACTGAGACGAGAACGGGTTTATGATCACTACCGATGCAATCTAGCACGCGGAAAGAGGTGTTACAGGCCAGGTCAGCCGAGACGAGTGTTAAGTCGGGTCTCGTTTCGCTCCCACTCGCACCGTGCAGCAAGGTGGGTACAGACTCATGGTCCTGCAACCTAACTAGACTTGTAATATTACAAATCTCCTCAATCCTCCGGCCAGCCGCGTCAGTGCGTTCATATCCCCATGCCGGAGACATGGCGTTGAAATCACCACATACGAAGGTGCCAAGCAGAGTATCCTCAGCTGTTATTAGACTGAGCTCCGTCTTGGGGGGATTGTACACGTTGACACAATGGTACTTCCTCCCATCCTTATAAACATCCACCGCAAGCATATCCGTTTTTCCGCGTGGACCGTGGGCGCTGCTCGACTGAGCATTTAGCGTATTTCTGACCAGGGTCACCAATCCCCTGCAGTACTTACACCTACAACGGAAGCATGAATAGCCAGTGATGTGGACCGTCCTAAGTCCAAGGATGCACTATTGTAACATTGCAACATCCACGTCATTCTCGTTCAAAAGCTTTGCGACTTCTAGGCTCTTGGGGAAGAGACCCCGGACATTCAGGTGGACAATACTGAATTGAGCCTTACCAGAGCGTTTCCCAAGTCTTCGCTTGTCAGTTGTGGTGCAGGCCACCTCAGGCGGGGAGCTTTCGGCTACACCCGGAAACAGTGACCTGCTCTCCTCAACTTTCGACTTCCCGCTGACAGAGCAATCAACGTTTATCGCCGAGGGCTGGGCTTGACAGTTCCCAGTCTCTTTGTCTCGCCGGGCACCATAGGCGGGGAGATTTCGGCTACACCCGTTGGCAGTGCCCTGCCTATGTCAGTGTTGGTGCCGGCCACCTCAGGCGTGGAGCTTTTGGCTACACCCGTTAACAGTGACCTGCGGTCCATGACTTTCGACTTCCCGCTGACAGAGCAATCAGCGTTTATCGCCGAGGGCTGGGCTTGACAGTTCCCAGTCTCTTTCGTCGCGCAGGGTACCATCGGTGGGGTTCGGCGAACAGCGTCTCCCCTCTCTGTTACCCTGCCAGCGTCGATTTCCGTGCTGTCGGAGTGCACCTCGGGGGTGCGCACAGTGACTGGGTTGCCTTTGGTAGGGTTCCCCAGGGGTAGAGGCCGACAACCTTCCGCCCTGCATCTCATTCTTCGGCCGGGTACAAGCGGCGGAGCAAGCCATCTATCCAGCCCCGTAAGCGGTACCCTGCTGGTCGTTACGGTCGGTTTTCCGCTGGAAGAGCAGCCAGCATTACCCGAGGACTGGGCTCGACCTGCCACAGCCACTTTCGGGGGTCTGGCTCCCCTCGTCTCCGCGTGGTCGTACGTTCTGGTTTCGTGCCGGCAGAGCAATCAACACTAGCCAGGGACCGGGCTCGACCTGCCTCAGCCTCTTGTGAAGGTGTGCGAATTCCCTCGTAGCGCCGTTCAGCGGTCACTCGTGCCTGGGTCAGGTTGACAGAGCAATCAACCGTTCTCAGGGGCCTTGCCTGACCTAGCTTGGCCTTCACCTGTGATGGGACGCGACTCCCATCTGTACGCTTTTCCGGTAAACCAGACGGTGGACACTCAGTGCCTTCGATCCGCCTTAGTGGTTCTCGAGCTGAGCCGAAAGTAACCATTTTTGCGAGACCTTTCAGCCGAAGTCGTGGCACCGGGGCAAGTAGTCAAACTTTTTACGATGGCGGCCCTACCGCCCCCTAACCATCCATCGAGGCATGTTTGGGTGCTGCCCAGACCCGCTTTATTCCTTTTCTTATCCTTATCCATTTGCTTTTCGAGTGTCCCAGAAAGGGGTGGGTTGGGTGGTCTGACAAGTAAGCAGAGCAGCTCAGTTGCCTCCCTTGCCTCGACCCAGGCTAAACCAGTGCCGGGGCGTGCCTACCGCCGGACATGTCTGATCTCTCGGAATGAGAGTGAGTTGGCGTACCTTTCTCCTAGAAACCCCGATCTGCCATCGAGGGGCTGGCTCTGTGCAATACCAGCGTTCGGTCATAGTATCGAGTACACCAGGGTTCACTTCCCGCGCTCGTCCTGCAGCGGGGGAGCGTTTAGCAGTTCCCTTGCGGGCTTCCAACCACCATTCACCTAAGAGCGTTCAGGTGCCCTCCAGAGCGGGGTGGGCTGGTGGCGTAGGTAGCGGCAGTTAACTTAGATACACTTTTAGATTTCACACTGTTCCCAGAGCAGGGAGGCCCAACGTTACTTTCTAGTCGGATCGCCAAGTATCAGTCAAATGTTGGCAGTCTTTATTGTCTTCTGCCAGACATGAGGTCGGCCGGCACCTAGGGTTGGCCTCAGCCCCCATAGTACCGGCCGGGTGCGGGCCTTAGAGGTTCCAGACGAAAGCGACACGCTGAGCGCCACGCGTACTGTAGAACTCCGAATGTGTTGGTCCGCATCAGAGACGATGCCACCATGTTTCGTTTTGCAAGCCCTTACCCGTTCCTAGGGTTTGGGTTTTTCGAGACTAGTAGTCGAGGGTTCCGCGCCGTACGGATCTCATTTTACGTAACCTTCACTTTAAGTGCCATATTATGGTCCGAAACCGTTCGTGGCCCCCAAGAGCAGAGGGTCGTGAACCGCATCTCTAGAGTCCTTGCGTTCCAATACTGGGAAGCCGGGGTGCCAGCCACACACAGTCGCGGTACGCTTTTCGCAGTTGTGCACTTTCGTGCTCCCAGATTAGCCGTTAGCCCAGAGCAAGGCTACCGTTGTCCGCCCGGACCGCTAGGAGGTTCTGGGTTTTAAGGGCCACCTGGGGAAAGTTGTCGAGAGCAACAAATCCCAGCCAAGACACACTGGACTTAGCGTCCCCAGCCCCACGCCTTATGGCCGGTGCAAGTAAAGTTCACAACCGACGGCATGCGTGGGGAGGTCTGCCACTAAGGCTTCACCTGGGGAAAGTTGCCGAGAGCAACACATCCCAGCCAAGACATCAAGGCACTGGCGTCTCCAGCCCACATGCACTAAGACCGATGGCAAGTAAAGTTCACCATTGGCGACATGCACGGGGAGGGGTCCGACGCTCTAGCGCCATCCATTTTCAGGGCTGGTTGATTCGGCAGGTGAGTTGTTACACACTCCTTAGCGGATTCCGACTTCCATGACCACCGTCCTGCTGTCTAAATCAACCAACACCTTTTATGGTGTCTGATGAGCGTCTCTCTCTTCTCATTTTCCTTCACCTCACACTCCTTCACAGAAACCCAGGTTTGTAATTCTTGGCCTGTAAGGCCAAGTGCCTTACCAGCTTCAACAATACTTAAAATTGATGGCATGACAATAATCAAAACCAATTATCACTTATAAATCAAACTGTTTGATACTATATACTATACAAAAATATTTTATAATGTCATCAAATTACAAGTAATAACTAAATAAACAACCGATCAATTAAAAGCAAGCAAATTAAATGTTTTGGCTGCTCAAAGTGGACCCTATTTTAACCACCACTGTATTAAATTCAGAAATTCTACCATGAACAGCAAACACATAATTACACAGGATTTCAATAATACAATCCTAAAAAAATTAGTATAGAAACATATGTCAAATTACATATATCGAAATACACAATAGTCAATAATGTTTCTTGGCTCTACCGGCGATACTTCGATGATTGATCTTCAGTGATCCCAGTCCGCAATGTTCGATTTTCTCCTATATTGGGATTGACTAAGACACAGGTTGATTCTCGATGATCCCCTGGTGGGGGTCCTCTGACATGAGGAGGTGGTTCCCAACCACGCAGCAACGATGACCACGTCAGCACACAGTAGGGTTAGCAACAACAGCGAACAGCGGGGTTGGTTACGACTGAACACAGCAGGGATGCCACAACAGCACACAACAGGGTTGCCACAACAGCACACAACAGGGCTGCCACGACAGAACACAGCAAGGATTCCCATGACAGCACACAGCAATGTTGGCTATGAAAGCACACAGCAATGTCGGTCATGACAGCACACAGCAAGGTCACCCATGACAGCACACAGCAAGGTTGGCTACGACAGCACACAGTTTTCAAGGCGCGCACCCAGGGTGGTGGCCGCCACTTTATTCACCGATAAATACTTAACCGGTAATTACAACGAGTCTTAATGCACTCCGCTGCTCCTGAGTCCAGCTAGTTCAGTAAGTACTACGTCGGAGGTGCCAAATAATGTTACGAGTTCTTCTTTAAATAATACTTGTAGTAGCGATAATAACTCCAGTCAACACTAATAATGAAGTCGACTCAAGTAGATGTAACTAAACAATGATATTTAATTCTTGAACATGAACTAACATAAATTAAATTCAGGAGGAGTACAATATAAAGCTAAGAACATGCATCCGCATATCTCGATGCCCAAAGCTAGACTGATCATAAAACAAAGCATGTGCTCGCAACTGTCTGTTTAGTATACGTCATTTCTACCGAATGACTATACACTATAACATACTATAAACTACAACACAAGATGGCAGAAGATGCCATAGATACTGCGGTGAGCAAAGCCTACCGAATTGCGTCATCAAACTTAGACTATACTATTTCTCCACAGACAGCATTGTAGGCAATGAGCATTACCACCACCGGGACTGACCTAATGTACTCAAATATCTTTATAAAAGAACGATATGTAGTCGTAATTTGGGGCCAAACCAGATGTTAATGTCACATCACCCAAATAAAAGGACAAATGAAACAGTTATTAGGAAGTCGGTGTTTATTTTTTTTTGTTTATTAGGTAAAGAAGGTGATGACATCTAAAGATTATCCTCACATATAGATACATCTGCTTGGCAGTTTTTTTTTCTTGAAATTGTTTCATAGTTAGGAGATTTTAAGAACTTTCACTGTGGAGCAAAGATAACGCTTTCATCAAGATATACTCTACGTTTAATTATCAACACTACTACTTGACTGTCGATCGGAAGGTCTCGGGTTCGATACATAGTGAGAAAATTGGTATTGCATCAGGTCCTGGTGAAAGTTCCCAAGTCTACCCAGCTTTAAATGAGTACCTAACATAAAGTTGGTGGAATAATTGTCTCTTATCCCTGGCAAGTCTCGCATGATATAATATGATAAAGAAAAACAGAAACAGAAGATTTAGCCCCTCAATGAATCTAAGTTTTTGTTCAGTCTAGAAACAACACCTCTCAATTACTAATTTTCTTTACTAACTTGTTGGCAGGAATTACACAATCAACTTGATAAAGAAAATAGAAGCAGTGTGCAAGAAACTAGACATTGTTTAATTCCACAACAAAAGCAAAGGATGTGACAATTTTGACGTAATGAGCGTCCTAATGATATAGACCTAATGACGTTGATGTCCACTGCTAAAAAAAGGGCCCTTAGTTTTTCAATATGGTTGACTTGGAATCAATGGCAACTAGAATGGTACCGCAGTATTCAGAACTAATTATTCATCCAACTCACTGTCTCATGGAGACAGTAGACTAAACTCCTGTAGAGAGTGAAAGATCAATTGGTGTCTTTCAATATTAAGTCCAATGGCTGAAAAATTGCATATTGTGAAACAAACAGACATACATCAAATCTTAATGCAGCAAGTGTAGTAGACATATTAGCAAAGAAAATCGTTCTCTCACATTAAACTGTGCATGCTGAAATGTAAAGCCCGCTGATCTCGTGTGTATATTACATGTAACTATACTACTTTGAAACGTATAATGTCATGTTGAATACATTTGATTATTTGTGATATCCCAATGTCTTCAGATTATTTATGTATTGTTTAACGTTTAAATATATTTTTATGGATGAAACAAACCATTTTTAATTTAAAAAAAAAACGTTTCAAAGATAGTTTGTTTATGCTATTGATCAGTGGTGGGCAAACTATGCCTCGTGGACCGCATGCGTCCCGTCAGAGTATATCATGTGGCCCGGACGCATTGTGATCCTCTGTCGATAGTTAGAGTTTTTGCTTTATTTTTTTTTTATTTTATTCCGGCTACTGATTCGAATCTATGGAATCTATTTTATGGCTCGAGAATATTAGTTAGTGCTGCTTGACCTACAATCAGAGTGTGACCTGAAGGAGAAGTACATGTAAGTTCTTTTGGTGGAGTTTTAAGGATGATTGCCAGCGGCGCGGCATTTCCACACCTTAAAAGTTTTGGTGCCAAACTTTAGTCACTATTTAAGTTCAGATATGTTTGTGAGCGTTTTGATGTATAAAAATAAACAAGTCTAGGAACAGATTGACGTTGACTGATTGCAATTTATATGATGTCATGCCAATCACAACCAGTAAACTAGGGGTGTGCCGGATCCGTTTTTCCATCCGGATCCGGATCCGAAACCCGCCAGATCCGGTACCGGATCCGGACTATTATTCCGAATTTTGGTACTTTGCAGATACCGGTAAATCTTGGGGGTTGGATGCATGGGCGTAGTCAAGAAAGGGGCAAGGGGGCATTTTCCCGTCCCTACATTTTTGAAAAAATTCCTGAAAGTTTATTACTTTGAGAAAATGTACATATATCAAACATGAAAAAGAATTATATCCGCAAGTATAACTAATTATATTATTGTAATTTTTAAAAGAATGGGTTCAGTATTAAACAGTTACTATACTAATAAAATAGAATATAAAATTATAAATTGCACAGATACAGCAGTAATATTGTAATTTTAAAATATTTATTCTGGAATAAAACATTGTAAACGTTTTGGTATTTGTCCAAATCGATCGATAACATTTTCTTTAATTTTTCCCTTGATTTGAGGTATTCTTTTTCTGCGGATACTCTTCATTCAATAACCATATAAACGATCATGACCAGTTGTTGAGCGTAGCCACGTCTTTACTGGTCTTTGAGTGCTTAATGATCTCTCGATTGTGCATGTTATTACTGGAAAAGTCAATGCTGTCAAAAAAGACATTTAAATTATAGGAAAAAAATTGGTTTTATCTAAAACCTCATAGAGTCATTGTTTTTCCTCTTTACTAGTTTTACATTTCCATATATCATACCAGATTTCACTCTCCTCGATTAAATTGTCAAATGCGTAATATTCAGCGACAGCCCCAGCTTGATCCATAAATGCGAGTCTTTCTAGTTTTGTCATCAAAAAGGGATGCAAAACTAAAAGGGAAATTGCTGGGTGATTTTCTACACAAAAGCGAGTTTCCAGTTAATAGAATCAAGGTGTAAAAACAGTTATTCTAAAATAATCCTTAGGCAAATCAACTTTTGCATTTTTCCTGTTCATTTGCCTTCCAGCTCGACGTGGAGGTTGAATTTCGACACCTATGCCATCTACAACATATTTTGTAACTAAACATTTCCGTGTACCTCTCATCACAATTCTGTCGATCAATAGCCAATGCAGTCGACAACTCTTCAATGTACTTTCGTACTGCTAGTAAATCTAAATGCACTGAATGTAATTTTTGGATCACAGCTTCTAGTTTTGATGAATATTTTTGTATAGTAACTAATCAAACAACAAATGTACACAAACCCTAACCTCTTAAGAACAAAGTAAACGATTTACAACTTGCTTACTTTTTTCCAGATTATTCTAAATATTCCAGTTGTTTAACAATTTCTGTCACATTTTCAGCGAAATTTTGCAAGCTTTTATATTTATGTTTTCATCTAGTTTCAATTAGCAAAGGAACATTTGGAATTAGTTTTCTTCGCTGATTAATTTATCAGAAAAACAATATAGTTTACCTTATTTTTCCTATTGTGTTTCGTACAGCATTAACATTATTTAAATCGTTCACGACAAGATTTAGTTTATGTAAACTGCAAATTACAAATGCTGCTATTGTGTCTTTTTTCGAATTATTGCTTGGACTGCTCCTTCTTTTCCTGCCATTGAGGAACAATCGTCTTATCCGTGACCAACAAGCTTTGTTATATCTAATGCCAATTCTAATAATTTGTAATGATGGTGTTCTTTGACAAATCTAACACCAATTGACATCTGCTCATAGCCTGAAATTATGTTGTCTCGTCGGCACGTAAGTATAGAAATTGCAAATGAATTATTTGCTTCACGAACAATGTCTTCACACAAGAGAGACCCACAAATGTCGATCATAGTGCTTTGTGTAGTTGCCGAGATGCACTTAGCAATTGACAAATGATTACCTAGAACTTCATCTCGAGATTCAACACGAAACTCTAACAGGTCGTAAAAATTACCAGAATATGATTCGTTTTCATGAAGTGCCAAATCATGCATGCCGCAAAAAAAAAGAATTGTAGAAATGGAGGGACCCAGTTTGTTGAAATTTTATTGAATTTGTCTTCTAGATGATGAGTTCAATTGCTCATCTCGTTGGTGATGCATTTTAATTTAATAACAAAGAAGACATCTTTTCCATCTCTCGAAGAAATATAAATAACTTAAATGTTGAATTTATCAAAAACCATACATTTCTGTTATTTATTTTGTTATGAAGGTGGCGATGCTGGTGGCCAGGCTCTTGGCCAGTATAGTTGCCTATTATTTCTGTTACAACGCTATTGGTGATTGCGGTTAAGATGATGTCACAAATAATAATTACTCATCCCCGTACTATCATGTATGGGATTCGACTGATTGGAAACTATTAGCGTAGCTGACTCTGGCCTCTGGTATGTTCAAAACATTAAACAAGCTCAACGCTCGAAACAATCGATTAATGTATCCTGATCGTGTGGAATTCGCGAAAGAGAATTACTTTTTTTTTCAGATTATGATCCGGTGAGTCACTAAAATCTGGCAAATTCCGAAATCCGGTATTTTCCGGTATCCGGTTATTTCGGATACATATAAATCCGGCGGAACCGGATTCCGGACCGGATTTCGGCACACCCCTACAGTAAACATTATCCAAAATTTTGAACAGTTAAAAACATCTCATTATTTATAAATGTACTCTGTGGTCAGCTTGTATTCAAATTTAGTTCATTCGTCTTCATAATTATTTTGAAGGTAAAAATAAACTTTAATTTAATTAATATTAATAGTAAAGTCTTATTACCAGATTAGCACTAAAATGTTTTAGTTCTTTTTTTTTTAAGTTATGTGCTTGTGTAATAGAGTGTAAATGTGAAATAAAATGACAAATATATAGTTATTATTATTAGTTTATATTTTCATAATTTGCAAATCGTAATTGAAATAGACAAAATATATATGCGGCCCGCCAATAACTATCAAGTTTTCAATGCGTCCCTCCGTAGAAAAAGTTTGCTCACCTCTCCTATAAAATGGTTAAAATATGTAAAAATATTCAAAAGGAGACAAGATTTATCAACAATTATAAGTAGTCTCCGAGAGTGTTCCACCCAACCTAGGCGGAAAGGGTTAATGTAATAAATTAAAAAGGCCTGTAGTCAGTACATGTTGTGAGTTGGTTATCAATATGAAAAGTGTGCTAGGGGTGAAATAAATTAGGGCAAGTTAAAATGCTGACCAGTGGTAAAGTAGTTAGTAGTTAATTTTTTTTTATTTTTTTTTTGAGAAAGTTGTATTAATAGGAGCTGGACAAGTTTTATAGAGACGTGTATTCAGTTAATATTTGTGGAATAGGCCTATTCATATTTTGAATTTCCAATATTTACAAAGCTGTTTATATGTGATTATCCATGTTGTGGATTTATGTGTTATTTATAGATGTGCACATTTAACTTCTACATTAATAAATGGACCCCATCTAAGAAAGTCTTTTGTGATTTATGAATAAACGTGAAGAGGTGTATCAATAGTACTAGTCTTTATTCACACACACACAAAAGTACAGATGAAGAGAACTTAGTCTCACAATACTTGAAAGACTAATTTTAGCTTTATGAAGAGGCACGACAATAGGATATTTCAGAAAAATAAAGTCTGTAATTTCAAATTCACTTGGTCCAAGAATAAACTATCTTGCTCATCATGGATTTGTAACAAATCGATTATTTATAGGATACACTTTTGTATGCACATCTTTTTTTTTCCATTTATATTTTATTATATATTTTTAACAACATCTTCATATATCTCATATTATGGACTTCATTTATGACTCAATCAATGTAGTAAATGTCTTTCGAATAATTTTATTAGCTTCATTATAAAGTAAACACGTACTATTTCAACATTTTAATTGATTCAATTAATGTGTGTTTTTAAATTGTTTAGTATTGTTTTTATAAGGTAGTAAAACACATCTTACAAAATATGCCTTTTACTGCAGCGAACAATTGTTTATGACAATTTAGAAATATTTTCTGAAATCATATGTTTATGACTCTTTAATGTGTTCAATAATAATGAAATTTTGTGTTCGAAAATGCAAATTATAATGTGTAACATTCAAATTTGACTGTCGACATAACAAAATTAAGTAATTTTGAGCTTAATATTGTATGTTTATTGCTCCGTTTAAAATGTAGCATACCATTATTGTGAAACTTGAAAACAACTTACCACAGTTTTCTTCATCACTGTTATCACCACAGTCGTTACTTCTATCACATCTGTTCTCCAAGTCAATACACTTTTTATTTTTGCAAGTAAACCTTTTAACGGGACAAGGATCTGAAATTAACATAAACCTATTGTTGTCAATGGATCTGTATAAATATTTAAATACCATTACCTATACTAATAATGCAAGCCTTAATAAATACAATAGAGCTCTCATTTTTGAAGATTGAACATTTTTTTTTCATACGCTCTATATATATATATATGAAATCTGCTTTCGATTAAATAAATTGATCAAAATTAACGCATGATTAAAAAAAATATCGCAAATTAACGCACAATTTAATGGACCTAATATAATACTTTAATTTGCTTTCATGCTAGTATGTCATACTATCATCATCTTATATAATAAAAGGCAAGTGTGTATCTGTTCCACCAATAGTTTTTGATAAAGTTGTCACGTGACCAGCAAAAAATTTTTAAAATGGCTTCTTGCCCGTGTCTCGATTCGATATTCTAATTGAAAAAAAATCTACAGTTTTAAATAGTTTCTTTGAGTTTTTTGTTTAACGAAATAAAAAAGTCCCAAATATTAAATAACAATATATAATATCATACAAACTATTTTAGTTTTTATTACAACATATAGCATTTAACATCGTCCAACGTAAACAATAAGACTAGAGAGCGCGTTTGTTAATAAAGTTATTTTTAAAAGTCAATATAATCGAGCAATTTATTTTTAATAGTACATTAAAATTATCACATAGATTATTAGACGTGGTGGCTGAACGGATAAGCAGTTAGGCGTTTAATTTTTTTATGCTGACTATCCAGGTTCGATTCCTCTCATGATTTTTTTATATTTTTTGTATGTCTGTCTGTCAGTCATCACCGTAGATCTCAACAACAATAAGTCCTAGACCCATGATGTATATATCATTTTGTAGGTCTTGGCCTGCCAAGTAAACACTTTGGTCCATTTTGCGATCTGACCTCGGAGGGCCGAAAAAGGGGGCTTATTAAGTACCGTTTTTTACTATATAAGCTATATTAACAAAGGAGCGCCCTATATCTCAGCAACCATAAGTCCTAGACCCATTATGTATATATCATTTTGTAGGTCTGGGCCTGCCATGTGTACATCAAAAGTTCATTTTGCAATATGACCTCTCAGGGCCGGGATTCAGGGTTTCTAATGAGCTTATATCTTATATATATATATAGATTATAAGCTAAACATAATGGCGTAATCATTTTTTTATTTTGGAACAGTTATTAAACATGACTTACTTCCCTCTCTATTATACATGAAAATGCTCTTAAACGTCCTTTTTTACAGGCTGAATTTTTGCTTGTTTTATAATGTATTTTTTTGGCTGTTTAACTAAAAAGTAACTAATTAGATTTCTTAAGACATTTTTTATTGAAATAATTTATCTTTTAGGATGTTGTAAGAAAAAGAAAAAATATATATTTTTTTTGAAAATATGTATCAAAGCTGAACACAGAAGCGTACCTAAAGTGGGGTGAGGGGGGTTCGAAATCAAAAATTCCCACCGGGCCCTAGCTTGAGCGGAGCCCCCCAACATTATTTTTTACATTAAATATTAAGTACATAATCTCATGTCATGTTATCGAACCTCAAAATGCAGGGACCCCAAATGAGGCCAAACCCCTGGGCCCTCAGATCCCTAGATTTAGCACTATCTTTATAATATTCTATCTCTATGCAAAAGCTTTGTATGGTACAGCTTCCGACCTAAACGATCACGTGACTTGCTTTCGACCCAGAAGAGGATAAACAACATGAAATATAGTCGCAAATAAAATATTAAATTTGCCCGTCTTTCGACGGACTTAAAACACTTATTTAAGGCTAAATACGGCTCAAAATAGGCTTAGCCTAAAGTCAAAAATGACGTCTTTAACGAATTTTCGTTTTGACCTTATTTTAGTTATTTATACATTTTGGCACATAAAAACCATACTTTTTTACGACATCAGTGATTATTTTTTAATAATTTTTAGTAAGGGATGTGTACAGAAATTTGACTAACAAATTGTTAAATCATTTATTTTTGGTTTCGTGTAAGGTATAGCAACTAATTAATTATCGCTATTTATTATATATCACTGTAAAGCGCTTCTTTCTATTGTCAAGGTCAGTGGTATTAGACTAACCAATGAAAATTAAGGATTCACTTTAAATGTTTGAAGTTGTTAAAGGGTCTAGGTTTTTCTGAATCACATTTTCTATGTTATGACCTAATTGCTATTTATATTTCGGGGCTTTCCATTGTAACTAATAACATAAATTAAAAAAAAAAAATTCTCATTAGCTACTTCCAAGCGGAAGAACCACCTATGAAAATTACTATTGGTCAGCTATTTTTAGCATTAACTATAACTCTTTGTTTCCGTTCCGGAAGAGATGTTTTTTACAATCTAAATAACGTATCCTGTTTACGATCGGCTGTCGTTGTTTTACCACGTTGGCACTGTGTTATTTTATTGTTTTTAATAATGGCTCGTCGTAAAAATACTTATAAATATAAAAATATTGCCAAAGCTATTGCTGTACGTAAAGAAAAAAAATCTTCAGCAAATGAAACTGTCACCAACAATGCATTGATTATCTCTAGTCCCAATACTAGTACTAGTAGTGCTGCTGTTGTCAATGATGATACTGGACAAGCCTGTTAATCTGCTATTAAAGACCCTGGTGAGTGCAGTTTTGCTAAGAAATTACGACTAAGTAAGCAAGTTTTCGATGCAACACCTTGTGATTCCTCGGAAAGAACTATTATTGACATTGGTATTTTAATTTCTTTTATTTCGTCGCTTGCTTACCCGGAATGTTTTGGCAAAATAGAAGCACGTGTATTAGACACAAAGAGTAAAGTATTTGCCAAAAATATTGAAGTAACTTGCAAAGAATGCAAATATTTATCTCTGTTTACACTTCACAGAAAGAGAGCTCAGCTACTACAGGTATAATGCCAAAACAAAAACCTTTTACCATTAATAAAGAAGTTGTTGCTGCATCAATGACTCTCGACATGGGAGTAAATAGTCTAAATAAATTTTGTGAAAGCTTAAACCTTCCAGGACTGCATAAAAAGACATTCAGTAAAATGTCCGAAATCCATTAACACAACATTCATCGATATACAGACAGAAGATTTTAGTAAAGCCGCCACTATTGTAAGACACTTTTATAACGTGTGCTACGAGTGGTCAAGTCTGAAGAAAGATGACCCCACTCGTTACTGCGAATTGTTTGTGCAGCATAAAGACAATGGATGCATTATACATTACTATGGTTAGTATTTTGCTTTGAAATAAATCTAATATTAATTACAAAATTTATTAATATGACTGCAGAGTAAAAAAAAAATTATTAAAGTAAGTGCAGAATTAAAAAAAAAATTAAATATGACTACAACATGATATTTTTCAGATTTCATTTTTAGCTTTGATTTCTTTAATTCTTTAATTAGTATATACAAATTTTGAATATTTGAAGATCATTTAGGACATTACATTAATATAAATATTAATAGATAAATATATCCTGATAAATAATGAATACATTTTAAAAAGTTATTAATTTATCTAAAATCACATATCTACAGGTACGTCTGGAATGATGGAGTCTGATGCAGCTGTGATATTGTGGAGTCGCTCTCTTCAACTTCACAACTTTAGGTACACCACAATGTTGAGGGATGTAGACTCCAAAGCCTTTGATAAAGTTAGGGCTCTTTAGCCTTATGGTCCTTGTGTTGATGTTGAGAAAGAAGAGCGCCATAATCACGCCAAACGAATAGGAACAGCTTTTCGGAATTTAATTAGCCATTGCTCTAAAAAATGTTTGTAATTGAAATTAATTTTTCATTAATAATTTTAAAAATAAAGTTGGAACATACTTGTATTTCTTATTGCTATCATTTTCTTCAAGCTTTGCTTTCTAGCTATTAATGTATTTTTTTCTTTTGACTCTTAGGAATCACATTGGGAGGCAAAAAAACAAGGCAGCTTGACCCAAGACAAGATTAAAAAAACTTTTTTTTGTTTACTATGCTAGGGCCATACGTAGAAATAAAACAGCAGAAGATAAAAAGAAAGCTACATTGGCATCATTACACCATTGCTACTCCACTGATCACCATATGCAACACTATTTTTTGCGTTTTTCTTAAAAGTGTGATTTTTCAATCTTAAAATTCTTATAACCCTTATATTAATGCATACTATGAAAAACTCTTATAACCCTTATATTAATGCATACTATGAAAAACTCCAGTTTTGTAACTTGATCTAATAGCTACAGTTTCTATTTTGTAGTTTTTTTGTTGTTTTTTTTTTTTTTATTTTCATGTAAAATGTATGATTATTCAGTATTTTTCTCTATTTTTTAGGGTACTTGATGAAAATGATGAAATAAAAAAGTGAGCTAAAATAAAAAAAAACTGTAAAATAGAAAGTGTTAAGGAGATGCTTCTCAATATATATACCTTTTTTTAAATTGTATGTATCATTATTTAGTCATAACACTTTTATTTTTGTACACATTTTTAGTAAAAATCCAACATGCCCCCTGCTATTGCTTGGCCTTTCCTGTAGGTTTTTCACGCTACGGGGCTGACTCCAGAACGTTTTTCTTCAAAAGTACTTGCCAATGGTAAAAAAAAAACCGTTGAAAGCCAAAACAGTATATCTGCATATTGATTACCTTGCACAAACATATTAAAATTGGTGAAACAAAAAAAAAAAAAACTTCGAGAAACTGTGCAATATAATTTTTGTAAGTGTGGAGTGGACGTTCTGGACCAAATGAGCCGCCTGTACACAAGGAGATCAGCATCACGAAGATAGCCAGTCTATATCTTCTACAATGTTCTGGACTTTACGGCTATAAACAGATTTATATTATTTCAATTATGCATATATTCCAGCATTTCTAGGCGGTCTTATATTTTGAACCTTTGTCACGAATTGATATCGCCTTACTTTGCAACAAAAAGCAAATTATAGCAGGCATCACTGTGAAAAGTGGAGCAAGCAGTAAGACACGCATTCAATGCTCATTTTGTCGTAACAAAACACAAGATGACTAATGAACAGAATATGATTACTTACGTCAGGGGTGGGCAAACTTTGTCTAAAGAGGGCCACATTGAAAACTTGATTGTTATCGGCGATACGCATATAATTTGTCTACTTCAATTACAATTTACAACGTATGAAAATCTAATAACGATAATAACCACGTATTTGTCATTATATTTCACATTCACACTCTATTACAAAAATTACCTTTTGAAATTTGAACTTAATCAGTTGCTAATTTGGTAATAAAACTTACTATTCATAATTATTTCAACACAAGTTTATTGTTACTTATCGTACAAATTATGAAGACGATGGAAATTAATCGACATACAACCTGATCACAAAGTATAATTATAATTAGTGCAAAGTATGTAACTGTTCACAATTTTGGGATAATGTTATTGAACTGTGGAACCAGTTTACTTTTGTGATTTGCATGACTGCATTTAATTTGCAGTCAGTCAACATTAATCAGTTCTCAGACTTGTTTTTTTTCATAAAAGAAAACTCTTGCTCACAAATGGATGTGGACCCAAATAGTGACAAAATATTTTAGATGTGGAAATGCCGCTGCTGGCAAACTTCTTGGAAACTCCAGAACTGACTTGAACTTCTCCTACAGGTCATAATCTGCTATAGGTCAAGTAGCTCTAATATTCTGGCTTTAAAACTAGATTCAAAGTAAATTTCAAATATATAGCCCACCCCTGACTTACGTATATTATTTTGAAAAATACTGTTTATTATTCTATAGATATTGTTTCTTTGGTTGTTACACATAATAAAAATAATTATTATATGACATAATTTGTTATTTGCTTACAGCGGTCAAAATGACCGCTTCAGTCGTTAAAGGTAGTTCAAATAATCCGTCGTTCTGGTGTTAAGATATATTGGGAAAGCTATTTTGTTTTTGTGTTCACATTATTTCAAAACATGAAAATTCCACACGCCGTCGACGGGTTACAATACTTGTACATAATACAAGGCATGTGTGTGTGTGTTATCTGTTCCACAATAGTATTTCATAAAGTAATCCCGTAATCTAGCCCGTGTCTCGATTCGATCTTTTTTTTTTTTGAAAAATCTACTGGTTTAAATAGCTTTAGTAGCTTTTAATATGAAATGTTATAGTCCTAAATATTAAAAAGCAATCATTAACATATAATATCATTCAAATTATTATAGTTTTTAATGCAACAGATAATATTTTAACATCGTCAAACGTAAACAATAATTACAATCGAAAATCTCCGACGATAAGAATAGCGAGCGCGTTTTCGTATCTAGTTTCGTAAATAAAAATTTTTTTTAAATGTCTATATAATATAAAAAAAAATAAATTCTGCACATTTCTATACAAATTAAGTTCTCAGCTATTAAATATTTCTTTTTTTTTTAAATAAATATGGATTTAAATTATTTTAAATTGCAAAATAAAATTATATAGGCCTAAAATAGTCAAGTAAATGTGAAAAAAAAAATTGAGCACCTTTTTTTAAATAATACATTAAAATGAACACATATATCGTGTGTTGTGGTTATTTTAATGAATAAGCAGCTTGAAGTTCCCTTTTTTATGCTGACTATATGCAGATGTTAACTAATTGTATTCGAGGTCATAAACAGAATTAAGAAATGACAATCCTTTGTTTCAAGGTCATATTGCTGCTATGATTTTATGTAAACGTGGCAGTTTCTGTGTTCGGTATTTTTTCTTACTTTTTTTCAATCTTTTCTGATCTGGTTATAGAATATCTAGTTATTTTCGAAAAAAATGCTCTATTGTCCCCTTTTTTGTCTGTCTGTCTGTCCGTCATCACCCAAGATCTCAATAACCATAAATCCAAGACCCATGATGTATATATCATTTTGTAGGTTTTGGCCGGCCATGTTTGCATCAAAAGTTTGATTTGCGATCTGATATCTCAGGGCCGGGATTCAGGGTTTCTTAGGGGCTTATATAAGGCTTATATTTTACATATAGATTATAAACTAATCAAAGGGGCGTAATCATTATTTATTTTTGTAACATTTATTAAACATGACTTCCCTCTCTATTAATACATGAAAATGCTTTAAACGCCCTGTTTTTACAGGCTTAATATTTGCTCGTTTTTTTTTATTTTATCTGCAAACTGAAATGCTAGCATTGGGGTAAAATTTAACGCATTTAGGTGTATTTGTTAAAAAATTTTTAACGCATTAACTACGCTTAAATTGCAGTAAATCAGCAGTCCTATATAAAATTTAACACAGTGTCAAATTACTCTGAAAAATACATCTACTGTCTCCTATACAGTTTGTGCTAAGCATAGTCTAGACCATGCATAGGCACTGTCTAGACACTAATTACAATGGGTAAAAACAAAATATAATTTCAAAATCTTCCTCGACTTTCCAGCTGAAAAATATTAATTTTGGTGCGCTGAGTCCGAATATAACCTTGGTTTTGCTAAATTAGGTCAGGATTTTTAGCTAAAGAAATAAAAAAAAAATCATTTTTTTTTTGTGAAAAAAACAACACTTTTTTTCGGGTTATCAGTTGACGATTTTTTCCGTTATACTCTAGAAATAAAAGTCAACGTGTTTAAATTCATTCCGTTTTTATTTATTCCACCAAATTTGATAAGCATAATTATCATAATATTAGTATTAGAATGAGCGTTATGTCAAACAAAAGTTCAGAGTTCAATGCATACACCGGCGTTTCTTCGATTCGCGTGTGTGAACAGCTGCTCAGTTGTATCTCTTCAGCAACCAGCAGTAGTCCGCCAGCATGACTGCGTCCTAAATCCCCTACTATCATTCCTCCATTTGGCGGATTTCCTTATAAAACCTTTCTTCCTGCTCATCGCACATCGCATCAAGGTTTTCAGGAAACTCTATATGTGTGAGAACAGAAAGTGCATCTTTATACTCATCAAATACCCGAGATTTTGAAAGTCCTCTATCATGCTGCTGGTGATTCAAGCGTGGTTTGCTGCTTTCGTGTTCCCCAGGAAGTTGTTCACTACATGTACACAGCCGGCGCACCCAAGAGTGTTCATGGAGTTTTTAAACTATGTGTCCTTTATGAGCTTCCGTATCATTGGGCCGTCGAAAATGCCGGCCATCAGCTTCTCAATGGTCATTTGAGGAAATGGTCTGAACATGTATTTGAAGCACCTTTCATCCTTGTCCAGAGTGCAGGTAAACTGTTTCATTAACCTAAGCTTCATGTGTGGCGGTTGGATCAATAACATCTCCCGGTCAACAAGAGGTTCGTTTATGATGTTTCTCGCCCCAGGTACTAACTGCACTCGCGCCAGCCAATCTTTCGTTACATAGTGCAGGGCACTGTCATGACTTTCCCACATACATATAAAGAATGGGTACTTCGTGAACCCGGGCTGCTGACCAAGTAGAAAGTTCACCATCTTCAAGTCGAGGCAGAAAATCCATTGGTGCTGGTCATATTGAATTTTATCGAGCACATACTTTACTGCTTTTTATTTCTCTTTAAAAGTTGGTGGGTGCGCAAAGAGATTGGAGCAAACTGGTTCCCGTTGTGGAGGAGAACACATTTCAAAGAGCGCTTGCAGCTGTCGCCAATCTTTCGGATCATATTTAGGACCGCCAAGTTTATCAGGCAGACCGGCGATATCTCGGCAGTACACAATTTCTTCCTCCTGGCAGAAGTAGCCCATGTATTCCTCATGCCTTCTACGGAAAGAAATGATACGCACATCTTTGCTAAGTAGATTTTTCTATTTGAGTATGGAGGCTAAAATCTCGACAAGCTGAGATCCCGAACCAAATTATTAAGCTCACATTGTGAGAACGGCTGTGGACCCTCTTGTGATTCTTCTATATCTTCTCTCATCGTCGCTGTCAGAAAACTCTCTGAACGCTGGTACAGGAATTTCTTTGCTGTGAGCAACTAGACGACAGGTAGATGTAAGGTCAGGGTACTGGAGACTGTGCCGATTCGTTCGGTTGATGCCAGTAGTATTGATTGCACAGAAGTAACAATCCGATTCATGGTCAAACGGCTCCCTCTAACCATCATAATCCCAAACTTCAGGGAAGCTTTCGCGCCCTTCGTCCACAGACTGAGGTATTCCACGCAGGTCTTGCACACCGTGTGCGGTAAGGACGTATCTTGGTCACCCTGCTTGACTTTCAAGTAATCATGGTAGGCGTGCTTCATAAATCTTGTGATTTTCTTCCTGTCCGCTGACAGCGTGTATTCTCCGCAGATGTAGAAGAAAACGTCAGGGTTATTCCTGCATGACCGTCGCTCTGAAGCCATATCAATAAACTGAAAGTAATAGCAGGATGCAACTGAATGTAAGACAGTGAAATTAGGAATCAATGTGATTGACGTATTGAACCCAATCAAGTGCTGATGCATTAAATAATCAAGTAATGATCCAGATTGATAATTTATAAATACAATATACTTGTCTCTGTTTTTATAATTGTGATTGTTTCGCTACTAATTTTTATGCAGCAAATTTCGAGAAATGATTGAATTCAAAACCCCTGATATTAGATTATGTATAGCTCGTCGGGTAGGTCTATGGCTGTATCTCAAGTAGTTTATCTGACAGAGCAAAATCAATGTGATAATCGGACTCAAAACACCAAAAATCAGTCTAAATCAGTTGACAAACCCCTAACAATTTTTTTGGCTGTTACTCAGTGTAATTAATATTGACAACATACAGGTTGTAATAAAATATGCATATAATTCTTATTAACAACATACAGTTTGTAATAAAATACGGATAAAATTAATATTAACAACATACAGGTTGTAATAGAATATGGATATAACTAATATTGACAACATACATTTTGTAATAAAATATGGATATAATTAATATTGACAACATACAGGTTTATAATAATTTCAGATCCTTGACCATTTAAAAAGTTTCAGAGTAAAAATAAAAATTAAAAATTTGTCAACGTTTCTCATGGTAACACAATAACATGTCTTATAATCGTATATGGGTTGAAATGTGTATAGTCACATTAGTATACAATTTACGATGACATTCATACATACTTTACTCAGTACGACATAAGTGCAATTACAAAAACAAAGATATATTTTGACATAAAATGACATCAATGCACTGCATGACACATACAATAACAGATTGCTCCGTCAAGTAACAATAGAACTAAATGTGTTTTGTTTGAGATGACGCCAGCTCTATAATGTTGGGTGAAAAGTATTACCGTTAGCTTGCATCAAACTTGCATGTCACAAATGTGCCATTTAAACTCTTGATATCATTTATGTGCATACTTCTATCCGCGTGACGCCATGTTTTTAGTCCGTTCAAGATTTTGAGATGTCAACTATTTAGCTTATTAAGCACTAACATATTCTAAGGCATCAATATATACGTAAAACGACACGGAAAATACCTCAGTAAGCAACATGACATCAATTAATTCAAAACGACATTTAAACTGAAAAGATGTGTATTTATATGTTTTAGCAGCATCCCCACTGTGTTTGGGCTAATACCATTATTTTGCATGTACACACGTGATATCATTTGATAAAGATAGCGTATCCTTTGAAGACTTGTGTTATCGTATAGTTAAAATGTATAATAAGACATGCGCGAATTATAAAATGCTAATATCGTTACATCTCTTAATTTAGTTTGACATGAAAAATGACATAAAATGACATCAATTCACAGCAGAGGGGTATTTACCAAAACTGTGGCCCTAGGCGCATGACCAATTTGGGGCCCCCTCGCCTATAACGCATTTAAAAATGATCAGAATACAACAATAGTCAGAACATTTATGTATTATTTAACATGCATACTACATAGTTATGCATACTAGCTAGAACTTAAAATTGTCAGTTTATTACAGTTATATAACTTTTTTCCTGCTCTTCAATTTCGCGAACGTGTCAATGTGCGCATTGAAATCGTATTCTAATGTCTCTTTTGATTCAATGCATAAAATAGACGAATCTCCCAGCCTACATTGGCTGATGGAATTCCGCAAGTAATTCTTGATTCTTTTCAACACAGAAAATGACCGTTCTCCAGTTGCGTTTGATATAGGAATGGTGAGAAAGATTCTTAGAAGGGTTTCCACAATGGGAAATGTACATTGTAGTCCACCCTCTGCTATAAGCTGGTACATCTCTACCGTAGATTTAGCGCCTTCTTCTTTAGCGAATAGCAAAAACTGTTTGATTTCATCGGCAGTGGTATCAGAATTAACATCGTCTTTGTATTATTCGATCACGGCCGAGATCTTTGTGTTCAAGTCATCTACCTTGTCCTTAAAAAATAGACTGAACAAATCATGTATACCTTTGTATGCTTCAATTCTGTGATCACGTTCCGTGATCAATTTATCACAAAGGTGTTGACTGTGTTAACAATAAAATTATCATAACCAGTTAAAATAACTTCCGGTTCATTACTTTCATCAGAAAACGGTTTTCGCTTCTTCTTGCGGCTCACTTCATCTTGATATTTACGGTCTTTGAGATCCTCGTTCATAAGCAATGCTGCTCGCTCTTCAATACGAGTGAAATCGTTTCGGACTTCGTTGTTGATAAATAGCATCAGTGATTCTAGAAGATTTACACCAGCATCAAGATATAAATGTGAATTTTGCAGGGATTGGCTGGTTGCATTCATCCGCTGTAAAATTGTATCCCAAAGAACAGTCATCAATGCAGTTTCAAAACGATCTATTTTATTATCAAGAGCGTTAGCCTCATTTCTTACAGCTGCATTCTGATCACAATCTTCGGCTGCTTGAAGAAGAGCTTCCTGAATACCAATGTAGTTCTGATGCAATGCAAACACTGCATCCGCTCTAGCTGACCATCTTGTGTCCGAAACTTTATTTATGGTGCATCCATTTTCGACTAGATGACTTTTAAGGATGTTCCACCTGTGTGTGGATGCTGATAACCAAACATAAACATGTTGAATAAGATCAAAGTATTATACTGCCGAAAGCGACGATTCTGCAGCCGCATTACCAACTTGATTCAAGCTATGGCTGGAGCAGGGAATGTAAACTGCATTGGGACTGTGTGCCTTGATTCGAGCCTGCAAGCCCGATTATCTGCAAGACATGTTAGAAGCATTGTCGTAGCTCTGTCCCCTGCATTTTGTGATATCTAATCCCCAGTTCTTCAAAACGTCTAGTATCACTTGCTCCAGATTTTGAGAGTTATGAGCAAAGATGTCAACAAAAGTTTAAAATCGTTCTTTAATTTCACCATCAATGAGAACATATCTGAGTATCACAGTTAGCTGGTCCACGTGGCTAACAATCAAAGAGAAATATATCAATTTCTTTACTTTTGATATAAACTAATCTCTGACAGCATTGCCCATTATTTTAATAAATTCGTCACAAGTAGCATGTGACAAATAACAAACAGAGCCACTTCCCTTGTTACCGTACCGTGCAATATGATTTGCTAAGAAAGGGTCAAATTTTGACAAGTAATTCAAGCAACTGGTAAAATTACCGTCATTGTTGGCATGACCACGGAAGGCCAAGCCTTCAGAGGAAAGAAACTGTACAGTTGCTACAATCCTTCGTAGAACTTCTCTCCAGTATTGCTGTTCATCATCTAACTGTTTGGCCATCTGTTCGTCAATACGCCCTTTTGCATTCAAGCGTTTAGCAAAAGTGCACATTGCTTGAACGTGGCCATACGAATTCTCATGTTCAGAAATTTTGGTGGCAATTTTTTTTCCAATCAGAACACCCGTTTGTTGAAAATTGACTAGCTTTATTTGGAAACAGTTTGCATACATAACAATACACGCTTCCACTAGTTTCACTGAACACTAACCATTCACGTCTTTCTTTTTGGCCATTCACCTTGGTTAAGTAAAATTTATGTTCAGACAAATGACAAAAATATTTTCTGCCACGATCTGTCATCAACATGCCAACGCAAGCAATGTCGCCAACATTTTTTGGTTTGAAATCCAAAACATAATTTCCCATGGTGTCTGTCAAATTCGCTGACCACATAGCAATATCTGTCAAAATTTCACCACAGTTGCTATCATCAACAGTTTTACTACTCACGACATCCTGTATAGGACCTTCAGCTGGCTGTTCAGGTTCTAGCAAGTGTGTTGGCTCGGGCTCAGAATCCATAGTGACTGTTGCCGCGACGACTGTTATTTCTGTTTGAGTAGTTTCTGATGGTGGGATTACCGGTCGTTTCGCTAAAAATGTCAACAATACGCCTTCGTTTTTCGCATCGTCTGCTTTTCTTTTCTTTTGGATATCACGCTTTTTCGCACCTGAGGGATATTGTCTCATAGACATAGTTTTAATGAAACGATTGTGTCGCAATCAGCTAAAACAGTAAATGGTAGCAAGAATAAAATTATCAAAATAGTGTAATAAACTGGCAATTAACAATTAGTTATTGCAATTTGCAAAAAATTAAAATTTGAATTAGAGTTATTAATTAAAATCTGTGACGTAAGGTGCGCCAACTACTGGTACGTACCGTACGTTACTTGTCACTTCGAACACTAGCGCCAACTTTATAATACGTCACAGCAAGCAAGACACAGTCAATCACGTTAGACAACTCGCATTGTTTACCAGTCTGAAAGACTATTTATAGATTTGTGGAATTCCCAAAACCCTCACAGCAACCGGATTTTTTATTTTTTATTTCTTTTATAAAACCAGGTTTTTTGGGCCCATAAATTATCTGGGGCCCTAGGCGCGCGCCTAGTGCGCGCACAATACATTTTCGGCGGATAAATTAAGTACAATTTTTTATTAATTTAAATGTATACTATTTGTAAAAAAAAAATCTCGACAAGTAATCAGCCAGTTGTAAATATTACATTGCTAAGCATATAGTAAATGAAACGATTGTTACTCGGCCTGGAAGTAAGGCCAGAAGTCTTGCTGCCGGTTAGCGTGTAGTTTTTAAACTTCAAGTAATCTTTGAAACAAAACTCCCTACTTTTTTTTTAAACTTGCAATAGACCAAAAATCCTTTAGATTTGCTGTCCCCGTTTTTTGCCTTGGATTATATCGACGCTAAGCTTTTATAAAATTTCGTTGATGTATTCTGAATCGAATAAGTAGACGCCTCTGTTTATGACATGATTATTCTCATATTAAACATTTTATTGGGATAAAATATTTAGTTGCGAATACAATTGGCAACTACTAGTATAATTATAACCAACACAAAAATGACGGATGGGGTGGAAAGCACTCTATTTTATTTTCTAATACAAAAGCATCGGTGCGTCACTATTATTGTTATTTCTGTTCAATATAATAATTCATGTGGTAAGGGAATACCCTGTGACAGCTGCATTTTGGCAGTTGTTTCATTATAAAAATACGTCATCAGATATCTACTTTGATCTCAAGCTACCTATGATGTTCTCCTTCACACACACTCACACAGGCAATATGTGATATAAAAAAGTATTATTTACTAATGATCGTCATTTCAACGCTTCTTATATAACTCAATTGCCTTGTCTTCAAATTAGGCACTCTTTGTATGTGATCTTCTACAACTTGCAGCTATCTCTGCATTTCAGATTCCGTTTTAGTAAAATATGGCATACGTTATGTCTTATTTAAGACTATTATGATGCTTTAAAATATAGTTTCAGATATATGAGGTTTACTAGTGTCAAGTTTTCTTTTCAAATTATTTTTTATTTGAATTAGTGTTAGCCAATAAAACGTGTTGCTTATTTATCAAAAATCGGTCAAATTATTAAAAAAACAAAAACAATAAGGATAGGCTACATCGAAAGTATTGTCTCTTAAGTTAGCTGTTAAGAATGAGAGAAATATAAATTCTATGTTTAATGTTATTCTTTTTGTTTAACAAGCATCGTCTGTGATTTATTTGTACTTATGGACTCGAGTATGAATGTAAAAAAATAAAAATAATTCTTTAAGTTTATTGACCATATTGGCAAGTAACAAAATATAGTTTTGCGATATAAATATAATAAAATAAGTGAGAAACAAGGGTACTGTGAATGAAATGTTAAGAGGTCAGTGTTCAATGGTGTAAATATGTTTATGGCACCCAAGATGGACTATAAAAATTTCATCCCCTTTTGTCTAAAGAAAACGACAATTGTACCGTCCCGTTAAAGAAAAAAAAATAATAATACATTGGTTATGTATACAATTCTTTGAGTTTGATACACTAGGATCAACAATTTTATTTCTCAATTAAAAAGATATGGAATTATAAATATATAAGTAATGCAATGACACGTATGTTTTGAATAATATCAGGAATAATCTATTTTAATACGAGGCCACACAAATTAGTTTTTGATGATTACGGAACAAATATAAACATTTTAAAGTGTGTTTTTGAATTCAGTACAAAGTGTTTAGCAATATTGAATATGATTATTCCGTTTAATAATAACCATTCCAACACAGTGGTATATGAAAATAACAACTTACCACAGTTTTCTTCATCACCGTTATCATCACAATGATTCCTTCCATCACACATTTTCTTCATGGAAATACACTTTTTATTTTTACAATGAAACATTTCATCATATTGACAATGATCTGAAAATAAGATAAACCAGTATGTCGTCAATATTTATTGTGCTTGTGTCTATACAAATAATATATATATATATATATATATATATATATATATATATATATATATATATATTAGGGTGCATCACCAAAAAATGTTTTTAATAATTGATCTGTCTGCTATTTAAATTTGTTCCATTGATCAAAAAAAGCATTGTGTAAAAAGATACAAAAAATATTTGACAATATTTAGAGGTCCCCGGACTTCAACAAAGTTTGCATAATTAAGCGAAAACTAGGTAAAACCATCCTTCTTGTAAAGTCTTACAGACTTACATACAAAAAATGAAGCGCTATATAAATTGTTTTATAGTTGTTGGTTTTATAATGTTTGGTAGCTAGAAATAAAATTTAAATTTCACATTTTATTAGCAAAAACAACACTTTTCCTTACCGCCTATTGATGACCAAGGCAAGCATTTTAATTTCTTTATTTATATTATTTTAATTTCTGATACACACGACCTATAAAATCAGAACATGGAAATGATATGAAAAACAACAATAAAATGTTTACACACTCTAAGGAAATGCTGGCTGACCCTGGTATCACTTCAACAGTTGCATATCCAGTTATTACTGCGTCTCCTGCCTCGCGAACAATGAAACCACAAACTCTTCTGAAAACTAAATTGTTTGGCATTGGCCCTGCAGTCTGTGTTGATGATGCTATAATTACTGATTTCTTCGACTACCAACTTGTTTACAAGTTTTGAGGTGCATGATGTATCACTGCAATGTAGCAGCACACAGTGAGCGTCCAGGTTCTCTTGGTGCACCTTCTCGATTTACAACTGCCAAAATTGTGCTGAATCAAGTTACTGCCACCAAACGTAAACTGGAACAAATGAAATCTATGTTGGCAACAACTTTTCAACTGTGGCCACCAAATGTCGAGACTATTATCAAGAATGCAGAAGATATAGTATTCTTGAGGTCTATGAAAGGAGACATGTCTTCCAGTTTTGGATCATTTGATGAAACACTTGCAAAAAAAGTCGCTCGACGCCATTCACGAGATGTCGCAACATTGGAACGTGAGAAACGCACAACAGAAGAAAATGCAGCATGTTCAACGATATCAGTGCCTTCCAGCGAGGGTAGCAGTGACGAACCCGATGGTTCTACTTCTAAATAATAATAGTTGTTTATATAATAAATAGAACCTATGTAACTATATGTTTTGTTATTGTATTTTGAAGTATTTTGTTACAGTAAAAAAAAACAGAAACTTACACCATTTTTATGACAAAGATAACTCTCATCATAAAAAAAAATAAAAAAAAATATCCCATCAATCCAGTTAAGGCCGCAGACGCAGAAAACATTAGGCCTCTTAAAAAAGAAAGACATATTAAAGCTTTCAACATTATAGCTCTGTGAAGCCAATGCCGAACCAAGGGATTTTAGACATCTTCGGGAGCCACTACATTTTGACAAGAGATAATGTACTTAATATTTAGTTTAAAAAATATTTTGGGGGCCCTCCTCAAAATGGGCCCCCTCCATACACCCTCTTGTTGAAGCCCCCATCATAAATGGGTTATTTGCATTGTAAACGTTTTGTACGGCGCTACTTAAACTCAACCCTTATTCAGTTCATTCATGTTACGTAATAGTCAAAAAATGAAAAATAAAGTGACGTATTTTATGTTAGTAATAGAGGGAAATAATTGTACATTACAAATAGACATATTTTAGAAAGAAAAAAAAAAACATTACTTGCGAGGGTGGTGGTACTGTGGTCAATGAGGACTAACCGAGACCGCAGTATTCACAGCTGACGGTGGTGACGGATGTGGTCGGCACACAACACCCTTCCACTCCGTTCCACTCAAGCACACCTGCGCAGCCTGCCATTTCGGGCTGAGGGTACAGGCACACTACACCCTCCCCTCTGTCCGAGTGGCAGGAAAAACCCCGTTCCTTGCCATTCTTGCCGATCGGCAGTACACACACCCTGCTGGTCTGGCCAGTTTGGGCAAGGATTAAAACCCATCTTTCTGCCATCCCTGCAGATGATAGCGGGCACACTTACCCCGCCGCTCTGTAGGCATGGCAGACGTGCATCAGCGCCGCCAACAATGCTGGTGTGGTAGGCACATTACATCCTACCTGCTGGCAATGGTTGCGTTAAAAAAAAAAAAAAAGAATATTTTGGCATGATTTTGTGTTACTTCTCCTAAGATCGCTTTATTGCCCTTTGGTAATGATTGAGTCGGTCGAAAACAGTATTACATTGTGATTGGCATTCATCATCTTACCTGCCGTATGTTAGTGTACGGCGTTTGTCACCTCGGCACGAAACATATGGCTGGTCCAATGTCATTTTTGGCAGCCATGTAGGAGACAATTCTTACTCGGCTGACCAGTTGGTAGCCGGATCATGCATGTTAAGAAGAAAACAGTAAATGTTTCTGCCATCTTTGAATTGTTTATGCCGCCATCTACGATGAACGGTTTATGCCGCCATGTTGGATGACAGACGGAAGTAGCGATGACAGATGGAAGTCGCGATGACAGACACCGGAACACATGATGTATTTTTTTTATTATAGATAATGTTAAAACAGTTTTATTTCATAGAATAATTGTATCAATAATTTAAAATAAATAGAACGCGTCATTTCGTATTATTATTTGACCGCGGATCAGGCCCGTAGCATGTGTAAGGGCCAGGGAGGCTTAGCCCCTATTGCGTTTTGTCTGGCTCCCTCTGCTTATTTGCTAATTTGATCATTAAAATAATTTTTGATTACTTATAAAAATGGTGACTAGTGAAACCTCGGTCGAAAATAATATGATTCTGGATGCACTGAAATGGTTTGTTTTTAGTAAAACCGACATGCCTATATTTTTTAAGCTCCTGACTATGGGGCAACCCCGTAGCGTGAAAATTCTACCGCAGTGGCCAGCCATTCTAAAGCAGGGGCCATGCAATAGGGGGGGGGAGGCAGGTAATGCATTTTACTAAGTAGAACAAATAAGCCTGTTATGGGGGTGAACGTGACAAAGTTTGCATAACTTTTTATCAGCGGCATGTTTGCGTGGCGCATTTACACACATTTTTGTCTCGTGTAATACTATCTTAATAAGGATCCGGAGCCGTGCCAGAGCCGGAGCTAGAACCGTTAAATTTGTGGGAGCCGGAGACGGAAAAAAATTGGCGGTTCCTGGTAATCCCACAACTTGAACTTCAGTTACGCAGGCCACTTCAGCGGTTGGTATATTTACTGCATGCCAACGAATCGCCTTTAAGGAAGCTAATAGAAGTCGTAGATGGGAAGACCACTGGTCCAAAGATTTCAGAAGAACATATAGCAATTATGCTAGAATTTGATCCCCAGCAGAAATCAATCATCGAATTTTCTCCAGTTTCAGTTTCTGTTTCTGTTGTTGAGGTTGAAGACGAGGGGATAAAAGATCTAAGTACAGATCAGCAATATTTACATCTCATACTTAGAGACATCCCAACCTGGGACAATCAGTCATGCCAGATTGTTAACTTAAGCTAACCGAATACTCAGGTTGTATGCATCAGAAAAAAGTCCTTCTGCCGACTTTCAACGAATTGTGAAATTCATAGTGAATTTCTATGCTCCATCATGGTTTTGCCTCAAATGTCGTCCAAGCTGCCAGAATGGAGCCAATACTTTCTTCTTCATGATTTAAGTGTACCAAAAACTTGACACAAATTATCAGGCTGTCGCTGTTCCATTGCTTCAAAACAACAGCTACGTTTGTCATCCTAAAAATATCTTGTTGGCGGCTGTTGGCGACAAAGACTAAAGCATTAGAAAATGTGCATATGAAAAAGTGTTCCTAGCTCGAAGTACTCACTCAATTGACACGTGTAAGATTCGTTGTTTTGACAAGAAAATAATTAAATACCACTTTTCAGCTGAGTCGTACATTAGCATGTTTAACTGGGAACTGGTCGAGTTTCATTCACCTCTACTGCTGCAGGACATCACTGCCGATTATATTGCCAGTTACGATCAGGCGATAATATCTCACTTTCCATGCCACTCGCAAGATGTTGAAAGTAACATCAAGGATGTCACAGCAGTTTGTGGCAAAGTATACGGACATGATAGACGCCATGGTGCTATTATTCAAAGGAAGAAATCAAGATCGGACGTGCCAACAATAGAAACAAAGGCAGACTTTCTGCATTAATTTCACATTTGAATTGCCGTACTGTCGCAAATAACTTTGTTTTTTTTTATTTTACTAGAGATTGTTGTTGTTGAATATGTTGTGTTTGATTTTAAGAACCATTGACATTGTTAATAATTCACTCTATTCAGCAGCGTTATATTTTCAGAATACATTTAATTGCGTTATTTTTAAAGACAGAGATGCTAAAAAACCCAACCCCTTCCCCAAACCTCGAAGATAAGAAATAAAACAAAAACATTACTGACATTATATTTTGAGTATAGTATAAATTTGATTTAAATTTATGTTTTTATATAAGTTATAAATAGTACTTACATTTAGATTTATTATAATTGTAATTGTATTTATTTACAAATGATTTATTGATCTACAAATTATAAATTTAACCTTACTTTAAATGTATTAGTTATTAAGGCAATGTGACACAGTATAAGGGTATAGACCACAATTCGCTGTTACTCAAAGGTAATTATACTAATTTTTTTGTACTGCAGTACATTAACTGTAAATATTCTTACCACAGTTTTCTTCATCACTTCCATCAATACAGTCATTGTCTCCGTCACATCTGAATTCCTCATTAATACATTTTTTATTTCTACACTTCCAACTATTATCAGGACATGGATCTGAAAAGTAAAAATATTTCATTAATTCACTAATAATATTTATATACATACTAGTTGTAATTTTTTTAATAAGTTGTTGAATAGTTCTTACTACTTATGAAATTTGTTTTATTCATTGTAGCACAATAAACGCAGTTTCTTTTAACACAAAGATGTGTATTAAACATCGTATGTGAAATAATTACTACGCTTAATGTACGAGCTAAGCGGTTAAATAAGATTTGTTGTAACTTCTAATTAATGAATTAATATGATAATTTGTCGTATCAACAACATTTACAAGTGCCATTTCTTTAAACCATCATTGTTTAAAGCTAGACTACATATACTAGATACCCAAGATGTTAAATATTAAATGAATAGCATATTTTGTATTAATTCAATAAGATAAGTGGGTTGTTAATATAAACACGAGAAATTAGTTCAATTAAAGAAATCAATCTATTAAAATTTATTATTATAGAAATACTATACGGAAAACGGACTGAATCTCTTTCTTATTACCATTAAGTAATGTATGTTACTAAGTGCTAATGAATTGGTTTGATCTGGTCGTCTGGGCAATCATTAGTTGGTACCAGATTTATCTCATTTTATTTGTGTTTTGAACAATATCTCAATATATCTATGTTTTCGGACTTCAATCATGATTTAATAATTAGTATACAGTTTTCCCGATTAAGTTTTTTTTGATACTGCACAATGTAAATAATTGTTTTAAATTATTTATTAAAATTAATAAAGTGTTTTAATGTTAATCTGTGTTGTTGTTATTGATACAATTAAATGCATTTTACAAATGTTTGCTGGTACAGTTTAAACAAATCATTTCACCTGTAACAGGTTTACTTGAAGCACCAAATACTAGATTAAACAATACCTAGCTGCAGGGGCTTACATGTGATGGAGAAGAGCAGGTATGTATTCACTCTTTCAAAAAACGGTTGTCCTGAATACTTTTTTCTGAAGCTTTTGCAATGTTTCCCTGTGTTTTTATCACTGTCTTGAAACGAGCAATTTTTTTTTATTAAATAATGTATAATTGACTGAATGTATGGTACACATTATTGACCATGTCATAAGTACATTTAATTTAGTATATTTTCTGGTGTACAGTTGAATATATATATATATATATATATATATATATATATATATATATATATATATATATATATATATATATATTAGGGTGCCACTAAATGTATAGGGAAAAAAATGTAAGTTTCATTGTCCCCCCCCCTAATTTTTTTTTTTCCTTTTGTTATGCTAAGTAATTTTACCAAGTTTCATGAAGATACAATGATATTTAGAGGTAGCTCAATGGACTCGAAATTTTATATTGTATGCGAAAATGCCTGTATTTGACACACAAGGCAAACCGGAGGCAATTTCTGTTACTTATTTATATAATGTCTGTTACTTATTTATATTTTCATGTCAGTGTAATATATATTACTGCTAAGGCCCGCATTCCAGTTCTCAAAGAATGCCACATAATTGCCAAGATAAGGGATCTCCATTCAGCATGGATTGGAATAAGAAAAAACGTATCCCACAGAACAGATACTAAAGGAGAAGGGGCACCAATTTACTGAAAGTTATACTTATTTGTTTGATGTTGCACATGCTGAAGTTTTAACTAAGATGCAGGTACATGAAGAGATACAATTTCTTGAATTACAAAGAGAGAAAGGAAGGCGTGGTTGCATGGGTCCAGTGGATTTGGTACTAACTCGGAAATAACAAAGGTCTCATAAAAGGCGCTTAGAGCAAAGATATTGTAAGGAAAAGGAGGCTAAGTGGATTTAACATGAGGCAAAGTAGATGGAGTTTAGTGTCAGCAATGACAGTGACACAGAGGCTAAGATCACCGTAGGGTTTAATCACGATGATCCTGATGAACTCACCGAACCACCTGAAGTGTCTACTAAACCAGTTCGGATTGTCCAATCCACCAATATTGTGAGTCCAGGTTTGGTATCTGCATTTTACAGAAGTAAAATCAGTGACAAGAACGAAGTTTACATATTTACAGCAGCAGCAGAATAATTTGGCCACAGTACTGCAGCCCTGGCGATTAACATGGAATCAGTCAGACATAGTCAACGTAAACATCGTGAAGCATCAGCTACAGATATTCATTCATCGTTTTATTCAAACTGCCTATTAACTGCGCACTGGGATGAAAAAATGTTGCCTGCATTAACATCCAAAGAGTTAATTGATCGTCTTACTTTTCTGGTATCTGGTGATGTAACAATGAAGTTTCTGAGAAACAAAATTGCCAAATGGAACTGGAGAGTTTGAGGCAACAGCGGAGTTTAATCTTATTCAAGAATGGAACATTGCTGATAGCATCAAGTTCATGTGTTTCGACACTACGGCCAGTAACACTGGCATACAGCTGCCTGCATTCTTATGGAGAAGAAACTTGGCAGAGAATTGATCAGCTTAGCGTGCAGGCGCCATGCAATGGAATTCATTGTGGTAAAGGTGTTTTATTCATAGATGGGTCCATCTAGTGGACCAAATATCAAGTTATTCCAGAGATTTCGTAAATATTGGGGATCAATAAACACATCAATGTATGTAAATGGAATGGATGTAGATTAATTGCAGTGGTTCTCAATCCAGTTCCTGGATGAACTCATTCACTTCATTCAGCATCAGCTAAGAGTGTTTCAGCCCAGAGATGATTATCGTGAGCTTCTGCAACTGTCACTTCTTTTTCTAGGTGCTCCTTGTGGTGCAGATGAAAAGTATCTGGCTCCCGGAGCTTATCACCGGGTCTGGTGTATGGCAAAACTGATTTACAGCCTTAAGATGTTCATTTGGCGTTCTCAGTTCCAACTTACTGCACGTGAATTGTCTTCACTGGGTCACTTCAACACCTTGATATATAAGGTCTACCTGAATTCTTGGTTTACATCGCTATGTGCTACATCTGCTCCCCGTAGAGATTTACAGCTACTTCAACAATTGGAGAACTACAAGGAAACAAATGACACCGTTGCCAAAGCGGCAATAAAATCATTCTCTGGACACGTGTGGTATTTGAGTGAAATTCAATTAGGTTTTTTTTTTTTGACAACGATGTTTCATCTGAAATGAAGTTAGTCATGGTTACAGCACTTAACAAGATAACAACATAATAGCCTTCTGTCCAACATTACAACAAACTTTCTGATTTATAACAACTAATTGTTGGCCAGAAGAAATTTGCGAGTTTGAATGTCGTCAATGATGTAGCCGACCGTGGAGTGACCCTGAGTCAAGTATTCAATGGTGTACTAACCAATCAAGAGGAACAGAAACAGTTTTTGTTTCAAGAAGTATCGAAACACCTTCGTTACTTTCCTAATGCTTTCAAGTCCACCCTAATTGTCCCAGCCGCAGATAGAATATCATTACTTGGACTAGAAGGCATGTATCTAGTGAATAGCGATCTTTCAGTCTGAACTATGTTGAATTGACTCTTAATGTTTATTAGCTGAAGGTTCTGAAAGTTACTATTCTGGTGTTATGTACAAAACAGTTGTTTGTTCTCTTTTACAGCAAAAGGTGTCTTCAAATAACTTTTGATTGTTTTGTGTTACAGCAGGATTACCGATTACGGTATGGTTATGTCGCGAAAAACTGATTATTGCAAAACTTTGACACTGTTGAGCTATCAATAAATATTATCAGAAAACATTCAAATTTTGCCAATTTTATTCTTATAACATTATTATTACATTTTGGGGGTGGCAGGGTAAAAACTCAGATATATATATATATATAAATATATATATATATATATATATATATATATATATATATATATATATATATATAATTCCATTTGTTGCAAAATTATTTACATTTTAGTATATTAACTGTCTATCAAAGCGGAGGCTTTGATAGTAACTTCATTCGTTAGTTTCAATGTGCATATCCATCCATTGTCATTGATCTACTGATACAATATTTAGTCTTCATTTATTCAGTAAGTCTCTGTTATAATATTAAAGTAGTTTATTTGTAGCATTCAAAGTAAATACTATGGGACCCAATCACTAAGCAAAAGACCCCGAATTGGACTATTTAAATTTTTGGTGTCAATCATCATTGACCTTTGAAATAATTATGTTTTTCAATAATGATATATAAAAAACATAGCTTTTGTAAATAAATGTAAATAATACAATGGTAAATAACGTATCATAACAAATATTCTTGTTTAGAAATCCTAAAAAAAAACGGTGTCTACCTTTTTGGATCTTTGTTTAAAATATTATGAATGATACAGATTGTGATCTTTCATTACATTCTCTACAACAAACTTCTTGACATATTAAAACAACCAAACACAGCCAGAACTTCAGTTGGACCAAAACCAGACAAACTTTGACCCGCAAAATGTTTAACCAGCCACACTAATTTGTCCAACACAAGTTAGCATCAACTCTCTGGTTTACACCATTAACGTCTGCATTTTATCTATGTTATTTCAGAATAACATATTCTTAAATTATTATATTTATATTATGTCACTGTATTTCTCCATTCTGTCAAATTAAAGATCTTATAGCATTCGGCTGGTTGAAAAGATTCGTTCCCCCTATCAATAGGCCAAAAGTATTAGCGCAAACTGACCATTTTATATTTATCAATATTATAGAAACATCTTACATAACATAACACAATCAGTCAAACACCTTGTTTGACTAAACTAGACTGTTGACTGTAAACATTGTCTAGACTCTTGAGCTAGTCTGGTGCCTTTACACATTGTCTACACTCTTGACCTAGTCTAGTTATTCTAGATATTGTCTACACTCTTGAAAAAGGCAGGTGACTCTACACATTTTTTATATTTTCCTAAACTAGGCTGATGAATCTACACATTTCTTAGACTATTGAGCAAGTCTGGTGACTCTACACATCATCTACATTTTTGATATTTGTTTAAAGTGCTATTGATGAGACAGATTGTGATCTTCCATTACATTCTCTACAACAAACCTCTAGAGATATTGAAATTAAAGGAGCTAAACATGAAATTGACTTGAGTTGCCTAATATTTAATGTTGCCGTTGATTGTATAGATTTTGATCTTCATCTATCTAAGACTCAAAATGAGTTATCTTGGCTAAGACGATGACATCTATACATAAGAGTGCGATTATGTCTGCCAAAGGGAGATTCCTCAAAGTACGTCATGTTCTGCTCATTTGTATTTTACGAAATGACACGCAGTATGAGACTGGACCCACACTGTTATATTAAGTTATACTATTTCGTTAAAAAAAGGTATTCATTGTAAAGTTAAACTTTTATTTATTCCAAATTTATTTTACATTGTGACGGATGTTCTATTTCCTCAAATCTTGTTACTCGACTTTGAACTTTTATTTTTTTTAAATAGTCATGAAAATGGACGATTCTGATACTTTCCAATTGATGAATTGAGAATTTGTAGAATTACAAATCTTATCTATTTTTATTAATGTTTTAAATGGAAGAAAAATTCATCTCAGATTATGTCAAAATCATTGCCTTGCATAGCGACGGAGCAGAACGTGGCAAAAAACAGAACAATTTTAGTCATATTTAGACTTACCCAATCAACTAGATTATATAAATGTGTTCAAAAATACAAATAAATAGTATCAAAAATAAAAAGTAAAAAAAAACAAACGAAAATAAATAAAACAAACTTATAAAATAGCAAAAACAATTAAAAAAGTAAATAATTCATTATATCAAGAAATTATCTAAATTATCATTACTAATTATAATTTTTTTTACATAAGATGCTAAGAAGACATAAATAATCAATCACTTTAAAATAAAGCTTAATGTATTAATCATGATATAATGATATTCGTTTATAAATATCAGAATTATATTTTTTTTTTATTTTTGTGTATGTTTTATAAAAAGCTTTTTGTCTGACAAAATATTTTTTTTATATTATTCTGAATTGTCCACTGTAATAATAGGTTGACGATATAGGTTTAAAGACTAATGCACCATTTATAAGTCATTTAATAAATCAAATGATAAATAGACTTTCTAATTCACTCAGATATCACATTAATTATTTACCTGTCACATTACTTGACGAACTGTCAATACGTAAGACGCACACAATAATTAGTAAACAAGACGATTGAATGTAAATCATTGTATTAGCTTTATTTTTCACCGTGACACTTTAAAATGTCCAGTAGACTATTTCATTCAACATTTTCTTCACGTCCATCCATTTAGAAAATGAAAAATGTTTGTAGCTGATAAGATAAATCAGTGGTTCTCAATTGTGTGTGTTAAAATTTATTCATTGCGATATTAAATAATCTACAGTTCATGGTTATGTCAATTATAATATAATTTTAGAATACATTTTGAGAGCTGAACGCCTTTGAATTCTACATCCTCAAGATATATCTCTTGAATCTAAATAGTTCTTCCCGTCCCATTGATTTAGTTCCTTCTAGAGAAACATAGTAAACGACACTATTTTAAACCAGAATGTTGTGATGTGCTTCAAATTAAATTATCTCAGAGACATTAGAGTCAGATTTCCGTCTAGCGTAATAGTATCTGCATATGTAATTAAAACTAGAGAGACAATGTTCTAAAATGAAAATAAAAAAAAAGAAAGAAAAATAAAAAATATGTTCCATATAACAAAACAAACATTAAATATAAACAAACTTTCCAGACTCAGGCGAGTCAGAAACAAATGTTTACTCAATGTATTGAATTGGGAGAAAACTAATAGGACAAGTAGGTCTATATTGCAAAATATACTTCTCGAAGCAATTATTTGTATGTAATTCATAGTATTTGATATTAAAACTATTTATATTTGATAATATCACTTAGCTTATGGTCTATATAATTAATTGGGTTTGAAAAAAAAAAAATCAAAAACGGTTGTTTAGTTGGCAGCATAACATTAAAAAATACGTTTAGACCCTTGAGATATTTTTTTTACAATATTTTATTTATTTTAATTACACAAACAATACATTACATGTATTATTACAATATAACAAGTCTTACACTTTGCGACACAAAGCCAACGGGGCAAGTGGAGTCTTTAGTAAAAGTAATCAAACAGACTATCAAAGTGGTGCAAAGAAATAAATATATCCATGTCGGCCTGCTACAGCTACCATATACAACAAAACAGTATTCTGACCTTATTCCTGCATAATTAATATTTTGGCGGAAAATAAGAACTGATCTCGAGTATGATTTGGGGTTACAAACGGATAGTGATGATGTTCATGATTCTGATTTCAGTGCAGAAATCACACCAAATCTTCTTCCTTAGGAAGATCTTAATGATCTATTTCGAGATCTTAATCTTCTAAAGTCACCAGCTGAACTGATTGCATAAGGCTTACAAGAACAGAACCTTCTCACTTTTGAAACTAGTGTAACTGTGTACATATATCATGAATCAAACAGTGTACAGTTCTTTTCAAGTTAGTAAGACTTGTTATATTGTAATAATATTGAAGGACTTGTCACATCTATGAGATTATTCATATTTATCAGACCATCGCTGCTAGGAGTGAACAGAAAGACAGGAAGAACGACATTTGAGAAATAACATTAATTAGTTGATGAATATATTAAAAAAATAAGAAAACCCATTATATATGACTTAGCACGTAACATCCTAACAACATATGCATTGACTTATTTTAATTTTAATCTCATATTTAAACAAAAAAAATATTATTTTGCTGGTATCTATCTAATCATGTGAAAGGACCTACACCATCCATATCTAGCATCATTGTGTATATATGTAGTCTGTACTGTATTGTTCGGTGCATTTGGAAAATAATTAATTGATGTTTTTTATATTGATAAATTTATTTTATATTTTTGTTTTTCAGAGGGACACGTTTTTTTTTTGGAAGAAAATTTAAGGATCCTTTTAAACTTCTTTCTCTGATAATTTTTTAAATACAAAGAAAGTCTAAAAGCCAAAAATAAATTATAAATATAAATCTTTGTGACAGGGTGTCCAATGAATAAGTTTCAATTTCTTTTCTTGCTCCTATAAATTTTTTATTGTTTAATATACCTGTCTGATTTTTCTTATTCATTTCGTTGTAGGCCTCAAGATAATTACAATTAATTGTCTTTGTGTATATGTAAATTTATTTATGGCTTGACAGAGTCTGGTAAGTGTAGTAAATTATTCTATTTTTTTAAATTTTAAATGCAACATTTAGTTTTTTTTCTTCCTGGTTTAGAAATATATCTAACATTAAAAACACATAAAGATAAAATCTCGCAAAACGGAAATCTGAATTTAATGTCTCGGAGATAAATTAGCATTAGTAATTGACAGTAATCCTCAAGTAGGAACGAAAATGCAGAGAAGCAATCAACATCTTGATGCAATTGTCATCTCTTGATGATCTAAACACGAGGAGTTAATTACTCAAACATAATAATTATTTTTCTTTGCTTGTGTGTTGTGAAAGTTAAATAAAATACACTGGGTCTAATGTTCGAACAATTTAGAACCATTGGTTTTGCTGGTCTCCTACAAACATTTCATATTTGAAATGGATGGATGTAGAACAGATAGAGAATAACATAATTTATTACAAATTTAAATTATTGTTTTGAAAAAAAGTTAATTACAATGACAAACATTCTATCGTACTGTTTACTGTTAGTTGTGTGCGTCAAATTTTTGGCTGGAAGTTTCTGGGTGTGGCAAGCACATGACAGGTTTGGTAGTATTACTATCTGTGTAATTATGTATGTTTTAGAAGTTGATCTAGGCAAGAAAGAAAAAGAGGGAGATAGAATAAAAAGTAAAAAGTTCCCTTTTTAGCCCTAACGGGCCTTCGGGGCAGATGAAGTGTAGAATTCATCTGTTTCTATAACCTCGGCATATGAAGGGATTGTGTGGTTAGCACAACGCCCAGCCGCCTTTACTTCCCCAACTTAAAGTCAGGTACACATTTAAAGCTGGGTGGACTTGTGGAACGATATTGCACCAAATTTCACCTGGAAAAATTCCATGTGCCTCACCGAGAATCGAACCCAGGACTCTCAGGTCGACAGTCGAGTATCTACACCACTCGGCCTTCCGTCCCGAGATAGAATAAAGGGAGATAAAAAAGAGAGTGGGATAATCTATGTTACAATGAAGATTGCTGTAAATAAATTAAAGTTAATTTGCTTTTTAATTAAAAAAAAAAAAACGTTTTTTCAATGCAAGAAAGTTATAAAAATGATTTTTTAGTAACGTACTTCAAAATATGTGACACACAAAGGTACGTCACATGCCTTGTAAACTTATCTCTATTCTATGTGCGTACTCCGTTTAACTCACACACTACACTTTGTTCTAAGCTTTTTTTTTCTTACGAGGTTGTGGCTGAACAGTTGATGGAAAACTATTTATGGACTTTTAGCCCTACACCGCTGTTCCATCTATCAACATCTTTTTAAGATGTCAGCTATAATGTGTAGCAGCTAATATATTTATATTTATAAATATAGATAACCTAAATTATTAGCGTGAGAATAATACACATTTCCGTCAGCCATGTTTCAACAATTGTATTGTAACACAAACAATAAATCTGACATATATAGTCAAGAAAAATACTTTTCCAAATATAATAAACATGTACATTTATTACTAAATTATTAGTCCAAACATTCCACGTCCCTCTCCTTCAAATAGATTGATAAACACACACACACACAGCCCGGGTTTAAAAAAGGTTTTCTGTTTACCTTCTGTTTTCTCCCTACCCCCTCTCTCTCCCTCCCTCTCTCTCACCCTCCCTCTCTCCTTCCCTCCCTCCCCCTTTTTCTCCCTCCCTACCCCTCTTTCCCTCCCTCCCTACATCTCTCTTTCTCTCTCCTCCTCTCCCTCTCTCCTTCCATCCATTTCTCCCCCTTCCTCCCTCCCTCCTTCCATCCTTCCCTCACGGCCATCTCTCTCTTTATCTCTCTTCCTCCCTCTCTCCCCTCTCTCTTCCACCCTCCCCCTCTCCCTCCCTCACTTTCTTTTTCCCTCCCTCTCCCATCTCTCTCCTTCTCTCTCCCCCTCTCCCTCTCTCCCCCTTCCCCTTCCTCCCTTTCACCCTTCCTGCCCCCTCTCTCTTTCTCTTTATCTCTCTCCTTCCCTATCTCCCTCTCTCCCAACCTCTCTCCCTCCCTACCCCCTCTATCCCTCCCTCCCTCTCTCTCCCTCCTTTTCTCTTCCCCTTTCCATCTCTCTCCCTTCCTCCCTTCATCTCTCCCCCTTCCTCTCTCCGTCCATCATTTTCTCCTTTCCTCTCTCTCCCTCCCTGCCACCTCTCTCTCTTTATCTCTCTCTCTCTCTACATCCCTCTCTCTCTCTCTTTCTGTATAATTAAACGTCAAATTAAATAAACAGAAAACCTTACTTTAAACCCGGGCAAAGCCGGGTACATGCAGCATGAAAATAAAAACAACAACAATTCTTTATTTCTTTTTCCGTCCCTAACCCTTTCTTCTCCGTCCGTTAAATGACACATTCACCTGGTTTGCGAATACAGGGAATGCCCTGTGCATTGATACAAATTGAATACAAAGAAATTTGAAATACATATCAACGTAGTGGCTAAGATTCCAGCGTATTCCTTTTTTCCGGGCTCCAGCCATAGATTAGCAAAAATAATTAAGTACAATTAAAGTACCCATTGAGATGGAACGAAACCTGTTTAAGAACCTTTCCCATGTAATTTTGTGTACGTGTACCAAATTTCACGTTATTTGGTTGTCTGGATCTTGAGTTTACTTACCTCTTTTGTTTAGTAAAGGTTTCTCTAAAATGTTGTGTTGAGTTGGGTAGTACATGGAGCGAGGTCGGCGGCTGTAAGCCATTTAGCAGCACAAAGGCACGATACAGCACCCGCGCGCAAGATCTATTCGGCTTTATTATTAGGTAAAATTTTAATGTATCATCGGGAAATGACGTCACAGATGATTTTCATTTATAGCGATGGCGTTCCCATATCGTGATTGCTTTAATATACTAAAATACTAAAATAACACTGAAAAACAAGTGTTGGACTTCTTATATGTCATTAACGTTTTCGGAACCAGTTTTTCATGCTGATTTTGAATCTGTAAATCATTTTGCTCTATCAGCTCAAATTATTAAGATATTGCCGAACAAAGTTTTGTATGCGCCCAAACAGGAATAGACTGCGCGTACACACATGTTCACAAACACACATACCTCGTAATTATATACGTATATTGGCAATGTTCTTTTTTTCTGCAGTTTCAGACTTCATAAAAGGAGAGTGAATGTGGCAATTGCAAGTTGTTTAAAATATGGCGACCAGAGGATGCGTAAATTCACCGGATCTGTTTTGCTACGTGTGCGGCTTTTTCACAAACAAGTCTCATCAGAAGACTTTCACGCCGTTACTGAAGAAAGCTTATCAACTTTATTTTGACTCAAAGGTGGATTGTGGTAAGTCGTGGGCACCACAGTTCATCTGTTCGACATGTTCAGGCAACTTGCATGGTTGGATGAGGAAGGCAAAGAAAAACAACCACATGGCATTCGGAGTTCCTATGATATGGCGTGAGCAAAGCAATCACTCCACAGATTGTTATTTTTGTTTGTCAAACATCAATGGAATTTGTTATAAAACTCGTACAACTGTCAATTACCCAAACGTTCCATCAGTTTCAAAACCAATTCCACACGATCCTGTCATTTGTCCAGTACCACAATCGCCTGTAGAATACACAATAGACGAAGAGAATGATGAAGAAAATGATGTTCCATCTTGTGCCGATGACTCAGACCCTGACTACAAAGCTGCCGGAGAAGGAATTCATTTGATGAATTATGCTGAACTTTGCGACCTTGTGCGAGATCTGGCGCTAACAAAAGGCCAAGCTGAACTTCTTGGTTCACGGTTAAATGAATTTAATTTGCTTGCACCAGGTACAGCTACAGCAAACTTTCGTCACAGGCATAAACAGCTTGTTCAATACTTTGATGTGACTGGCAGTATTTGCCACTGCACAGATGTTGACGGCCTTATGAGAAGTCTTGGTGTCGAACACATTGTTGAAGATTGGCGACTGTTTATTGACTCGTCAAAGACTAGCTTAAAAGCAGTATTGTTGCACAATGGAAACAAATATGCTTCAGTACCAGTTGGATATTCTGCCCACATGAAAGGGACATATGAAAACATGTCGGAACTGTTGGAAACAATACGTTATCGCGTGTACAAATGGAATATCTGCGGCGATCTAAAAGTAATAACTATTTTGATGGGAATGCAGACAGGGTACACGAAGTACATGTGCTTCATATGCGAATGGGACAGCCGAGATAAGAAGCATCACTATACAAAAAAGAATTGTTCGATCAGAGACAGAATGCAACCAGGAAACAAAAACGTTCTTCATCAACCGTTGGTTGATCTTGACAAAATTCTCATGCCACCGCTTCATATAAAATTAGGACTGATGAAGAACTTTGTCATGGCATTAGACAGCAAATCGAATGCATTTATATACCTATGCCACAAGTTTCCAGAGCTCAGTTATGCTAAAGTCAAGGAAGGTATTTTCATAGGTCCACAAATAAGAAAAATCATGGCCGATGAAGACTTTCAAAACACTTTAAGTCATCCTGAAACTGATGCGTGGGTGGCATTCAAGTCAGTCGTAACCAATTTTCTTGGAAATAAGAAGTCTGTTGACTATGAAACAGTTGTAAAGAAATGCATTAGTGCCTACAAACACCTGGGATGCAATATGTCTCTGAAAATTCATTTACTCGATTCACATCTAGACTTCTTCCCAGAAAACCTAGGCGCAGTAAGCGATGAACATGGCGAACGCTTCCACCAGGACATTTCTGTAATGGAGTCACGCTACCAGGGCCGGTGGAGTGCAGCAATGTTAGCTGACTACTGTTGGACTATACAACGCGACTTGCCAAGTACTCAGTACAAGCGGAAGTCTACAGCCAAGAAATTCAAACCATGAACATTTTAAACATTTTACACATGCATTTGACTTTAAATGGAATATATTTTTTACATATAATTTTATTAGTTATAACTGATTTCATGCTTGTGTTTAATATTTGTTTACATTAACTGCAAAAGAGAATATATGGTTCAAAATTTCATTTTTATCTATATTGGAGTATTATAACTATAATAAAAAAAATAACATTGCGGATTTCTTAAAATTGGAGGCTGATAGAGACAAATGGTTTGCATATTCGAAATCATCGTGTGTAAATTGAGTAAGATTAGATGATGGGTACCAAGAAGTCCACGATAAGTTATTTTTTGTTTTCCAGTGTAATTAATTACAATTTAACTACCCATTGAAATGGAACGAAACCTGTTTAAGAGCCTTCCCCATGTAATTGTGTGTATGTGTACCAAATTTCACGTTATTTGTTTGTCTGGATCTTAAGTTTTAAGGGAACAGACAGACTGACATATATATATATATATATATATATATATATATATATATATGTATATGTTACCAGCAAAGTGTGAAATGTATAGAATGCCTGGTGGTTTTAGGCAAAGTATACAATTTTTTAATTGTGCATACATTTCCTAGTCATTATATACAATGCCTAGGCATTGTATTTAATGAATAGTGTCGTTTAGGCAAAGTATCAACAAAGAACATCAAAAGCCTTTATTGATAAAAATGTATTTTAATATCGAATGAATGCAAAATAAAGCATATGATGTTCATACCGGAAAAAAAAAAAACAACGACAACAGAGCTGAGATTGAAGTATTTGCTTCAGCAGGTAAGACTGGATTCACACTTAGAATTGTACAGTACTTAATGTTCTTCTTTCACACAAAACACCTCGTCTTTTGGTATTTTGATCTGTCATGTTCATATTTCACGAATTAGTGAAGAATTGATAAATAATAAAAAAGATGTTGTTTCTGGTGAAAACAAGCAGAACACAACTAGAATGAGTTACTTGTTGCAGCAGGGAAGACTAGAATGGCAATATGAATTGCAATTAATTTTCTTTTTCACACAAAGACACCTCATGGTTTGGCATTTCGTCTTGCATATACATCTGACGAATCCTTGGCCGCTTCCTGTAGACTGAGAAGTAGCAGCAGATCGGAGAGCTATTTCAAGGTCAGGAACGTCTTCCGCTTTTATTAAATCTTTTGGACAAACGATGAATTCTGATCTGGCATATAGTTGCTTCAAGATTCCATGAGCAGGTCCAAGGCGGTAAAAGCCATCTTCTGACATGCTCATAACAATTGCTTTACAGATTTCGTGAGTCACCTCGCCCTTTGTCAACAACGGGAATCGGAACTCGCACAGTGGCTCCCAAAGGCGCAGGAGGAAATTTTTTGTCCTAATCCCTTTTCATTATTTTCGCCTGAATTTTAAGGTTCGATTTCGATTTCATTTTATTTTGTATAGCTTTATCAAAACTGAAGCAAGCAGTGCACACAATTCTAACACCATAATCTTCTACTTCGTTGTCGTCATCGTCTTTATGGGAATGCCCACAGATAACATGAACATTTCGGCTACACTTTCCACATTATGACCACCCCTGGTTTCTTTAAAGCTAACGCAACTGGCAATGGAAAAAAGGGTCTTCGGTAACCAAGGAATGGGAAGTCTCTTCAATAACCATTGCTGTACCACTGCTTTGGTTACCATCATCATGGTTAGCATCCTCGTGCACGTCTTCTGCAGAAAAAGCTGTCTCTTGTATTCTTCATGCATGTCTACTGCAGAAAGGGATGTCTTTTGCATTCATCATGCATGTCTTCTGCAGAAAGGGCTGTCTCTTGCATTCCGTTACATACTTTGTCGAACGGGAACTCGGCATTCTATAAAATGCCTAGCCAATGTATGAAATAGCAATTTATTTCATACTTTGTCTGAAAAATTCAGGCATTCTATACATTTGCCGGTAACATATATATATATATATATAGATAGATAGATAGATAGATAGATAGATAGATAGATAGATAGATAGATAGATAGATAGATAGATAGATAGATAGATAGATAGATAGATAGATAGATAGATAGATAGATAGATAGATAGATAGATAGATAGATAGATAGATAGATAGATAGATAGATAGATAGATAGATAGATAGATAGATAGATAGATAGATAGATAGATAGATAGATAGATATGGTGGGTCAAAAAAGTAAGAACATCATATGGCATACGAATTACTTAAAAATATAATTTAATTAATTGTATTTGTCAAGATAACATAGAGCTCAGGTCGGCGAGTATGGTTGAAAGGAGGCGTGCACATTTTGGTGCGCATGTTATCTCTATACTTATAAGACGCATTTGTTGTCTGTCTGTCTGTCTGTTCCCTTATAACTCAAGATCCAGACAATCAAATAACGTGAAATTTGGTACAAGTACACATACTTACATGGGGAAGGTTATAGGACAGGTTTCGTTTCACCTCGATGGGTAGTTTAATTGTAATAAATTATTTTTATTTTAGTATATTTTACTATATAAAAGTAATCTCGACGGCGCCATAGATAAAACTCTTCTGTGACGTCATTTCCCGATGATCGAATAGAACTTGCGCGCTGGTGCTGTATTGTGCCTTTGTGATGCGAAGAATTGTTGATGTTTTTTCATGCTTCCCGATTTGTACAGTTTGAGGAAGGTAAATGAATGAGGAAGGATTTTAGAAGAAGTGTGAAGCCATAATAATATGTATATATATATATATATATATATATATATATATATATATAGTGAGAGAGAGAGAGAGAGAGGAGGGAGAGAGATAAAGCGAGAGAGAGGGGATGGGGGAGAGAGGAAATGATGGTTGGAGGGAAGGAGGGGGAGTGAGGGGGGAGAGGGAGAGGGGGAGAAAAGGGGTGAGGGAGGGAGAGGGAGGGAGAGAGGGAGAAAGGGAGGGAAGGAAAAAGAAAGGAAGGGAGGGAGAGTGGGAGTAGGGAGGGAGATAGAGAGGAGGGAGGGAGAGAGAGAGGGTGGGAGAGAGGGAGGGATAGAGATAAAGAGAGAGGGGGCAGAGAGAGAGAGAGGAAACTAGGGTGGAAGGAAGGGGTAGGAGGGGGAGGGGGAGAGGGAGAGAGGGGAATGGGAGAGGGAGGGATGGAGAAAGAAGGGAGGGAAGGAGGGAGGATGGGAGAAATGGGAGGGATGAGAGATAAAGAGTGAGAGGGGGGCAGGGAGGGAGAGAGAGGGAAGGAGGAAGGGAGGAAGGGGGAGAGAGGGAAGGAGAGGGATGGAAAGGGGGGAGAGAAGGGGGTGGAGAGGGGGAGAGAAGGAGATGGGAGAGGGAGGGGGAGGGAAAGGGAGAGAGGGGAAGGAGGGAGAGAGAGGAAGGGAGAGAGTGGGTAGGGAGAAAACAAAAGGTAAACAGAAAACCTTATTTTAAACCCGGGCAAAGCCGGGTACTTGCAACTAGTGTTTTATAAATCAAAACTTGTAGAGCTCTGTTAGTGGACAGCGGCAAGTGACGTGCAACGCATAGTTTTGTTACCAACATACGCAAATAACAGATTTATACAAAAAAGCGTTGGAGTAGGCTTTTGTTCACTTTATGTGTGTGTGTGTATGTGTGTGTGTGTGTGTGTGTGTGCAGCTGCTCAGTTCCAACATACTCAACTAACATATTTATACAAAAAAGCGTTGGAGTAGGCTATTGTTGACTTTATGCTTATAAATGGTCTATAGTGCTGATCATAGGTAATATATTGTAACATCTGTTTAACTCTCTCACTCTCTCTCTCTCTCTATCTCTCTCTCTCTCTTTCTCTCTCTCTCTCTCTCTTTCTATCGGCGGTCTCAAATATATTGATTTCATTGGGAAATATTATCGATGTTTCCTTTTAAAAAAAACAACATTAAGTAGATAGATCGTGAGAAAATCAGCTATACATATTTGATTGATAGATATAGTGTCTACATACCATTGACTTTTTGTTATGCATCGCAATGTTATGTAAATAATGTAACAGGTTCATGTTGGCTTTGCACAGATCAAATTTGTGACACAGCGATGGCCTAGCTAACAGTAAAACTAATATTCTATAATATGTGTGACACAGCGATGGCCTAGCAGTAAGACATATATTTTATAACATATATCTTAAAATAAAACACTTGGACGTATCCTCTTCATCCACTCTTTGATTCGTGCTGTTGTGCTGTGATAAAAACTAGAGGCGATAACGTTATTCATTTTTACATTGACGTCTTCAGTAGTGCACATAAGTCTGTTATGTTTTTGTCAAAATCTTGGTCATAAAATCAGGGGCGTCATTTAAGGGGGGGAGGGACAGTGTTTTGAGTTCTTTTTTTATCAACTTATAGTTGATGTTACAACAGCAGTGAACAGCATTGATATTGTAAGTTCACTCCAGTTGAAAGTAACAATACTAATAATATACCATTCTTTAATATAACTGCATTAATATGCACTGACATATAATGATGAACTCTAGAATACAATAACTACTGTCTAGATACAAACTACAACATGCATCAGCATACTACGATGACTGTAGCTAGACTTATTTCATAATTGCTAAACTAAAACACTTGCTCCCAGATGTAAGTGGATGGAGGAATGACGTCATTGTAGCTGTGGTGGGCTGAATATAACAAATTGCGTCATCAAACTCTGACTATACCGTTTCTCCACAGACAGGCTATTTAAGATTTTTTCCCTTAATTTTTTTTTTGTAAAAGGAATAAACAAATTATATAGTTCTCCAAACTATTATTAAATAATATATTTCACAAACAGGAAGTAATAGTCACATTCGTGATGTTCCCGCTTGTCATAACTTACCAGTGTTGCAAGAGTTGTTTAAAGAAAGATTAAAACAAAACAAAACAGAAAAAGACCCAACAGATAAGTAAAACTGAAAAGAAATGCCAAACGTTTCTTCTAGCTTTTTCATTGTATGGATACTTGTATGTATCCAACACATGAAAACTTTTAATCCCTTGGGCTGAAGTATTTGAAGCTTCATGTCTATAAATTGTAAGTGTTCATTTTTGATACATTATTAAATGATGTGTTTTCTTGAACGTACGGCTTGTACATGTTTTCTGTACTGAATGAGTTAAAGTATAACGTCTTGCAAACATTTCTTTAATATGTAACTATTAATACTATAGTGCTCTTTCTTTTTTCTTCACAACGTACGGTATGCACTGGCCACAGAAACACTATAGCAGACGTGAGGGGACTTGAACTAGACCAGAGGTTCCCGAAGTTCTTAACATAAATAGAACCCGGGGCATTCGGTTAAAAGCCGAGCGCTGTATTGCACTGTCATACGTCCCCTCTACATGAACTTAATAACGCAGTTGTCAATAATAATTTCTTTTTAAACATACTTGAAAACGTCGCATCATTAACCTTTACTATTCAGAAATGATATTTGAGTAACCCTCCCAACTGGTAGACAAGCCTGGCGTCCTCTTCCAAGCTGCCAAAAAGGAAATGTTCTTGGTCCTGCTATTAGTTAGAAAGTGTCGAGGTGTGCAGCAAGTGTTCTCCACTTCTACCAACAGCAGGTAAGGTTGTGCTAGTCTTCGTTCTAAAGTTTTAATGTTAGACAGCCTCCATCTGTACTGAAATACCAGAGAATCGATATTTAGAGAAAATATCTAAGAAATGGATTACTAGATTTTCTGAGTCATTTACGTGAGAAATGATATACGAATTTTTGTATGTAAATCTCAAGAAAAAGTAATATGTATAATGTTCAGTATGTTTTTATTTCTATAAAATGTCTATATTTAATGTACAATTATCTCGCCTTACCGACAACATCTCAAACTACATCGCATTAGATGATTATTTTTTTTACTATTACGTCATATGAATTAATTGTATATGGGTTTAGTCTGTGTAGTGCCGTACACAATGTAGGCGATGCAAACTAGCACATTTATGAGGAAGGATTCACATAACTAAAAAAGCTTTGATGTCTTTCTTTTTTTTAATAAGCCTGATAATCTCGTCTACGACCTCAACTAATACATGAATGCCTCTGAAATGATGGAATATTTTCTTAAATTGAAGGGTAGTGTCATGGTTACATTTTCTAGTAATATAATTTATGATGCATATAGTTGTATATATTATTATTTATTATATTTTCTTCTGTGAATCTTCTGCTTATGGTAAAGTGTATATCAATTATAGCATATTCAGTCTCTTCGGAGTTGATTATTTTTCTAGTATATTAATTAAATGTCCACAGATATTTGTGAGACATAACCCATATATCAACAGTTATGAATCACTGAATAGACAGTTTGTTAATATATATATATATATATATATATATATATATGCTAGCCGTGATTTGTTTTTTATACAATGTGTCACACAAAGTTTGGTGGTGGTGGTGGGGATGCATTGGGCCCAGAACATCGGATAAAACGTACACATCTATATCAAAAACATGACTTTGGGGGAAAACAAAAAAGTTCTAACAATTTAGCAATTTATTTTTTTACCAGGCTAATCAGAATTATGACAATAAAGAGGGGATACACAGATGTCAAAAGATTGGGAAACACTGCCTAACAGATAAGACCAGACTCAAGACACATTTATAAATAATTACCTAATCATATAATGTTAATTTCTTTAAGAATCACAGGCGTGACTTCGATGATTATGCGACACATGTTAGTTACTTCTGTCTATATAAATACAACATCGTTGTAACCCGAGCAACATTCTGACAGAAAACAAAAATACAGTCTACACAACACTAGAAAAGAACTCGGCGAAAAGGTTTTAGTGTTTATGTTTTAGATAAAAAGCTTCATTATAGAAACTGTTAGGTATTATACTGGTTTATTAATGTTTATTTGAATGTATGGCAGTTTATGTTAAATGTTAAATGCGGGAAAACATTTACAGAATGTCGCGCTACATTTTATCTTTATTTTAATATTTTGTGTGCATCAACTGTACCTGTCTGAGTGGAAAGTACCTGTCAGAGTGGAATGGTACCTGTCAGAGTGGAATGGTACCTGTCAGAGTGGAATGGTACCTGTCAGAGTGGAAAGTACCTGTCAGAGTGGAATGGTACCTGTCAGAGTGGAATGGTACCTGTCAGAGTGGAATGGTACCTGTCTGAGTAGAAGGGTACCTGTCTGAGTGGAAAGTACCTGTCAGAGTAGAAGGGTACCTGTCTGAGTGGAATGGTACCTGTCAGAGTGGAATGGTACCTGTCTGAGTAGAAGGGTACCTGTCTGAGTGGAAAGTACCTGTCAGAGTGGAATGGTACCTGTCAGAGTGGAATGGTACCTATCAGAGTGGAATGGTACCTGTCTGAGTAGAAGGGTACCTGTCTGAGTGGAAGGGTACCTGTCTGAGTGGAATGTTACATGTCTGAGTGGAATGTTACATGTCTGAGTGGAAGGGTACCTGTCTAAGTGGAATGGTACTTGTCTGAGTGGACGGGTACCTGTCTGAGTGGAAGGGTACCTGTCTGAGTGGAAGGGTACCTGTCTGAGATGACGGGTACCTGTCTGAGTAGATGGGTACCTGCTAAATTAGCTAGTATGGCAGTGTCTGGCTCTGAATGTGAGTGTTTATGCTAGTATTGATAGCGTGTGTTTTCCATGAAATAATTGTTATAGTGACTGGGTGTGTATTATCGCCCACTCATCAACTATTGGGGATTTTTTTCTGCCACAATTGACAGAAGGGAGTGTGACGAGTTATTTTAATTAAGTTTCTAGGCCAAATATAATTATTACAACCAACTATAATAATTACAACCAAATATAATTATTACAACCAAATATAATTATTACAACTAAATATAATTATTACAACCAAATATAATTATTACAACCAAATATAATTATTACAACTAAATATAATTATTACAACCAAATATAATTATTACAACCAAATATAATTATTACAACCAAATATAATTATTACAACCAAATATAATTATTACAACCAAATATAATTATTACAACCAAATATAATTATAACAGTTAGATAAACGCTACACAACGATTCTTTCTATTTCTATTCTTTACTTTGATACATTATACTTGACCACAAATTATATCAATAAAATATTGCTTTCTGCTGAAGAACAAAAATATTTGTATTTAAGTCTTCGGCGTCCGAACATAGTAATTTCCTGATTTATTTACGGATGAGAATGACCCCCCTTTGAACCCAAAAAATTAATATTTTCTTTCAAAATATTGTTATATATTTTTTTTATTTTAAAGAGCGATAATAAAATTAGTTAAAATAAAAATGAACAATAAAAAAAATAAATTTTGAAATTTAAAATATTACACGAGAAAAAAAACCTTTTGTGCCGACACGACAGTCGCCATTTTGGCTGGTTCGTTTACAGCGTGTATCTGTCGGCACACTTCTGTCTCCTTTTAAATAATAAAACGGCTTCAGACGACTCGGATTTTAGTAAAGTTCTCATGAATGGGAGTCAGATGGTAGCCTTTATTCATCATAGCATGAAGATATTGCATTAGTTTCTCCACCGAATGCTAATCTAAGAATGTAAGTATGATGTTTTCTTATTTTATGCTAATAATTTTAATTTTTTTAAATGAAAAATATTTTGTTTTCTTTTTTCCTGGGTATTATTAGTTAAAGTATTCATTTCTATGTTAAATAAATCTGATTTTTCTTTAAAATTTTATAATTTTCTGTAATGAATCAATAAATAATAACACGTGCTAAAGCATTGTTTATGTTATAAGCTGATTTTAATTTTTGACCAAATAAATGAAAATGCTTATAAAGAAAATTATGGAATATTCTGTCATGTAATTTAAAAAGATATAAACTTATAATTGTGTTAACTACATTTTTTTAAAACCTGATAGTCTATATAAATGTAATTCTATTATTATGCAGTATATTTATATAAATATTTTGTCTTATCCTTAACTTTAGGGAACAAACATATATGACTATCGCATTAGTGATGATGGACCTCTCAAAGCGATTCGACACTTACAGCTAGGGCACCAGGCCTTCATCTTTTCGATGATGAATGACAAGAAACAAGACAATGTTATCTTGAATTTCTTATGCCAGGTAACAATCATTTATAAATAAAATAGCCTGCTAATAATTAAGGTAAAAAAAGTGTTACATTTTTATGATACCTTTTGTAATCAAAAGTGCACCTGGTTGGCAATATTTCCTTAGTTAATTCTCAGTACCATATATTTTACTTTACTACAATTTGTATAACAGTAAATAAACCAACTGATAAATATGTAGCAAGTCGCTTAGCTTGCAGGCACTCACTCATGTCTCTCTGAATTAAGATTTATCAATGATATGGTTTTGTATGCGCTAAATATGTATAACTGGATGTTAGATTCAGAGTCGAGGGATGTTTTTATTAAGATTGTGTACACACAAATATGATAATTTTCTTTGGAAAGAAATTTATAACATATACACTTTATTTGATTTATTAATTGAGTGTCCCTATACTTAATACTATTTGGCTACAATAATCTGTTCATGTCCTTTGGGGCCAAATCGGGTACATAGATAATCCTATTTTTTTTGTTATATAGACTGATTGTTAACGCACTCCATATTCAACCCCAACTGCATGTTTACAGCCGGTTCGAGTACCGGGCCTTTATTTAATAGTCTGTCAAAAACTTTAGTGTGTATTTTCTGTTCTATATTTTAAGAACGGTAGGTGTAACTATTTCTGACATAAAATAAATTAAAGTCTCTTATCTAATAATTACACTATAACAACACAAAAATAAATAATGTGAGAACTACATCAACTGAAGCTTTCATTTTTGAAGAAAAAAAATCCACTTAAAAGTAAAATATTAATTTGTGTTAAGTTTTATTTTTTGTACAATTAAATGTCAACAGTCAAAGTGTGTCAAAGACGAACTAATCTGTAGAAAGTAGATAACTGTATAAAACAGTTAGACCAATACACAAAACACTTGATATGAATATAGGGAAAACATCACTTAAGTATTTTAAGAATATTTGTTCATAGGCCAGTTAAGGCGCATATAGAAATTGGGACCCCTTAATTATGAGAGACCTTAATAGAGTTAAAATTGTCGAAGAACATTTGCGACCTTTGCACCCTTACTTTTATCCGCATATGGTTATCGTTGGCATGAAGTGATCACATTGTTTTTCTCCATTTTACCAGATTGTAAATTTTAGATTTACTTTTGATTTATATTTTACTATAAATATAATAAAATATTCAAATAATTATCATCAAATATTTTTACATCTAGTATTGAATGAATAGTTTTTACTGTATAAATCATAAGACAGTATAGCGGTAAAGCGCTTGACTGTTAAACTGAGGGTCTTTAGTTCTATCTCCGGCTGGGACTGGTAGAAAGTTCCATCTATATCAATCGTTGGGCATCTATGACCATTGCACTATTGGCTTTGTTGGGGGAAGAAAGAAGTGCGTCATACATACAGTATCATTTGTGATTAGACGGATATAAGCGATTTTTTCTCAACTTTAAATGGATTTATAACTATAGAAAATTAATTCAATAGTGTGGTTTGAAGATACAGAAAATAGGTGATAGTACTGTTGTGTACAGGATTTTGTGGGGACCTATGTTATCTCCTTAAGTCAATACTTCATTTAAATCAGTCCTCTGACTCTTGGGAAAACACACACACGCTAATTCACGACAGCGAACTCTTCATATATCCAATTAGTAATACTCAAACGAAATAATATATATATATAATCCATCACATGTATAAAAAAAATCATCACAAAAATCATAGAGTCCAGACAAATAGTGTGGTCATCCACAGCTCAACTCTACACGCCACTACTGGCTGTTAACTTTGTCAAATGGCCACCGTTCCATACCATGCACTACTGACCGTTACGTTAGTCAACAAGTCACGGCCCCCTACCGTGAACTCTCTTTACCATCAAAACACGCCATCCCTTCAACACGCTAACTGACCCAACACACTCTCACACCCCCATTTAATATTCTTATAAACTAATAGACAACAGCACTCACATAAACACACAGACACACACAAATTCAAATATATATATATATATATATATATATATATATACATACATATATATACTTATGTTTTCCTTTTTATTGCTTTGTTAAATTGCTTAAATATCTCATGCTTGAGGATGTGTTTGATGATTCTGCCCCAAAAAAATCAATGGTCTGCAAAAGGCATCTGTGTTTTTAAAGAAGCCACATGAATAGAGATAATGAACATCGCGAGCCCATGCAGAGAAACTCAAGAAAGGCAAAAAACCTCGAAAGAGTCTCCATGACGCCATGATTGTCATTTGGCTAAAGAGCAAAAGAGATGCTAACTATATTAACAGTTATCCAGGTGAATTTATTGAAGTGGTTCAAGAATAACAAGACTTATTCCTACCAGCTTCTTACTAATGGATATAAAGCCTGTTTCTTTAAACTCGACACTGAAATAAACGAACAGTACATTGTGTGGTTGATGAAAGGAATGTCTGGTCTGGCGAAGGCTCGGAGCATAAGGTTGGTGAAGAAGACAATGGTCACCATGTTCTTCATCCAAAAAGGCATGAGTGCTGGCGCTCCTATGGAACTAAAGTGGACAGTGACATCGGACTGGTATAGTGAGAAGTGTCTGCCAGAAGTTTTAGATGGGATTTGTAAATGTCAGTCCTTAGTGTCCTTTTAGAAATTTTGGTTCCACCACGACAACACCCTAGCCCACAAAGCAGACTCCATCGTTCGTTGTTTGGAGACATTAAGCCTGAATGTCTTGACCCCACCACCCTAATTCAAGTATCAAAAGCCTCTCGGAACAGATGAACATGAGAAAAATGCTTTAAAATATCCCCAGTTTTCAGATCGTTAGATATTGTTTTATACAGACATCTGTTCGTTTTATTTATTTATTTTTATTTTATGTCTGCCATACATACATACATTTATCTCTATGTGTGTGTGTAGTTATAATACACCAGCAAGTCACACGCAGAGCACACAGACATTGAGACAAATTCCATAGAGGACAAGGAGTGCAGATGAGTGCAAGAACAGTTATAGAGTAGGTCGTTAATAACCTCAGGTGTGTTGATGCAGTTCGTTATCATCATGTCGCTGTAACACGTTAACTCGTTCAACTGGTTCAGTTGTACGCACAATAGACTTTGTTTTTGCTTTAAAATATTACTATTTGTAGAATGCGAATACGTATTTTATTATTCAACTAACGAACTCATGTGTCCTTGAGTGTCTACCTGGGGAGATTGAAACTCGTAACAGTACATTTGTGCTCTGATACTTTGAACAATCAAGAATACTATATAACTCCAGTTGATGATTTTTACAATTAACTCAATAAAAATGTTGCTATGTAGATTTATGTGACGCATCCGAAAACGTACCATCAAATGTAATTGTTTCTTATTTTTATTTGTTTCTTCATTGTCCTTTTTTTTTGGCCGTTTACCTTACACATTAATATTCACAAATGTCTGTGCAGCTCCAAACCATATCTTTTATGACAAACAGTTTGCTAATTTAGTATTTAGTTCTACAAATATAACCATATAAATATATATATATATATATATATATATATATATATATATACTTACATATACGTACCAGAATTTGTATCAGCTCTACATTATTATAGTGGTTAATGGCTAAACGTAGATATTCAAAACAACCCATTATAAGAAATATTCTCCGTCTTCCTCAATATCTGTTGACTTTTTCCTTCCCATTCATTTTTTTTTTCTCTCCCCTGGTCATTAATGGGGTGAAAATATAGAAAACAAATGCGGTAACAATAAGTTAGAGTCCACTGTTCGGCTATACTGTTAATGTTAGAAGTTAGAGGCATGACAAATGAATAAACTAATTTGAATTAAAACTGTATCATGTACACACAAATACAAATTATTAATACAGCTGTGAAATTTGTAGATAATATAGTCACATGTGTTAAATAAACATGGTTTTTTATATAGCAAAATACTATACAGAGCTGCACAACAATCAGTGTAACAATAGTTAGTGAATACATCTAATACAATAATAACAAAATAGCTCTTTGGAGCCGCATAAAAGCAAACCGACAAGCAGCATTCTTCTCTGATTATTTTCTTGATATTTTCGTTTTGCATTTTTTATTGTTGTTTTTTATCTGTATTTTTTAGGCTTTTAACCTTGCACAATTTTTTTTTTTTAAACTTTTTTTTTTTGCTTTTTTTTTGAACATAATTTTACTTTATGATAATGTCTTTTATTTTCATTGATTTATTTATCGTAGTTTGAATTCTTGTTTTTATATTCCTTTTTTTTCAATTCATTTTGTGTTAAATTGCTTGTTTTGTATTTTAGTATTTTTAATTTAAATATATTTTTTTTAAATTTTCCACAAGAGCTGCACATTTGTGAGCAAGTTATTAAATGTATTAAGATATTGAAATTAGGAGTGTTATATTTCTTGGTATAAAATTTGGTAGATTTTATCAAAATCAGTTTTCGGTTCCTCAGCTGACATCATTTAATATAAGAACTGAAATCAGGCAGAAAGCAATATAGTTTTTTTTTTGTTTGTATATTAGACTGATTCCCAATGAAGAAGTAGGTAATTAAAGCTGATCACTGAGGGTGTATAGACTAGTTAACTCTGCACATTCCATAAGGAGTTGAACCCAAAGTATAGGCCTGCTCAGAACATACGTTAAGAAGTTTTAAAGGGGATATCAAAATTTGAAAGAATTTTGGTTTGTAAAACGTTTTGGAACGGGGAGAGATTTTGTTCGGACACCAGTCAAAGTAAATGCACCAACTAAATAGAAAAGGTAAAATTTTTATCAGACATGACTTATACAAATGTGTGTGAGTTAAACTTAAGTAAATGAGATAATATGAAGAAAAAATAATAAAATTTTTTACTCAGAGTTACTATGTAATTAGATAGCAAACTAAGTGACTATTCACGATTGGACACTAAAAAAAGTCACTGAGAAAGATTTGCTATTTCGTAACCAATTTATTTCAAAATTTATTGGTCTTCATGCACCCATACAACTTCGAACATTAAGGCCTACAACATATATGTTTAAATAAACATAAAAATAATTTGTAGAAAATTGGACTAATGCAACAATAAATTATTGTGTACAATATTTAATTGCTTTAAAAAAAAAAAATTGGAGATATACGGAGTAGCAATTCAAGTGTAACTCATTGAACTGGTAAGATCAATTAGCGTCTTGGTTCTCTTCTAATGGCCAATCTGTTTAAAAAAAATGCTAAAATTTACTTTTATCACAGTGAAATTAGAAAATGTATTGTTTCATAACATTAAATAATCTCTTGCATTTTTTAAAAATAATATATTTTTCAAAAGTTTAAAACCTATCAGTATATTAATTCGTGCACATTTATCTTAGAAAAAGTACGGTAAACGTTTCCCTTTGTCTATATTTCCAATTGTACAACTTCTTTCTCTCTGTATCTCCACAACCTACCAAATTCTCTCTGTAGCCCCAAAATATAATACTTCTGTTTGCGTATTCCAAATATACCATTTCTTTTTGTCTGTACCACCACAATCTACCACTTCATTTTATATTATTAGTTCTTTCCACTTTGTCTTTCCTTCCGCATTTTCATTGAATTTTTTAAAGCTCACAGGCTTTACTCTATTTTATTTAATATTATTCTCAATATTATTTATCTTTTAATGTTCGCATCTCAGTACAGACTGTTTGAAGCAATGTATCATCATCTCTTTACCTCTTGACAAAAAGAATTATACTGGGCAACAGCCAAAAAATCGTCACGGGTTTTTCAACTGATCTAGACTAATTTTGGTGTTCTGAGTCCTAATATCACATTGATTTTACTCGATCAGGTCAACTTCTTGAGATACAGCCATAGACCTACCTGACGAGCTATACGTATTCTATTATCAGAGGTTTTGAATTCAATAATTTCTCTAAATTAGCTGCATAAAAATTAGCAGCAAAAAATCACAATTATAAAAACAGATAGTTATATTTTATTTATAAATATATCAATCTGGATTTTCACTTGATTATTTAATGTATCAGCACTTGATTGGGCACAGCCTGTAGTACCACAACCTTCCATCTGCCCGTCGTCCAGCTGTTCACTGCGAAGAAATTCATGTACCAGCGTTCAGAGATCTTCCTGACAGCGACGATGAGGCCACCACTTTAGACGAGGTAGGAGATACAGAAGAGGTGTATGAATCACAAGATTGTCCGCAGCCGTTCTCACATTATAAGCGTAATGATCTAGTTCGGGATCTCAGCTTGTCGAATAATTTTTCCAAGCTGTTGGCCTCCAGACTCAAAGAGAAAAATGTACTTGGCAAGGACGCGCGTATCACTTTCTTCCGTAGAATTCATGAGGACTGCATGGGCTATTTCTGCCGAGATGTCGCCGGTCGTCTTGATAAACTTGGCGGTCCTCAATAGACGATTGACTACTCTTCATTGACAGCTGCAAGCGCTCTTTGAAGTGTGTACTTATTTGCAACGGGAGCCAGTTCGCCTCAATCCCTCTTGCACACTCCACAACTATTGAAGGGAAATATGAAGCAGTGAAGTATGTGATCGACAAATTCCAATATGAGCAGTACCAATCGATCATCTGCGTCGACTTGAAGATGGTGAACTTTCTACTTGGTCAGCAGTCCGGGTTCACGAAGTACCCATGCTTTATATGTATGAGGGACAGTCGCAACAGAGCCCAGCACTATGTAAAGAAAGAGTGGCCGGCGCGAGAGCACTTAGTACCTGGGACGAGAAACATAAACGAACCTCTTGTTGACCGGGAGAAAATATTGATCCCACCGCTACACATGAGTAAGCTGAAGGCCGGTAATTTCGACGGCCCACAGATCATAAAGAACACAGAGTTTCAAAACTCCACGAACACGCTTGACTGCGCCGCCTGGAAATCGTTTGCGCAGGTGGTGAACAACTTCCTGTGGAACAAGAAGGCAGCAAACCACGCCAGACTCATCAACAGTTTGATAGAGGACTTCCAAAATCTCGGGTGTTTGATGAGTGTAAAGATGCACTTCCTGTTCTCACACATGGAGAAGTTTCCTAAAAACCTTGGGGCGATGAGCAGTGAGAAAGGTTCCATCAGGACATTCGCCAAGTGGAGGAAAGGTATCAGGGGAGGTGGGACTACTGCTGGTCGCTGAAGAGAGACAACCCAGCAGCTGCTCACACACGGAAATTGAAGAAACGCCGATTTATGCCTTGAACTCTGAACTTTTGTTTCACGTTACGCTCATTGTTATACTAATATTATGATAATTATGCTTATCGACTTTGGTGGAGTAGATAAAAAATGAATAAATTTGAACACGTTGCCTTTTTTATTGAGTAAAACGGAAAAAAATCGTCAGCTGATGATCCGCAAAAAATGCGTTTTTTTACAAAAATAAACTATTTTTTAAATATTTCTGTAGCAAAAAATCCTGACCTGATTGAGCAAAACCAAGGTCATTTTCGGACTCAGAACATCAAAATTAGTCTAATTCATCTGGAAAACCCTGGACGATTTTCAAAAAATATTTTGTGTTGCCCCGTGTTATATCTTTCTTTAGTGAATAATCAGACACATTTGAAACATTACACACAAAAAGACACATTAAATATATGTCATTGATCATACAGTGAACAGTTTCTCATGTTCACAGATATAAGAGCGAAGATTCAATTAGTTCTTTAATAATGTTGTGTTTCGGTGACAGTCGTAGTTATCCAGTGCAATAATTTGCAAAATGTTAAGATCCATGAACTATCTAGAATGACATAATTTTTGGACTCAAATGAGAAATACAATGAAATCAATTATTAGAATAAAATGAGTCTCTAGAATGATATGAATAACTAGAATGATTTAAACACGAGAATGAAATGAATCACGAGAATGAAATAAATAACGAGAATGAAAAGAATCACGATAATGAAATGAATCACGAGAATGAAATGAATCACATGAGATAAATGACTCACATGAATTAAATGACTCACGAGAATGAAATGAATCGCGAAAATTAAATGAATCACAGGAATGAAATGAATCACATGAATTAAATGAATCACGAGAATCACGAGAATGAAATGAATCATATGAATGAAATCAATCACGAGAATGAAATGAATCACATGAATTAAATGAATCACGAAAATGAGATGAATCACGATAATGAAATAAATCACGAGAATGAAATGAATCACATGAATTAAATGACTCACGAGAATGAAATGAATCGCGAAAATTAAATGAATCACAGGAATGAAATGAATCACATGAATTAAATGAATCACGAGAATCACGAGAATGAAATGAATCATATGAATGAAATCAATCACGAGAATGAAATGAATCACATGAATGAAATGAATCATTAGAATGAAATGAATCAAGAGAATGAAATGAATCACGAGAATGAAATGAATCACAAGAATCAAATGAATCACGAGAATAACATAATCTAGATGGCAAATGCAACATTATAAACTTGGTGGCTCACAAGCAAAACATTACTAGTGGGCAGTAAATTTCAATGTCAGAAGCCCTTAAACTCTTTGCCTCACCACCCACAACTGCACACCTTGCGATTATAACGGGCAATCATATTTGAATATGCTTTTCACTGGTTGACCAACGCTTGGCTTAGGCTGTTTGTTCCACAACAAAAGCAGTTTGATAGCATTGTAACGACATTGTTATTGTTGCGAAAATCTGCAATCATTCTGGACTCCCTGTCCACACGACTGTCAAAGGATTTTCATGATTCCTTTCTCATCTTATCATTTTCTTTCAACGGACGCTTCTCCATCCTGTTTACAAGAATAATTCCTGTGACTGAATAACACTGGTTTACAAATTTTCATTTTGTGAAAACTGCTGATATGCAAATAAGTGTTTCTTATGCAACTTTTTATGCTGATTCCAAATATGTAATCCAAATTTTTGTATCACGTCAGGATTTTTTTGCAGTTTGACATTTATTAATGTAGAAAAAAGTCAATTAAACCAACAACAAAATGTACTTCGGTCATGCAGAAAACTATTGATATATACAAAATTATTAAAAAAAAGCAGATTTATTTTAATTTATTGTCTTCTACTGTACGAATTGTCTTTTAAGTGATTTGCGCTTATGAGCAGCGCCAGGATTGTGGCGTTTTAATGACCAGCAATAGTCGGCCATCATATTCGCGTTCCATCGACCTTGGTATCGACTCTCCATTGCACAAATGTCTTGATGGAATCTTTCACCCTGCTCTTCCCTGTACGCACCAAGATTTTCAGGAAAGTAGTCTACATGGGAGTCCCAAAAGTGCAACTTTACACTCATGCGGCAACCCAAATCCTGAAATTTGGCTATCATGTTCTCAACAAGACTTTTGTAATTGTCGGATTTAAAGTTTCCTAAAAAATTGTTGACAACATCTTTGAAGGCATTCCAGGCTTGTAGCTCAACTGTGGCCAATTTACATGAAAATTCCTCATCAGTCATTACTTCTCTGATCTGCGGTCCAACAAAGATACCTGCAGTCAATTTCGCTTCACTTAAATGGAGAAATTTTTCTGCCAAGTATTGAAACCCAGAGCCAGTATGGTTCATATTCTTGACAAAAGCTTTCATTAACCCCAATTTTATATGCAGCGGTGGTAGGAGAACTCGATGTGCTTCCACCAAAGGCTTTAACTTTACACTGTGGCTTCCTGGAGTGAATTCTTCTCTCGCTGGCCACACTTTTTTGGTATAATGCTCAGAGTCTGCTCTGCTATCCCAGAGGCACAAAAAACATGGAAATTTTGAATACCCTCCTTGGAGTCCCAATATGATGGCTATGACCTTCAAATCTCCACATATCAACCACTTGTGCTGGTCATAATTCAACGAACTCAGCAACAGTTTCATGTTTTCATACGTTTCTTTTAATGTTACTGAGTGTGCCACTGGAAGTGATGATATTTTATTTCCATTAAATAGAAGAACTGCTTTCATACTGCGCTTTGAGGAATCAATAAACAATCTCCACTGATTAGCATCGTAAGCAATTCCCATAGATGTGACAAGGCCTTCAATATTATTACAATATAACAATTCTTGCTTACTTGAAAAAAACTGTACAAATTCTGTCTCTCGACATCTGTACACACTTACGCTAGTATCAGGAGTGAGAAGGTTTCGTTCTTGTAAGCGGGATGCAAGCAGTTCAGCTGATGACTTTGGAAGGTTTAGATCTCTAACTAGATCATCAAGATCTTCCTTAGTAAAAAGTTTTGGTGTGACATCTTCTTTAAAATCAGGATCAAGAACATCACTACTGTCTCCAGAACTTGAGCTGTCATCACTTTCAAAATCATCCAGCTGAGTAGGAGGTGTAGGCACAGGAATGTCTTCGCAATGTTCTACAGGCCTCAAGGCTGACGGTACATTAGGATATAGAATCATGTGTCTGCTTTTTTTGTTGAATCCTACAACATTCGTCATGCAAAAATAGCAGTCCGTCACATGATTCGAAGGCTCACGCCAAATCATGGGCACACCAAATGGCATACTTTTCACTTTACCTTTAAACCACTTGCCAAGAGTTACTTCACAGAGTTTACAAATAACATGAGGCGCTCATGTTTTGTCCTGGTCTCCCAGTTTACATCCAAAGTATGCATGATAATATTTCTTTGTTAAATTTGATATTTTCTTCTTCTCAGCCATTGTGCAAAATCGTCCACAAACATAACAAAACTGTCTGCTGAATTCGTACAATGTCTTGGCATTGTGAAATTTTTTTAAAATTTAAAATCAGCTAATCAAATATAATCTTAAACACATAAACAACAGCAATAAAATATTCAATTAAACTTGTGTTCAAACATAAAGTGATGACGTCATCTGCTTATGATAAGCATAAAATTTGTAAACACAAATTTGTGGTTTTCTCAAAAACCTGACGTGATACAAAAGAAATAAGTACATCAAAATTTATCATTTTTAATAAGCTTTCAGAAATTCATAATGTTTTGCTTGCAGTTTTTTTTATGTAAACCAGTGTAATTCATGTCCTTCAAATGATCAAGCAGTCTTGATGTTGTAAAAAAAAATTATCAATATATGCGTGTCTAGCAGGTAGTTTCTTCATCAACTGGACTACCACAGAGCCACCAAGACCAAGATCCGCGTTGAATGAAGTTGTTTTGATTTCTGCATGGCATACAGATTGGCCATTTGAGTGATATAGTCAACAACTTCATCGTCGTGGAACATTTCGAATAAAGCTGACGGTGTTTGATCAATACCTGGTGCTGATGGTGTGTGATCAATATCTGATGCTGAAGTGACACTCCGTGGAATTTCTTTTTCTTTCAGGTTAATTTCAACCAATTTCTTGTCGGTGGTGTAGTTTTCTTCGGACGTGATGACTTTGTTGGACCCACTCCATTGCAACTGCTATCATCATGACTAGTTGTAGAACGTCTGTGGCGTTTTGAGTCGCTGCTGCCCGATTGGATGTTGACTGCTGCCATTCGAGAATGCCTGTCCAAATTATGTACTTCAGCTAATGGAAACACATCATTTTCAGCTTCATCGTCATTATCTTCAGCAATGTCGTTAACGCCTGTATGCTTTTTTGTCAAAATCGAAAACGAGTTGAGTATCTTCTGCCTGAGCACGTAATTGATTTCCAGAGAGATTATCAATATCACCAATATCATCTTCGGGACCACTGTCTCCATTAGATTCTGTACCATCTTCCGGTGGCAAGATAAAAATATCTGCACTTTTAAAGTCATCTTCTAGCATGCTAAACACCTCAGCCACCGTGTAAGATCTAGAAAAAGAAATTTGACACATTACTGCTAAATCACCCAACAGACATTCAGGAGGGGTATAACGCATAGCGTCCTTTTTTAACACTATTTTATTTACATGAAAAAAATATTAGCAAACTCATTGCACAATGACTTGCCAACAGGCATTAGAAAACAATATTTACTATATAATAGTTACAAAAATTACATTAAAATGCACGTAAACTGTTCGTGACATACCTTTTACGTAGAGGCATTCCTAAAATAAAACTTTCCAACAAAATCGAACTTCAACCTAAAAATAAAAATACAAAATGTCAGAAAATACGATAATATCCGGTTTAGACCATTGCGAAAATAAACAATTGGTGCACAGATTTATTTGTTTCATACCAATATTCAAGGGTGTTAGTGTAGTGCACATTTGTATAGCACGTCCTTAAATAAGGACGCTATGCGCTAATGGGTTAATGCACTCACAATTGTAGACTTTCGCATATCTGGTATTTGACGCCGATGTTCTTCCACGGTTTGCAAAATATATTGCAATTGAGTTTCATCTTTTGTTAAAACTTTACATAATCTGAAATGCGTTTCACCTCTCTTTCGGCTGTATCATTTACAACTATTAAAGAATTGACAGTTTTATGTGCCTCCTGGTATTCGGTGCTGTACTCCACGCGTCTGAGTGATATTCATTCATGAATGCCCAATTTATTCTAAGCACTTTAAATACACATTTTAATCTATTTGTTAAAAAGTCATCTGAGTTAATGCTTACAATTTTATTCATTAATACTTTGCCTTCAAGTATTTTAACCTGCATTTTTTACTGGCTTTTCAAGTGCAATCAAAAATGTTTTGTTTAATTTGGTTATCAATATCGTTGAAAAAAAAGAGACTCACCAGGTCTTCAGTTAAATACTATAAATGTCATGCAATGGTTTTAAAGGCAGATTCAGCAACTTCTTTGTGAAATATTTTGAAATTATTCCATTTCTTAATCAAAGTCAGGTCATTGTGAGGAGCAGATGAAGAGATGGCAGCCCGAAACCATGTTTCATGTAAATAAATTTTAAAAAATCGAAAATCGTAGATTTTTTCTTCATTTTTTGTTAAATGTAATTTAAGTTGACACAAGTAAATTTTAATAGAGTACAGTGCTTTCACAATCCATCATGCTTGGTGCATAGCGCCAGGAGTATGGGAAGTTATCCCGCTTTGGCCTGGAGGAATTTATCCTAAGAAAAAATATCGATAGTAGCAAAAATTCTTTGTAATCGTTGCAAATTCTACTGATGATGGTGCAAGCAAACCATAAACTTTGAGATCTGCATCAGTTAATTGCCATGATTCAGAATTTAGTTTACTCCACTGATCACGAAATGGTTAAAACAACTATATCTCTGGACCAGAAGATATTCTAAAACATGATATGTAAACATGGGAAAAATCCATTCATGAACATAGTATCGACAGGCTGTGTTTAATAAATATTTTCCAATTAATTTCTCCTCCAATGTACAATCACTTAAATGTATATCTGTGTTAATTGAAGTAGTATCAAAACTGAGTGCCATAATTTTGTCATTTGAAATGTTTCAATATTTTAAAAATTGTCCAATGATGCAATGCTATAAAGGGTGTTCTGAATTTAGGCAAACATATTTTTTTTTTTAACTTATACATTTCCCCAAAAAAAATGATTTTATTTTATTCGTTAGCCAGGAGACTATTTGGTATATTGCAGTAAAAAAAAAAACAATTCGATATGTGATATATCAAAATAAAATCAAATATGAACGTCAAAATGTATAAATTTCACCCCGTTTGACGATAGTATGCCAATTGAACACCATGTTTGCATATGCATATACAACATTATAATGTGAGATAGTATCAAAGCAAATTGTTTTTATCCTAATAGACTCAAATGATGTAAAACGAAATGCAAAATAACCAGTCATGTAACTCAATGTAAAATATTACAGGTGTCATCTTAGTTTTGGTTAATCTAGAAAATATATCTGAGATATGATCATCTGCAACTTTAATGGTTTTTAGCTTATATAAGCAATCTTGCAATATTAGTGACCATCTAGTAAATTTGAGTTGTTATGCTTGTGTGATTGAATTCTAACAATGGTTTATGATTCACCAACACAATATGTTCTCGACCAAGTAAGTATTCGCTTAGTGTGGTGATGGCCCACACCGACGCCAAACATACCAATTCAATAATTGAGTACTTTTTTCCCCGTTTCAGTTTATTTCCTGCTTAAGTATAGCACGGCTTTATTAATATTGAGGGAACTTTGCGTTGGATATGCAGCAAATAAATTTGTAGATGCATATGTTGCTAAGATGAATTGTCTCTTTGCATCGATAGGTGGCAAAATTTGGTGGTGACTGTAAAATTGATTTTATTTGGTCTAATGATATATGACAAGTTTCATTCCATTCCACATTGTCCTTCATTCTCTTTTTTGTCAGACGTACTAAAGAATTAACTATCGCAGCAAAGTCCGGAATAAAGTTTCTATAAAAGTTGCATAATACTGACAAAGATCTATTCTTTCTTTGTATCTTATGTCCGATTTTCATTTGAGGATATTTTCTGTAGGCCTTATGGTACCATCACCAATGTCTTAAGAAATCGATACTACGAAAACTTATACGTATTTTGTCTGATGCAGTTGTTAGGTTGGTCATTAATAATTGTAACTAAAATTATCTAATGTTTTAAATGTGTGTCTTCCATTCTCTTGAGAATACACTTATGCCATCTATATAATATCTTATGTTAGGTAAGTCTATGAGTATTGTGTTTATGGTCCTGATATATGTGGTTGTACTATTGATCAGACCCAATGGCATGATAATCCATTCATAATATCGTATCCGACCACACAAGTAGTGTATTGTTTGGAAGATTCCTCCATTTCTATCTGCCAGAGTCATCTGGTTAAATCCAGGTGAGAAAAAAATATTTGCTCTTGACATATCCGTCGTCAATATTTAAAATAGGCTGTCTATCAATTTGAGTTATTTAGTTTAGTTGTAGGTAATCACAACAAAGCCTTGCATCACCAATCTTCTTCTTTACTATGAATAACGGTGTATGGTGATGTTGATGGTCTGATCATATATCTAACTGTTGCTTTATTATTTTCTCAACAGCATCGTGTATCCATTGTGTTTTGATACGGTTTTAGTTTTAACGGTTTATCATGTTGTATTTGTATTTTGTATTTTATTACATCTGTTCTTCTAGGAACAATATATATTGTTTTTAAGCACAATTTTTCCAATTCTTTTTTTGAATATTTAATGGCATATCCTTGGCTAATGTAATCAGCTTCCTATGATTTTATTTCTTCTAGCTCAACCAATAACAAGTTGTTAAACTTTTCATTATATAGTTGGTTACTTAAATTACCATTTGTATCATCACATAAAAAATGTTACTTCATGCGTACTCTTAAAATATTTGGCTAATAGCCTTTGTTTTCTGCATTCATTGCTGTTTTTCTCAGATTGTCTATGTAAATGTCATTTTTTTCTTTTTTTTTTCCATTACGTAATTAAGTCTGACATTCTTTCAACAATTGTATATGGTACTTGCCAAGTGTTCCCGAAATGACTTTTTTCTGGCAGATGTACATAGACCAATATCACCAGTTTTGAGTTCTCTTACGTATCTGTTTTTGTTTTTTTTTATGTTTCTATGCTTAATTTTATTTTTGAATTGTGCAGTCTTATGCTATTTTGTTACCGTTGATTTTATTTTCCAAAGTGTTGTTACCTTTCTCATGTGCTGACATATCTCTATTCCGTGGACATGCATTCTCGGTAAATATTTTTAGTGGTCCTCTTCGATTTTTCCCAAACATCAACTCATACGGCGAAAAACCAGTTGGATTGTGTGGGATCTCTCTGTATGCAAAATTCACAAGAGGTAGGTATGTCTCTAGGCCATATTCTTCACTGATCTTCCTAACATTGTCTTTATCGTCTGCCGATATCTAGCTGCAAACATTTGTGTGACTTCTAACATTTGCATAAATGATCTTGTCATGTTGGTTTGGAATTTAGTGGCATTGTCTTCAAATATATTTTTTTGGAAAGCCAATGATGGTGAATAACTTCAATAAGGTCGTGAAAATCGATTCGTTCGTAATATCAACAAATGGTATGACCTCTACCCATCATGTTGCAAAGTTATTAGTGGTCAGTAAAACATATATGTTATCTTTTTGACATCACAGACAATGGTCCGGATATATCTGTCAGAATTTTATGGTGGGGAGAGAGCATGAGTGTGTAACTGGAGACTGAGTTGTGTTCTCTGTGGGTGTGTGTAGCTGGACAGCGAAATAACAAGGAGTGAATTATGGGAGTTGAGTGTGGGCAGAACACTTGGATAGTGAGGTTGTTGTAGGACTGTGAATAGAAGTATTGTGATCTTGTTTTCTAATAAACTTAAGATATACTTTTGATTAAAGTTTTCTATTGTTAATTCAACAATCCGGCTTGTGTACTTATTTGTGTGGATGTGGTTTCCTATTAATCCGGCCTTGACGGACAATCTTGGTGTCAGAAGTGAAGGACAATTAATAGAGAAGTATTTATTGTATTATTTTATTGAGTGTGAACCTTATTGATTTCAAAAATGGCGGACAGTTATATGGATATGATGGAGATGTATGTGAAGGTGGGCAAGCAGATGGGCCTCACAAAGAAATCGATATAAAAATATGTCGCAGCAACTACCGCATTTAGGTTTATTAACAAACCGCCATCATATGACGGTTCATCCGATATTGAGAGTTATTTGTTGAAATTCGAACTGGTGATAGCATCACAGGAAGAAAATGTTGCAGAATGGCCAGCCATTCTCATATCATTACTACAGGGCAAGGCACTTACGATGCTGCAAATGTTAAAACCCGAGGAAAGGACCAACTATGCAATGCTCAGAAAGGACTTAATTTGTATATTAGGTAAATCAGAGGACACATATAGGAAATTGTTCCACGAATCAAGGTTTGAATTCAACACTGATCCTAGACAATTTGTAGGTAAAGTCAGGACATGCCTTTTAAACTGGCTACAGTTATCAGGTATAAACAGGGACAACCCTCGTGAAATTATAGTTATTTATTGTGGACAAGGTGCTGAGGATGGTCAGTGGTGTCATTTGTGGGGACTGGGGACCGTGCCCCCCACCCAAGATTCTTAAAATAATTAAACTAATTGGTTAAATCAATGGATTTTGATGACTTAATTGATGGAAAAATGAAAAATAGACGCTATTTGCCGCCTTCCAACATTTTTTGCCCCCCCCCCAACTTTTTGGTGAAATGACGCCACTGAGGATGGCGGGTCCAGAATTGTCCCATTTTCTGAAAGAGAGGAAGGTTCGCACAAAGGCGGCACTTATTGAAGAAAATTATACATTTCGCGATGCATACCGGATCTACCACTGTGCAAATCTACGACACCACAGTTTAGTGCTGTTATAGCAAGTGAACGTTATAGAAACCCAACCACGCCCCCAAATCAGCACCGACGAGAGACCAGGGCATGTTATGTATGTGGATCATTGGGTCATCTCGTACAAAACTGGCTTTCCGCAGTTCTCATACAGGAATTCAATGACTTTTTGACAATCACAGGTAGATTACCCGGATGTAGAGGGCCGGAGAAACAAATCACCATCTACAGTACAATCCAGACGGAATGATAGTACATCTATGCCAGTTGCAGCAGTTCTTAGGCCAAGGGGAGAATTTATTTTTCCCTGCACTGGTAAATAATTGTGTAGCAGAGCTACTAAGAGACAGAGGGGTAGTTCATATTTTAGTGAGAAGAAGATTGGTTTAGGACCACCAGTTTTTGCTATACGAGGATGCAATTATACTAGCGGATTGCACGCAAAAGAAAATATCCAACGGTGCAAATTGTCATTGAAACACCATTTATCTCAGGCTCTGTCAAAGCAACAGTCATACCTAACCCCGTAGACAAACAGCTTTGCTTCGAAACAATTGTGGAATTAATGACAGTATTTTGAATTATTTCAGTCGTCGACTGGCACGATATACTTGTATTCTGCAAGAAGCTATTTCTTTGCCCATAAGACCTCTTTTTCAGTAAACTGAGTGGTCAATAAAAAAAAGGAATGTTCACAGTTACTCCATGTGAAATAGAGTCGTGGATTAAAACTTTATCTGCTAGACTAAGATCCCTGATTAAAAATGGGACAAACGCCACAGTTTTAAATATAACTTTATCAGAAATAAATCCTGGATAATGTGTTGATACAAAATTGATCACACCATATGGACTAACACTAAGTGACGCCTTGAGACTATTAAAGATCATATCAGAAATATATGTCGCTTTTTGTTTTTCCATAGCTTTTGGAATCATAATTTTAAAATCAGTGCAGTAAATAATCAATCTGCATTTGATGCTGCAGTTTGATTTTTAAATCTGGTTGGACGGAACCTTTGTAGAAGATATTTAAACAACAATGAATGAAGCAGCCCAATTAAAGTCATTATTATATTATCTATAGTTGTTCTGCTGCAGCCAAATAGCTGGCCTAAATGTACCTTTGACAAGTTTTGTCTTACTTTCATCAATGTCAAAAAAAGTTGATTTTAACTGTAGTTGTCTCCTCACTCCAACTCTGCTAATAAATTATTTCAGACTCATGTATTGCAACACATTGTCAAAACACATTGAATATTTCCTTGATGGAAGACAAGTTTCCGTTCTTAAAACTGTTTCATTAACAGAATATGCCTTCCTGCAGTATGAGAGTTCATTTTTTAGTAAATTAATTTGTTGATTGCTTCATTAAGACTGTCTTGCAGCAACGATATTTCAGTTCGAGCAATAATATGTGATGGATATGCAGCTGTAACTGGAGATTTTTTAAGATTGTATTTTGTCTTTTACTTGGCATTTGTTGCTTAGGAAATAGTTAATCTTTGTTGCTTAGTAAATAGCTCATCTTTGTTGTTTTCGAAAGAGATTATCTTTGTTGTTTAGGAAAGAGATTATCTTTTTTTTTAGGAAAGAGATTATCCTTTTGCTTTGGAAATAGTTTATCTTTGTTGTTTAGAAAAGAGATTATCTTTGTTGTTTAGGAAATAGATTATCTTTGTTGCTTATGAAATAGTTTATCTTTGTTTTTTTTTGGAAATAGATTATCTTTGTTGTTTAGGAAAGAGATTATCTTTGTTGTTTAGGTAAGGGTTTATCTTTGTTGTTTATGTCTCTAAATTGAAATGAACACAGCCTGGAAAATTTGCTCGGTTCTCTGTCATCTTGCCTAAAAAAATTGCAGTAACAATTATTTTTCCAAATATATATATAAGTAATATTAGACTATTAACAATATCGGCACAAAACTTAAGCTTATTTAGTGCATAGTTACAGATAATGTACTTATTATTAACATAATAATTAATGATACGTCTATGGTACAATTAATAGTAAATATATTTACTTCTTTTTAAATGTCAACAATAGTTGTTTTTGTTTGTTTTTTAAAAAGCTGTTATATCATTAAATTATTATTCCTATATTTCAAAATGTTCAGTAAATTGTATTATTATTATTTCATGCCATTAATTTTCATTAAATATAACATTAAATTTGTGGAAACATCAATGGATAGAGTTTTCCATTATACTAAATAAAAGTTTGTATTGTAGCCCTGTCGATCGATTTTATATTAAATTATTATAATATATACAAATACGATTAAATAGTGTCTTTGCAAATAAAAAAAGGAGATAATAGCCTTAACTATTGAGGAGCAACAACTAGATATTGTCAAATTATTTCATTCACACAAGATTATAACTAATGTCGTACAAACTTTACCATATTAGCGTGATCCATTTCTAAAGTAAAGTTTTCTGTTTTTCACCATCAAGAAAGCGAAAAAAAAAACATACCAGGTCACATTCAGGTCGGTGGTTAATCTAGTGCAAAACATTGTACCATTCTTTACGATAATGTTTAAATTCCCTACAGCAATAATCGAAATATACAAGTGTGTCTATAAAAGCAATAATATTCAGCTAGTATGGTTGGAACCAAAATGGCGCTTGCGACTTCATACTTTCACGCCCAATTGTCAGGTTGAAGGTGAGATGAATGAAAATATCAATAAATTAAGATGGAAAATAGCATTCGTGTAGTCTCGGGCAACATCAATGTAAAACAACTCAGCTTTAGGATCAGTATTGTTTTGTTCATTGGAATGCCATATGCTGAATGCAGATCACATGGCAAGCCGGTACGCATAAATTGGAGTTGTGTGGTTATGGTTCTGTTTGCGGTTATCTTTTCTTCAACATGGGTCAAATGTAGGTGCCAGCCTGAATCTCCGTAAGGGAATAGCAGTGGATAAACCATGGGGTCACAGTTCATATTGAGTACAGAGTAACGCTTGCAAGCATCTACATTTGGGTAAATGCAAATATCTTCCTCTACAAAGATAGCAGCAACATTAGTTTGACAGGATGCGCGTTGTACCTTCTCATATCCAGGGTTGGATTTTCCACGAATGCCATTCGTACAGCAGCAAAAGGGTTACTATGAGTGATAATTTCGTGCATTTGCATTTACGATTTAGCGATAGGCTAAACTGTCGTGTCATTTTGTCTAGTTGAAACAAAAAACATAGCACTGCATACTCTGCGACAATCGTTTTACAAACGTTAAGTGGTAACCTCGGCAGAATCGAAGATATATAGTTGACCGTATCAAGGTGGCGTGTTAGAATTGGTATACAAAGGAGAGACTTTATGTATGATTAATTTGACCGTGGATTCGGAAAGCATACGGTCCATGGCCAGGTGGTAGAACGATGTGGGCGCCCATTGATGCGAAAGCTAAAGCAGAGTTGTATTCCCTGAAATGATCACGGAAATGTCGGGTCAGTGGATCCTTGCAACTCAAGAGGTTTTGTAATAATGGAGGAGTTTGGGACAGCGGTGGCAGAGACCATTTGCCGTTATGACAACATTTAGTATAAAGTCCGGATTTGTTTACCGCTAATGGCCAATGAAGAGCTATACAAGTACATTGTGCGGTAGGTAGTCCAATGTTATGTTTCTCAATGGGAAGGGCAGTGTGTTCTTGAAACGCAGCGGAAATTTCAATATGATGAATGTGCATGTGGTTTGCGATTAGATGCGACTGTATGAAAGAACTTTTGAAATGCACACACTCATAGAATGTGTCATGGGATTGTGTTTTGTATGTTTGTTGAAATAAGAAGATTTTGTGAATATTTCAGTGAGTATTGCCACTGAAAAGATTTTGTCTGGGCATGTTTTTTTTTTCTAATAACATGTAACATATATGCGTGCTTGAAACTGTTTGTCGCATATGCTGTAAAGAAATGTTGTTTTTTCGTGTAAACTGTTTTGAGCAAATGTTGCAATGAAAATCTGGCGTTTGTAAATGTTCATCAGTAACATGAGAGTGGGAAAGCGACGTCACATTAGTGTGGTGATAACATGGGTTTGTAATGTAGGTGCACAGGCCGAATTTGTCAACTGATGACATCAGAAAGTCATCACGTGTGTTTGTGACAGGCAAGTAAACTTCGTAATGGTCATGATTAAAAGAATCGCTAAAAAGCTGGAATATAGAGATTCGTTGACTCGTATTGTAAACTCAAAGAGGGCCATGCGAACGGATACATGAAATAGTTTATGTCTTCCTTAAGACCATTATAACACTATAAATGAAATGGTTGATGTTTACTTTATGACCAATATAACACTATACACATTTAGATTTAACGACATCAAAAGCTTATTAAATATAAAGTTTTAGTTTCAAGTAATACGTCGGTACAGTAATTACAAATGTGTGGCCTCCCTAAAAGATAATAAGTGTCTAGTGTCAATCATCTACTGGTGTTATGAGTCATGTGACAACGGCAAAAGACATAGCTTTGAACGTGTAGGACTGATCATTGGTACAACGTTTTTCATAACCTCACTTCTTGTCTGATTGTTTGGGTGTTTGTCCGCGGGATTTTGCAATCCAATTTTAGACCACTTTCCGATAAGCCATAGCTCTGATACTTTCAATAAATCTCAGAACTCCGTCAATTGTTGCATATCTCTGATACTTTCAATTAAACTCAGAACCCAACCTTACTATTTCATTTGATGAGTTTCTTAAAAAATATAATTAAATATGTTTGGCGAATAGGTCACAGCCTTGTCTAAATCAAGGGAAATTACTGGTCCTGTAATCTACTGCGCCTGAACACGTTTGTGATTAGACCACTTCCAGAACAAAACAAAAAAAAATTAACGGACAAAATTGATTTTAAAAGCGAACGCAGCGCATTAACAACAAATGTGTTGAAAAATTATTTAAATAGAAACAACTAAAAATTTATATTCTCTGTTTATAAACATGATACTCCAAAAAGTTTCACTTCTTTCTTTGATTTTCTGTGCATGAATACATGTGAAGCCAGAGCTCTCCAGTACGTTCGAGCAGAAATATATACAGTTAAATTGGGTCTGTCTTACACCAACATTTTTTTTTTAACTCTTCGTATTAATTGAAAAAAAAATATTTTAACTAAAAATTAGAAAAAAAAAATTACCTTATAAAAAATATTATATAAAAAACGTTTTTCTTGCGTACTAAAAAGCAGAAAATAATTTATCAATAAATTGGTAACATGGTAATAGTAATAGACTTTATAAGAGCTTCTGATTTTTAAAAACGAAAAACGTTGGGCGCATGTTATACACCACTATAATTAATTTTACATACTCATATGCATTTTGTTAATATCTGTAATATCATGATATTTCGAAAACCTTCTGTGACAATTCTGTTGGGATTTAATTGATAACATTTAATGATTCTAATACTGTAATACAAACATTCACAAAACATAAGATTCATGCGCCCAACGTTTTTGATGTGAATTAGTGGATCGATGCAAAAATTGATTGGATCAATTAGCATGGCGAGTTAGACCTATTGCGGATCATAGTTTGTCTGATCTTTGTATGAAGTTCTGGCTGTTTTTGTTTGTTTTAATACTTACAATATTTTTTTCAAAATAATTTCTAAACAAGAATATATTTAACGATGCGTTATTTACTTCTGTGTTATTATTTAATTTTTAAAAAGTTACATACTTTTTTTTCACATTTCATTTACTTAAAAAACATTTTAAGTTTCAATGTTGATTGGCACCAAAAATATAAATAGTCAAAATCGGGGACTCTTACTAAATAATGGAGCCCCGTAGTAAATACATCGAAGGCTACAAAGTTTAAAAAAGGATCCCGGCAACACATAAGATACTTTAATGTGATAAAAGAGAATTACTGAAAAAAATAAAGACAAAACATTTTATTAGTGGAACAATTGAAATAATGTAACATACACATTATTTGTCAGCATAATATTTTACTATAAAATGGGTTGATCTTTACAATTAACATAACAAATACAGATAATTAAAATCCTCATTTTGTGAAATGTGTACTTTTAAATCAAGAAATAAATTACCATAAATAATAATACTCATTTCCAGTGTGCGTTAAATCGAAAGTAAAGACTGAATACAACAGTATTCCAGTTTAAAATACAACCATGAAAAAAATCGGATCTGCCCGAAACCAAAAAAATAACCTAGCCTACCGACCAAGCATAAGGGGATATAACTCTATGCGAAGGTTTTGCAGGGTACAGCTAGTATTATATAATACTCTTATACTTGCAGAATAAATAAAGTTACTATCAGGGCCTCCTCTTTGGCCGCCAGTTAATATACTTAAAAATAAATATTTTTGCTACAAAGGGATTTATATATATATATATATATATATATATATATATATATATATACTTATAAGAGGCATTTGTCTGTCCGTCTGTCTGTCTGTACCCTTTTAACTCAAGATCCAGATAACCAAATAATGTGAAATTTGTTACACATACACATAATTACATAGGGAAGGTTATAGGACAGGTTTCGTTTCATATCGATGGGTAGTTTAATTGTAATTAATTATTTTAGTATTTTACTATATTAAAGTAATCTCGACGGCGCCATAGATAAAATTCCTCTATGACGTCATTTCCCTATCATACATTTTTAAAAGAGGGGTAACTCCCGGAAACTTCAATAGTAAGCATGATAAAATCAATAGTCATATCTATTAACCTATCGTTGTATGTATTCGGAAGATTAAAATTAAAGGTGCACTTTAATAAACCGAAATACGTTAATTAAAATGTTTCTTTGACATTATTAACATTATTAATACAATCTCAATGCATAGTTTAATTGTATTTAAATATTTTAGTATTTTACTATATTAAAGTATTCACGGTATGGGATCGCCTTCGCTATAAATAAAAATCGCGCACCAAGTGAATGTGTAATTGAACGGACCTTTGTAGCAAAAATATTTATTTTTAAGTATATGAAGGTAAAATTTAAGGATTTTTTTTATCATTTTAATTTAATATTATGGTATAAATATAACAAATAAAAAGTCTTTTTAAAACAGAATTTATATTATTTTACTTACAGTAGTACTATATTAGGTTTAATATTTAAAAGTCAAGTTCATTTTTTTTCATTTACCTGTAAAATAAAATTGAAGTAAATCAATTTTACAATTTAAAAGCATTATTTTACTTCTTCATTAAACACTTGTATTTATCTCCCTAGTTAAACAACATAAAATAAAAGAGTATAAATAAATTTAGATGTGATATTATTTTTTTCTACTGGTTAACAGAGGCCCGGTACCCGGACCGGCGAGTAGGCACACACTTGGAGTTAAAAATGATAATATATATTTGTTAGCATTATAAATCAGTTTATAAACAAAAAATAGCATAACTATGTACTCGAAGTGGAATCAAAGAACATAAACAGATTATTCTAGCTAAAATACATTTGAGAATAGGGGCACTTAATATTACATTTAGGTCAATTCTGCGCATTATGAATGTGGCATAAATCAGCGGGCTTAACATCTAGTATATATATATATATATATATATATATATATATATATATATATATATATGCATGATATATAACACGAAAATGCTCTAACAGTTCTTGTTAACGCAAAGTTTTTTGTGTCCCATCCTGGTCTGAGAGACATATCATGATCTACAGGGAATGGATCATAGAGGTTCTCTAGTAAGAGACAAAAATTAATCTACCTTTTTGCGAAGGTGGTGATACTGTGGTCAATGAGGACTATCCGAGACCGCAGTATTCACAGCTGGCGGTGGAGACGAATGTTCTTTTCTTTTGCAATATTTCTTATATTTCTTTATTATCCATTCTCCACCTCATCAAACATGGTTACAATACACGAATACAACGCACATCGCACGATATGAAAACTACCTGAGAAAGGGAGACACACGGGTTAGACGACTATGTATTTAAGGATATGCATTTTCTCTTTTAACGCTTCACGTCTCTAATAGATAAATTATATTTTTTTTTAATTAATTTTATGTAATAAGAAGTAAAAAACTCTGTCTTTTAAGATGATAAAAAGGGGTTAGTTCAGAATTGGGGATAAGTTGAAATTAGCATATCCTTTGGTTATGAAACTACAAATGTTAAATATTACGTCATATTTTTTTGTGTGTAGTTTAGCGTCGTAGGCGATTAATTCTTCGTTTGAGGTCAGTTGGATTTTACTCCTTGTTGGAATGTTACGGACAGCGTCCACCCGGGGGACCTAGTAATATTTTCTTTGTTGAGTGAAGACTGATGCATTTTTTGCTTTTATCTTGTGTAAAGTGATAGTATTTTTTCTTGTGTTGCTGGCTGACACTTTAGTAAATATTCACCACCTGTTCTTTTGAGGACGACAGCCAATGTATTTTTGTTCTTGTAATAAGCGAGGATGTGTTTAATCTGGGCTTTGAGTAAGTCAATGATTTGCTTGCGGATGGTCGCAGCCATACCCCTAACCAATGACCAGTATAACGGATTAGGTAACCAATTTGTGACAAGCACATCGCCTAGTAGATTACACTAGAGGGGCAACATTTCTCCACCTAGTATCTTTTAAGTGTACTAGGACCATTTTGACCTGTTAATTCCAAATATGTCATTTAAAAAATTGTATCACATCAGGATTTTAATTTATGTTAACATATTGGTTTACCATTATAATGATTATGGTCATTAGAAATATAATGTCAATGCTTCTACATTTCAATACAATAACTACAATTTACATGGAAATAGAATAGAAATCGCAACTATACAGTATCATAGCTACAAATAACCTGAGGTAATCCAAATACAATGCATTTTGAAGTCAGAAAAAATTAGACAATGTTGTTTTCCTTTGCAATCAGTGGTACAATCTCATTGTAAAAACCAACAGAAATCTCCCATCATGCTGCTGTCATAGCTCCCCTTATATCTGTTTTCCATCGTTACTATTTCTTGGTGAAAACGTTCACCCTTTTAGTCGCTGACTGCACATAGATTGGGTGGAAAGAAACTGAAATGGGAGTGCAGAAAGTGAATTAAAAAAAAAAAACAACTCTACATCACATATCCTTACATTTATTAATAGTCTCTCAACCAAAATTTCATAGTTCTCAGAACTGTAGCTTCCCAAAATGTAGAAACCAAAGCCACAGATGCATCCCAGGCTTCCAACTAAGAAGGATGCAACTGTGCCTTAAACGTATGGTCTCGAATGGATTCACACATTTGCGATCCGGTGTGCACGCACGCAATATCTTTGCTAGTGTAAGAGTGATCTTGAAGACATGCAAAGCCTCACGAATTCTTGTCAAGCTACATGTAAAGATGGGAAAGCAGTATGTGTATATGATCAACAAGCGACTAATGTTGTATATTGTACATGCCAGGTACAAGATCAGTTCTTGCTGGCCAGTCTTTAACTGTGCAATGATATTCGTCATCACGGCTGTTTCACATATATAGAAAGCAATCTACCTTGTGTATCCCGGATGCAATTAAAGAAAAAAGAAAACTACTTTTAGATTTCAACAGAGGCACCATTTATAATTTCATTACTTGATAACGTTGAGGAAAAACATCATAGAATCATATGTCTCATGTAATCCAACTGCTTATGCTAATGAAATAGATGTTATCCCATCTACATTGTCTAGGAGAACTGCTTTAATACTAATTTTATTTCAGTCTATAAACAGACGCCTGTCTCCTAAAATATAATAACAGTTGAGTTATTTTATTAAACTGTTAATTTCAGTACAATAACAGATACTGTCATTCTTGTCATAAAATTTAACAAGCTGTACATAAGGGTGATAACCATTTTCATTATTTTTCATAAAGAAACTGAAACCCCTTACATTCGAGGAACAATTATATGTAGATGAAATTAGCAACAGTATTATTTTTTTTTTTAACTGAAAAAGGTTCATCCACCTTTTCATTTTTGTTTTCACATATCGCGCATGTAACACTGAATTTTTACATGCCTTACTAGACTGCTATTAAGCACATTCCATTCAGTTGTTTTCATTTGTTTATAAACAAGGCATCTACCTTCATCTTCTAAACAGAATAGGGATCCGAGAATTACATCTGTTAAAAAGCTAATCAATCTCACACGGATGCCTACACACCGCTAATTTTTTGGAGACTTCACTTTTCTGTTCAATAGCAAGAAACGGCGACTGAATCGAATCAAAATTATGATTACGGACATATAATTGCTCTGGAGTGAAATTATAGATTTTCCACTATTATCCAGATCACTAATCAGAAAGAAACTCAATTGTCTGTTTGATTTATATAACTAAAACAAAAAGAAACCGTCTGATAAATGTACTACAACATTTTCTAAGTTATTTGATGTCATCAACGTTAATAGGAGAGCAATGAGGATAAAGAGCTCTACCAGAGGCAAGTTAAGAGAGGAGGGAAGATTGGTTATTCCATAGTCAAACAAGCCACTTTAGAATCAATCCACCCAAGAAAACGAATCCGACTATCCAAAATTCAATCTTAAGCCAGCGCTTCTCCATCGCAACCTACACAAACACATACAACTGTCTTACAACTACACAAACACATACAGCTGTCTCACAACCTACAAAAACACATACAACTTCTCAAAATCTTTGGATTCTTAAACCTCTGCTTCTTTACCCGACTCGACAACCACGTCATCTTTTCTTGAATGCAAACCGAAATACCAAAGAGCAAGCACTGCAACAGCAGGATTTCTAGTACTGAAAAACAACATTTCTACACACAAAGCATATGACGTTTTTGCAAGCATTGCTGAACAGGGTTATGATGTGCCGGTTCCAAGTCAGGCGGGTGTTTGGAAATGAGTAATCTCTGAAGGACGTAAAATGAAAACCAAAAATTTTCAAAAACTTCAAAGCAAAGAACCCTATTGTCTCCAGTTTGGTAATTTAAAAAAGTGCAAGGGGAAGAGTATCAAGTAGTTTTGCTGAAAAATATGACAACCAAAATAAAACCTGGTACTCTTAAATGTGAGAGTAGTTCTGCCGCGGCCATTCACAAGGAACTACATCAGCTAATTGATGAATATGATGCTTGGGAATATATTTGCGTGATAATATGCGACACGACCGCAGTAAATACTGGTCGTTTTCATGGGAATGTAAAGTTCATACAAGATGATGTATTGAGCAAGGGTTTTCAGGAGCCGCAATATATTAACTGTCAGCACCAAGTACTCGACCTCTTTCTAAAACATGTCATAAATTTTCTTATTCAAGATCCAACGAGCAAACTCAACTATTATTTCATTGACAAATTATCGCAAAACTATTTCACACTTTAGACTGATTATCACCTCGTTGTGACAAACGATGTTAGCAAAGGCGAGAACCCTGGATTGCGAGATGATTTCAAGTTCTTGTTATGAATTATGTCAGGCATATCGTCATTACAAAAAAACGTTGGCCTCGCATCAGCTGGAAGAAACTATCAAATTTACACTAGGCAAGATGGAACCCACATGCGATATATACTATTATAGCTTTATTTCTGATACCAGAGCGCCGCAATATCCTCGCTCCTGCTTGCAACTTTATCTGTTATGAATGGGCAAATGCTTAATGCCATATGCAACACTACAATGAAGCGACCTTCGGTGAACTGTTTACCTCACTCATCAAGGTAAAATGCAAGAAAGCAATTAAGTGTTTAAAGTCGCATTGGTTAGTCGAGAAGTCATTAATTGACATCCCCAGTTCTTACCAAATTGCTAAACGTGCTGTAAAACTGATGGAGAAACATCATGCAAAATCGAGAAAATGTGTATTTTTAAATCTGAAGTTCATAGGAAAAAATATGTTTTAAACATTTATTGTACATTCTGTACATATTATTAAATTATATGTAACTTTTTTATTAATAAAAATTGATTAGTTTCTCGTTTGAATTAAGCTAAAAAAAACTTTTTTCACTTTTTTCATCCGAAAATAAAATAAAAAATGCTATTTATATTCTAAAATTACACATAAAAGTTCCTCGATTGCAAAAGGTTTCATAACAATATTTTTTTTTGTTATCACCCTACTGTACATGCTTATCACGATAATGTGAAATTGTTGTTCCGCTTTGTAACAATTTCCGTTGTTGTTAACGAGATCCAAGCAATTCTGTCTTCTTCTTCGTTAACTCCAGATCCCTCATTAAATCATGCAATTCAGCTTGGTAAATACAATGAGGTGTTTTTTTTTTCATCATCTAGAGGTTCATATGCATCAATCTCCGCCTCGCTATGACTTTCCTCATCATCATCGTCGCTTACGTTATCGGAGTATTCTGGAAGATTTGGAACTGGATTTTCTTCATCATGTGGAATAGATTTCATAGTCAAAATTTGGATAATAAATTGCTGATGTGTTTTTTTTTGTTTTTTTTTCTTTGTTTTTTTTTTTTTTTTTTAATATCCAGCAATATTTTTCATACAATTATAGCAGTCCGAATGTTGACCTCTTGTCATAGTATTGGTTCCGCAAACAGCATAGAATACCAATTGCTCTTTAGCCTTAGGATAAGCCCACATAACAAACACTGCAGCAAATATGTGGCGCCTAGTTTATGTCTTGATCGCCTATTTTGACGCCGAAGTAGTGATGCTTGGCAACCTTCACTTTTGTTGTAAGTTATTTCCGCTGAGAGGAGTAAAACGTCCACATATATAACAGAAATAGTCTGAATGATTAAAGCAACCCCTTTACGTTTTCTTCATATTGTTTCGAAATTAATACACAATCAGTATAAAATCAAAAGAACATAACATTTAAAGGTAAACACACAGCATAACATGTGTAAAACATTATTAAGCTTATTTGGAACTAAAAAACAATAACTATTTTTATAAATATGTAATCATTTGTGTAAAAGATCAAGCTTTGAAATAAAACAAATAAACACATTTCACTTTAATTACATATATAAATATTTAACGATAAATGACAGATACAAATTAACAAATAGGCAAACACATATCTTTAATATTACTTATATATATATATATATATATATATATATATATATATACATATACTCAAACTTTATTTTAGAGATAACGCTTCTAATTTTTAAATTTAAAATAAAATCTTGTGTTGTTTGTAACATTGTAAGGTTGCTATGACGACTCCTTATTTCTTTACGGCCATATGACTTGTCAAGACATCCGTCTGAAAAACTTAAAACTCTGTTTTAAATTGGTAGTTCACATTTCATGTTGCAATACATGTTACGGTAAGATATAAATGTTTACATTTTGTAAAATATAGACAAACTCTAAAGTAGATAATTATACAAGGGAATATGTCCATCATTAGTAATATAGCCTGATGTGATTTTGATAAATCTTTGATTTCTCTAAATTTTACTTACTAGTTAGCTTGTTTTTAACCCAGATTAGCCAATCTATTGTAATTATAACTCATAATATTTCTTATACAATTACAAACATGTTGTAGGATTTTGTGCTGGAACATACGAAAAAGTACATATACCTGTTATTTAGTGTCCTTGAAACGTTTTTAGCAGAATGTTTCGAATATAAATTTTCAGTTCTCTAGAATAATATTTTAAAAATTTTACCTATCATATATTTTACTATCAGTAAATTATTGTGTGTGTTAGAGAATGTTTTGCTTTTGTAATTTTCTATTGCAACCCAACTGACACGAATTAGCTAATGTTTAAAGGTAATAGCTACTAATAAAACTCGTTAAATATTTTGATTAAACAGAATTGTATAAATAAATTTATTATACGTAGGTTCCAAAACAACAATTAATGGTTTATTTAGAACTACAAATCCAAAGGATCACTATTCTTTACTTCCAGTTGCATCACAAAAAATACTAAATAATTTTAATGCATTAAAAAAAAAGCTCTATTGTCCCCGTTTTGTCTGTCTGTCTGTCTGTCTGTCTGTCCGTCCGTCCGTCCGTCCGTCTGTCTGTCTGTATGTATGTCTGTCCGTCTGTCTGTCTGTCTGTCTGTCCGTCATCACTCTAGATCTCAACAACCATAAGTCCTAGACACATGATGTATATATCATTTTGGATGTCTTGGCCTGCCATGTGTACGCCATAAGTCCTTTTCGCGATCTGATCAGTGAGGGGCGAATACTAAGGCTTCGTATGGTATCGTTTTTTTTACTATATAAGCTATATTAACAAAGGGGCGTACAAAAGGGCGTAACTCATTTATTATTTATTTTTGTAACAGTTATTAAACATGATTTACTTCCCTCTCTATATATCAAAACCCATACCACGAAAATGCTCTAAAACGTCCTGTGTCCGAAACGGTACAGGCTTAAATTGCTTGTTTTAGTATAGATTGTACAGGTCATTCCTGATAAGCCTTATATTTAGAACTTCTGTTGACATCAAATGCTGCTAAACATTCTTCAAAAAACAAAATTTATTAAACGACCCAGGTTGTATGACACACTAAATTACATGTAATGAATGGACCAACACAATATATTAGGCGTCAAAACAGTTATATTGTTGGTTTCATAAAATACCACATGACCTTTGAAAGGACACACTTTATGAAATTGTGTTTTCTTAACTAAAGACGATTTAACTACAGATATACGTAATTTCTTCTGAAACTAACAGACAACCAGATATTAAATAATGCAATAGACAATAATGTTGACACTCGTTTAAAATCGTCCATCAGTAAAGAATAGCTGAATGATATTTAAAATAATGTCAAATTCAACAGATGACATTTGTTTGAATGTTGATGAATTTTCATAATTCAGTACAACTTTAATACAATTAGATGAGTTTTTTTTTAACTATTGTATGTTTAACAAAAATAGATTGTTTATGTTATTGTATAAACTCAAATACTAGGAATAAGTTATTGGGAGAGTAGTGGGACGGATGGCCGAGTGGTGTAGATACTCGACTGTCAACCTGAGAGTCTTGGGTTCGAACCTCGGTGATGCCCATTTGAAATCTGGCGCAAAGTCGTCCCACAAGCCCACACAGCTTTAAAATGGGTATCTGACTTAAGTTGGGGAAGTAAATGCGGCTAGGGGGTTGTGCTGACTACACAATCCCTTCATATACCGAGGTTATGGAAACAGAAAAAGTGTGACAGTTTGTGACAGGGGGGAGGGGGGGTCAGGCCAAGTGTGACGTCACATTTTAATATTTATTTAATTTTATTTCTAATTTAAATTTGTAGTAAAACTTAATAGTTTTAAAAATAATTTAAAAAAAGAAAATTTTGAAACACTTGAATTAGTTTTATGTTCACAATTCCTCATGCTAGTTAGGACCGCTAATAAACTGTTGCAGAAGTGTTATTATTTCTTTTTTGTCTGCTGCATAATTATATCACTGATAAAGAAATTTGGAAATTTTGTTATAATACAAAAAATTACCGTTATTGAAGTTGCAATCCATCACTTCGTTTTAATAATATTGATGCCTTTTTCCTTGCAACCAGTGCACCAGGAAGAAGTGTTTATAATCGCGTGGAACATCGAATGGCTCCATTTAGCAGTGAACTGTCTGGTGTCATATTGCGACATGAACATTATGACAGTCACTTTGATTTGCAGGGCAGAACAATAAATGAGGATTTGGAAAGAACAAACTTCAAGTTTGCATGTGAAACTTTAGCTGAAATCTGGTCGCATGTGATTGTTGACCAATTTCCAACAGTTGCAGAATATATCAACCCTGAGAAATGTGAATTGGATGCAGCAGGACTGATGTCGAAGGATAAGAATGGCTTGACCATCATGTTCGCATCAGCCAATACTTCACTCAAATTGTGAAATGTCAGGACATAAAATGTTGCAACAAAGTACGGAGCTCATTTTTCAAATACAATCCCAATCAACCAAACAACTGATGGACTCAGAGCTTTAGAAAGAGCAGATGCAGATGCACATACATTTCCTTCATTGTTTGTTTGTGGCACAAACTCTCAAATTTGATGACATTATGCCAAGACCAACAGGAGTTTTTAAAGTGCAACCATATGATCTTTTTTGTCCATCTTTGCAGACCAGCATACATGATCGAATTTGCAAATTGTGTCACTTATACTTTGCCTCACAAACAATGTTGAAGAAATATACATGATAACACAGAGCTCGGGCGCAGGAGAATGTAAAAAAGTAAAGTTTCCTTAGCCCTAAAGGACCATCGGGGCAGATAAAGTGTATAATTCATCTGTTTCTATAACCTAGGCATATGAAGGTATTGTGTGGTTTGCACAATTCCCAGCCGCCTTTACTCCCCCAAAATAAAGTCAGGTACCCATTTTAAAGCTGGGTGAACTTGGGAATATTCACCAGGACTTGAAAAAGTCCTAAGGTTCTCACTAAGATTCCAATCAGGGACCCTCGGTCGACAGTCGAGCACTCTATACCACTCGACCACCCGTCCCCTAGGAGAATGTGCCAACCCCACATTTTCCAGAATCAACACAGATCAAACGCATTCGTTCTTTTGAGAATCGCTGCTAGAAGGCAAAGAGAACGCATGGCAATAATTGGCAGAATGGAAAATTCACATTCAGAGGAAGAAGTTGATCTGTCTGCAACTATCATTCCAGGAAACGATGATGCGGAATGATTTATGTCAGTCTTAACTATGGATGAACACTTCACCATGGATGGATGATGTCTAGTGAATATTTTTTAACAAAACATAATTCACAGGCCCACTATAAACATATTCAATATAGCACCAGAGCTGCTCACATAATTTGTCAATCTAGTCCTTTTTAGTGGCATTGTTTTGTTTCCATTTTTATTATTTAATCACAGGTTGAGGTCAAGTTTCGCTAATCTACTTCTTATCCTGTGTCAATAGAATGCATAATCGGAAGATTATCTCAAAGTTCACCTCACCGATTGTAAATGAATAGGTAGCAGATAAATGATGTTTATTATATCATTGTCAATCTAATTTTTGCAATATTTTTTTCAAATTCAATTGATTGAGTTACTGCTTCAAGTTCAAAGAATAACTGAGACAACTATTGACAATTAGTTATTCTACTATTAAACTCATTTAATAATCTGATAGTTTTTTTATTTTTATATTTAAAGGTAGTTTAATAGTGAAGTGCGATTTAAATTTTCGATTAAATTTTAATTAGTTCTTAGTTAAAAAAATGTTTCGAAAGTGTGACGTACTTTGGGGGGGGGGCCGAGATTTGTGACACTTTGTGACAGGGGGGGGGTCAAAAATCGTCAAAAATAGCGTGACGTACTTGATAGACGGCCCCTATAGCAATTGATAATGTTATAGTTTTCCAAGAATGACACGCAGTATGATGAACTGTCTATAATTAATATCAAGTAGTTTGCAAAACAGTTCAATTAACAGTTTATGCCAAAAAAATGTTTATAAATCAGTGAGATTTAAACAATTAATTAACAAATCAAATGGCTGAACGATACATTTTATTTTCTTTCTGTATTTTCATAAAAAATGTAGAAATTTTAATTGTTTGTTCATAAATAACAACATAAATCTACTAAAATGTTAAAATATCATCAACGTTTTTTCTATAGTTGCTCATTATAAATCTTGTGAATATGTAAATGCCTCATGATATTTCATTCATTTATTTATGTTGTTTTATATAATATTTATTTTTCGTTGCATTTAAAAAAAATCCTAAAACAGATATAAAATGTAATATTTTTTTTTCATTGTCGAATAATATTTTAGTATGAAATCAATAAAAAAAAACAACAACAAATGAATGTTGTAACTGTCAAACTAAGTACCACTACTGATTGCTTAAGTTTTTATATTGATATCCATTAAGCTATGTGTGATAATCATGGACTTTGGTCTTTTATTTAATTATAAAAATTCATTTATACCGTATACATTTATTGTTTTACTTTTACTTATAATAAATTATAGGCCTATACATTTTAATGTTTATTGTGAAAGAAACAAAAAAAATGTATTTCATAAAATGTTAATCGTTACCCATTTCCCAGAAGAATTTCATCACATTGCACCTGATGATCAATGTCGAAAGGTATTTGGGGAGAGCAGTTCATTAATGATGGTAATAATTTAATTATAGTTCTTAAAATTAAATTTAAAAGTCTTATTTAAAACTTCTAAACTGTTATTTTGGAAATGAATGAAAAATCATTTAATTTAGTAGAATTCATTTCTATTATTTTTATTTTATATTAGACAACATCAGGGATAGATCTGCATTCAAGTCCTTCACTTATTTGTAGTGCATTGCCTTGTTCCGTGAATGGTACTGTAGAACTTAACATTGCTGCAATTGGAACACCGTGTGGACATACAAAAGTAAATATAGTATTTATTTAACTAAAGAATTAATATATATATATATAAGAACAATAACGGTCTAGAGTCGTTGTGGCTAATTGTGTTAAATAGAAATTAAGAATAATAATCAAAAGTAGCCTAATGTTTCTTGTTTTTAAAATAATAAACAAGATTTGTTACGTGCGTCTTGATTTATTATTTGTTCTTTCTTTTTTTTTTTAATCTACAACTTAAAATAGTTTCTGTGGTTTTAATGAGACGTAATTTCTGAAATATTTAAAGATAAAAAAAATACTATTATTTAAAAGTACAAAACATGAACAGTAGAAATCATCAAAATTTCTCCACGACTAGTTATCAAAGGCCCGGAACCCGGACCGGCGAGTAGGCACACAGTTGGAGTTGAAAATGGTGATATATATTTTAGCGCGTTAACAATCAGTCTATATACTTGCAGTGGCCCTAAGGACATGAACAGATTATTGTAGCCAAAATACATTTGAGAACAGGGACACCTAATAATACATCAAATAAAGTTCATATGTTAAATAGTTCCTCCCAAAGAAAATAATCATCACTATGGGTAAACATAAACAACAACTCTTAAAATCATATTCCTTCATAATGTTTTAATGGACTCCTTTCCAAACAGTTATTCATTTAATGTTTTATGATGTTCAACATGGCGTATTTAAAAAAAAAGAGAGACGTGAGTGAGTGCTTGTGTTAATCAAAACTCTACATGTTTAACAGGTGGTTTATTTACTGTTATACACATTGTAGCATAGTACAATTAACTAAGAAAAATTGCCGACCCGGCAGTGCATAACCTACGGATTTAGGGGCCCGGTGGGCTTGGCCTCTTTGGGGGCTGCCCCTGCATTTTGACATAATTTTTTTACGCTTCTCAAGCTTGGTCCCGAGAAGAAAGAATCGTTGTGTAGCTTTTAGCTGACCTTCAATTAAAAACATAGTATTCCATCAATGCAGTTGAGGCCGCAGACGCAGAAAACATTAGGCCTCTTAAAAAAGAAAAACATATCAAAGCTTTCAACATTATAGTTCTGTGAAGCCAATGCCGAACCAAGGGATTTTAGGCATCTTCGGGAGCCACTACATTTTGACATGAGATAATGTACTTAATAATTAATTTAAAAAATATTTTGGGGTCCCTCCTCAAACTGGGCCCCCTCCATACACCCTCTGTGTGAAGCCCCCATCATAAATGGGTTAGTTTGCATTGTAAACATTGTGTACGGCGCTACTCAAACTCAACCCTTATTCATTTCATTCATGTGACGTAATAGTCAAAAATGAAAAAGAAATGTGACGTATTTTAGGATAGTAATAAAGGGAAATAATTGTACATTAGAAATAGACATATTTTAGAAATAATAACAATTTAAACAATATATATATTACATTATATTGAGGTATCCAAAATTTTGGTTTAAAATTTAAATTGTGGAACATAACACAGAATATTAATTGAACGATTTTTGTAAATATTTCTTTTATGATCGCTTCTCCTTTAATAACAAATTGAACACCATAAATTTATTACGATACTGTGAGATATATATAGGCCTATGAAACTACGTTCGGTTTAATATTTGTTTCGGAGAGTATCACAAAATATTTTGGCATGAATTTGTGTTACCTCTCCTAAGATCGCTTTATTGCCCGTTGGTAATGATTGAGGCGGTCGAAAACAGTATTACATTGTGATTGCCAATTGGCATTCATGATCTTTCCAGCCGTATGTTAGTGTACGGTGTTTTGTCACCTCGGCACTAAACGTATGGCTGGTCCAATGTCATTTCTGGCAGCCATGTAGGAGACAATTCTTACTCGGCTGGCCAGTTGGTAGCCGGATCATGCATGTTAAGAGGAAAACAGTAAATGTTTCTGCCATCTTTGAATTGTTTGTGCCGCCATCTTGGATGAATTGTTTATGCCGCCATGTTGGATGACAGACGGAAGTCGCGATGACAGACGGAAGTAGCGATGACAGACGGAAACCGGGACATATGATGTAAAATTTGTATTATAGATAAGTGTATCCGCTTTTATCGTATCAAGTTGTGAGAATGAATTACTTTTCGAAAGTCGATCAAGAGCAAAAATAAAAATTCCGTAAAATTAAAAAAAAAAATTTAAACAATGTTTTGATACATTTTTAAATTACAAAATAAAATTATATTAAAAAGACTGCCACCGAGTGCAGGTCTAAAATAATCAAGCAATCTTTAATATTATAAAATAAAAACGTCGATAGAAATGTGTTATTAGATGGCAATGTGGATAAGCTACTTTATTTGCATGTCCGGCTAATTAGGTTGGATTTATTTACACGTAGTTTTAGGTATTTAATAATATATCGTTTTATTTGTTTAATTAAAACAAACAATACCTAATTAGACCTTTTTAGATTTTTTTTTTAATTTAAAAAATAATGTATTTTGGTTGTTGTAAAAGAAATTAAACACTTATTAGATGTTAATTTTCGTTCAATAGTCTATCTCTATGCAAACATATCTAGTATATAGTAATAGTGTTCACATGTCTTTCTGTGTGCGTTATATCGAAAAAGTAGGAAACAGAATTCGCCAAGCAAATACAAATCTTTTTACCTGTGCTGAGGTATTTTTGGACCTCAGGTGACCTCAGGACATTAACGAAAGAAGACGGTTTTCGGTTAATTTTAATAATCGCAGAATATTTCATGTGGTTGTGTCTTGTAACACAATGTCTGCTAATATTACCTTAATTACTCTAAAAAAATTAAGTTGAGAGCTATGGAGTAGGCCAGCAAATGATGGGTTTTGTAGTTGTACTATCTATATAACTATGGGTTTTTTTTGGGGGGGGGGGAGGTAAAATAGAAATGGGAAGAGAGAGATCGAGAGAGTAGAGAGAATAATAATTGATGTTATACTGTAAATTGAAGGAACAATGTAAATTACGGGAAACATAAATTAATGTTGTATTGTTCTTTTTTTTTATTATCAATCACGAATCTTTATAAAATAGGTCAACCGAACAAATACACGTAAATAATTAATGAACTTCACAAATTAGTCTCACTTTAAATCAGTGTCTTTAACATTGTTTTTTTATACAACAAGGTACAATGTACATTAGACTAACACTGAAAAACAAAAAATAATTTATCGTGGATTTCTTGGTACCCATCATCTAATCATACTCAATTTACACACGCTGATTTCGAATATGCAAACCATTTGTCTCTATCAGCCTCCAATTTTAAGAAATCCGCAATCTTAATTTGTTTATTATAGTTATAATACTCCAATATAGATAAAAATTAAATTTTTAAACCATATATTCTCTTTTGCAGTTAATGTAAAAAAATATTAAACACAAGCATGAAATCAGTTCTAACTAATAAAATTATATGTAAAAAATATATTCCATTTAAATTCAAATGCATGTGTAAAATGTTTAAAATGTTCATGGTTTGAATTTTTTCGCTGTGGCTGTGGACTTCTGCTTGTACTGAGTACTTGGCAAGTCGCGTTGTAGAGTCCAACAGTAGTCAGCTAACATCGCTGCACTCCACCGGCCCTGGTAGCGTGACTCCATCACAGAAATGTCCTGGTGGAAGCGTTCGCCATGTTCATCGCTTACTGCGCCTAGGTTTTCTGGGAAGAAGTCTAGATGTGAATCGAGTAAATGAATTTTCAGAGACATATTGCATCCCAGGTGTTTGTAGGCACTAATGCATTTCTTTACAACTGTTTCATAGTCGACAGACTTCTTATTTCCAAGAAAATTGGTTACGACTGACTTGAATGCCACCCACGCATCTTTTTCAGGATGACTTAAAGTGTTTTGAAAGTCTTCATCGGCCATGATTTTTCTTATTTGTGGACCTATGAAAATACCTTCCTTGACTTTAGCATAACTGAGCTCTGGAAACTTGTTGCATAGGTATATAAATGCATCCGATTTGCTGTCTAATGCCTTGACAAAGTTCTTCATCAGTCCTAATTTTATATGAAGCGGTGGCATGAGAATTTTGTCACGATCAACCAACGGTTGATGAAGAACGTTTTTGTTTCCTGATTGCATTCTGTCTCTGATCGACCAATTCTTTTTTGTATAGTGGTGCTTCTTATCTCGGCTGTCCCATTCGCATATGAAGCACATGTACTTCGTGTACCCTGTCTGCATTCCCATCAAAATAGTTATTACTTTTAGATCGCCGCAGATATTCCATTTGTACACGCGATAACGTATTGTTTCCAACAGTTCCGACATGTTTTCATATGTCCCTTTCATGTGGGCAGAATATCCAACTGGTACTGAAGCATATTTGTTTCCATTGTGCAACAATACTGCTTTTAAGCTAGTCTTTGACGAGTCAATGAACAGTCGCCAATCTTCAACAATGTGTTCGACACCAAGACTTCTCATAAGGCCGTCAACATCTGTGCAGTGGCAAATACTGCCAGTCACATCAAAGTATTGAACAAGCTGTTTATGCCTGTGACGAAAGTTTGCTGTAGCTGTACCTGGTGCAAGCAAATTATATTCATTTAACCGTGAACCAAGAAGTTCAGCTTGGCCTTTTGTTAGCGACAGATATCGCACAAGGTCACAAAGTTTAGCATAATTCAGCATCGCCATATTTTAAACACCTTGCAATTGCCACATTCACTGCTCCTTTTATGAAGTCTGAAACTGCAACGTAATCAAATTCTAAGACAATGCGCAATTCATAACACAACTGCAAATCAACACTCACCCTACAAACATCTGACATCATCAGAAAAAAAAGAACATTGCCAATATACGTATACAATTACGAGGTATGTGTGTTTGTGAACATGTGTGTACGCGCAGGTGCGTGCGTTTGTGTGCTTAAATTATGCTGTCAGCAGTCTATTCCTGTTTGGGCGCATACAAAACTTTGAGCTGATAGAGCAAAATGCTTTACAGATTCAAAATCAGCATCAAAAACTGATTCTTAAAACGTTAATGACATATAAGAAATCCAAAACTTGTTTATCAGTGATAGTTTCATTGTACGTAAAGTGATAAAAGTCAATATCAACTTAAATTATTAAATTATAGAAACAATGGTGAATAAAAATAAATAAACGTTATTTTGATGCAAAGTACATTTTTAAAACGTTTTTGAGTTAAATAATTACAAATAAGTTGTGACACTCAAAATTACCTCACTTTGTAAACGTATCTCTGTTCTTTGTGAGTATTATGTTTAAATCACATAACACAACTTCCGGTAAGCCTCGTTTTGTTATTAGTTCTCGTCTGAATAGTTGACGCAAAATGTCTCCTCACTATTGTCACACCCTATGGAATGTTTAGCGATTCATTTATCATTCCTAGCCCAGTCATGACACCTATAGTTTACAAGTGCATAATTTCTCAAACCATTGTCAGAATTTAACAACTGATAATAATGATTCCAGCTCTAATGTGGAGCAGCTTTAATATTTGGATAACCTAAATTCTGAGCCCGAGCATGATGGATGTTTCCGTCAGACGTGTAAAACAAGTGATAAATATTATTACTATCACAAAGCCCAAGATTAAGCCGAATAGAATAAAGTTTGAAACTTCTAAGTAAATTCTTGGTCCGTCCAAACACCTCACGCACATCTGATAGACTATAAAAGTAGCTGATGAAATAGCGAGCTCTATGTGCCACCATAGAAATATCTTACCATTTTGCCTTTCTATATCAAAACTAAAACAAGGATTACTTTCACGACATAGCCTCACCTAAAGTCTTGTTTTACTATATATATTGTACTCTGGGTGAACTGTATAATGTGCTATAAGTAGACTATGCAAGATGTACTGTTGGTAAACTCTTATATTGTACTCTAAAAAACTATGTATATTGTATTCTGAATAAATTATGTATAATGTAATCTAAATAAACTTATCCGTGTTTCCACAATGACATTGTACAAGTGTCTCTATGTCCGAAAAGTAAAACACTCTTACCCTAACCCCAATTGCGTTAATATGTTTACTCCATACATGTAGTCTGCATACATTCTTGATCAGTTGAAAACATTTTGTTCTCATCTTGAAAAGACATATTAAAGACATTAATCTTTTATTTACTGATACTGTGTTGACACTGTGTTGTTTTAATGAGATCGTCATTCTAGAAATATTAAAATATCGAAATAATAAATGACTCCTTCTATGGCTCCTCTAGTAGAATATTAAAACCTAACCGAACACCAGGAGATAAAGAAGGGCGTGAAGTGGGTGTGTCGCCGTGTTGTCAGTCTAATTATAACATAAAATGAACTTTAATTTCAACTTTTTTAAAGTTATTGTTAGTGAATCAAGTGCAAAACTAGACAATGGGCTTCTCCTAAAACATTGGTCGTGAACCAACGTTTAGTTTTTAAGACAAATGAATGAGTCATGTTCAGTAATTTTGTATCGAAAAGAAATGCGAATTAAGTCGTCAAAAGCATTGAAAAGGTTAAATAGTTATAGTGGTTTAATTATGACATTTAAAACTATTAAATATTAAAAGGTAAATTTAACATAATAACATTTAAATCATTGTTGTTTTTATTACATCAGAGAGCATTTTGAAACAGTCAAACGATCACAGTTATAACAAAAATTCCTCCGATGATCAAAATATCCACGTTCTTCGTAATACACATTGCCCAAACAATTCTTTGTTTAAAGTTGACCTAGTATACAAACATACATTCTGCAAACTTTCTTTAAAAATGCATTCTTATCTTTCTTATAATGTTTTTAATTAAATACTGCATTATTTTTTTTTTACTAAGAAACAATGTGCTACTGAGTCTCACAATAAGTGAATGTTTAATATAACTAAGTAATTCTTAGCATATAATATGAAAAATATCAATTTGATAATGTGGTTTAATATCCGAATGGTATTGGACTGAGTTGCTGACTGTTTTTGATCGAAATTCACTCTAGGATACAAACACAATTTATCATTTCGGTCGTAAGAAATAGAAACTATAACATCCAATGATGGTAGAACATCTATAACATTAAAATTTTAAGTAAATATATTAAATTTTCCCCAGTTTTGTCAACGAGGAAATTGTACGTCTAACTCAACACATTCAAATATTTCAGGTATTGGTTTTTTATGCATCTAAAAACAAATTGTTTGTAGAGAAGTGAAAGTATATGTGATTGACATTCTGTAAACAATGAACCTATTTAACTATTGTAGACCATTATTTTTTTTAACTTGTGCATCTTTAATTCTAGTGCAGTAGGTTAGCATAGCTAATATTATGTTTTTTTTTTTATGTCTGATTTTAACAAGAGAAATATATTTATGTAAAAATAAAATCGATACCTTAAGGAGTAGAACTGATTTTCAAACATTATCTTGTTAACACATTTATCAAATATTTCACTTATTTGTTTTTTAACGTAACATAAAAGAAAGTTTTTCAGAATACTGTTTCCATGGAGATGATCCATCATTCCAGTACCTCAACTTCAAATGTAAAGATATACTTCAAGATAGAGAAAACTTGTGCTACATGATGACATTTAGAATAAACTGTTGTAAAACATGTCAGAAAGTCTACCTTCAACTGTTACGTAAGTAATGGAAAGATCATCTAATCTACACGCACATATATTTATGAACATAATGAACGATATAAGAAAAAAAAAGTCAATTAACAATATGTTTTATTAGTCACTCACACTTTCAGAGCTATTAAACACATGTAGGCAGCATTTTCATATAGTATGCTTGCTACATGTAGAATGTTGTTACAACTATACTGACGTTACACGTAGGCTGCTGTTACATGTAGGCTGCTGTTTTAAAATATTATATTACTGTAGGATTATCACTCCTTGATTAATTATCATATTAATTCCCCTTTTGGTATGTCAGTGTGATTGTGATCTGCGTTGTGTAAGGTCATGAATGTATTGATTCGAATGATGAAATTGTGTAATTCAAACACCCAAGCAATAACCTACACCTATGGTGTGGCGGGAAATTGGCCAAAAGCTGGCATGATCTGTCTATAAAAGGATCCATGATGTGATTATTGGGGATATGAAAGATACATTAATAAAGAAGTTTAGACATGTTAGACACATGCAGAATGGTGATCGAAAAGAGAAGTTCGAGTTTAATGGAAAACAACTAAATATGATTTTAATAGAGAAGTTCATTCAAATATGATTTGTTAGAATGGTGCTGATATACATTGATTTTGTGTTAAGATTGTGTTGATATACATTGATGTTTTATTAAAATGGTGGTGCTATTGCATTGATGTTGTATTTAGGTGGTGTTTCTATTGATCATATCTTGAGGAGTCTCAATAGTAAATATAATGTAATAAAAAGCATCAATTATTATTATATGTGTGTCGTCATGTTTTAGAACTTAAGAGAGATACGAAAGTAAACTTAAATAAAATATTGGTTACAACATTGAACATGTATAAATATTATTTTAACATATGAAGGCAATGCATTATACATTTGTTGTACGTTTTTCATCTTCAGATGATGTATGTTTGACAGGACAGATTTACACATTAGATGAACTGTGTACAAAAATGAATACAGCAAACTCTACATTTTGTCAAGTAATATTGTCTTTAAACTTATATAGAAATTGAATCCATCTATCTCCATCTATCTCTCTATTTATCTCTCTAATTATATATTTATCTATTTATCAATCAATTAATCAACCTATTATTTTATTTAATTCTTAATCAGGCTGAAATGACAAATGAGTCAACAATATGTTCCTCGATGTCTTGTACATTGCCTAATTCTAATATATGTGAACAATTTACTGTCGTCTCTGGTACAGTATGTGGACCAAATAAGGTAACTCACTGTTATATTTATTTTACTTTGTATATATACATATAGAAGATAGGAAGTCAATTAAAATAGATTTTGCTATTCTTTAATATACTCCTTTAAAAAAAATAGATGTGTGTCAAAGGGAAATGTCAGTCCAGTAAAACGTATACAAAAGGTATGTTCAGTTGATTCTTTATAAAAATTCACATATATTTTAGCATCGGTGGAAAATACTGAACTTTGATGTTTCACACAAATATACAAATAAAGATCTCAGTGATTTAAATGTCTTTTTTCCTATATATTTGTTTTTAAAATTATATTAAATGACTCGGAAATATGTACACTGCCTTAATCTATTTTGTGATTCTGTATATTGTAATACATTAGCATTTGATATTGCTTTGATTTATTGATTTATGATATATGACTTCACTTCAAATTATGGGAAAGAGTTGTGTAGTAGTTAAGTAAGCCAAAATAACATATAATGCATGTATTTGTAAGCATGCACTGCTTTGATCGGGTGGTAAAAATGAAGATAACACTTTTAAAATATATTCTAAATGTTTTTTTGTTTAAAAACAAAATAATTATAATATAAAATAAATATAATTTTTAAATAAACAGGTCTCATTCATAAATTATAATTCATAAATGCCGATATTTTATGAAGCTGCATATAATTTAGTGAACTCATGTGTGAATTCAAAAGTGACTTATTATATCATTTTATAGAAAGGTCATATTTCGCCTTCTAGTTTTTTTGTTTTTTTTTTGATATAGTAAGAATTGTATAAACAGCTGCACAAATATAGAAAATAACTCTCTTGAAGCAGCACAAAATTCAGCAAACTGCCTCAATAGGGAATATCAGACTTGTGTAATTTTCAATAAAAATCTTTACTTACACATTAATATTGATAAATACACTAATTGAAATGCATACTCTAAAATCTCTCTTTGTCTCGCTTCTCACTGTATCTCTCTTTCTCTCTCTCTCTCTCTCTCTCTCTCTCTCTCTGTATATATATATATATATATATATATATATATATATATATATATATATATATATACTAGTGCAAGTACCCGGCTTTGCCCGGGTTTAAAATAAGGTTTTCTGTTTACCTTTTGTTTTCTCCCTACCCCCTCTCTCCCTTCCTCTCTCTCCCTCCCTCCCCTCTCTCTCTTTCCCTCCCTCCACCTCCCTCTCTCCACCCCCTTCTCTCCCCCCCTTTCCATCCTTCTCCTTCCCTCTCTCCCCCTTCCTCCCTTCCTCCTTCCATCTCTCTCCCTCCCTGCCCCCCTCTCACTCTTTATCTCTCATCCCTCCCAATTCTCCCATCCTCCCTCCTTCCCTCCCCCTTCTTTCTCCATCCCTCCCTCTTCCATTCCCCTCTCTCCCTCCCCTCCTCCCCCTTCCTTGCACCCTGGTTTCCTCTTTTCTCCCTCCCTGACCCCTCTCTTTATCTCTATCACTCCCTCTCTCCCACCCTCTCTCTCTCCCTCCCTCCGCTCTATCTCCCTTCCTACTCCCCATCTCCCTCCCTTCCTTTCTTTTTCCTTCCCTCCCTTTCTCTCTCCCTCACCCATTCTCTCTCCCCCTCTCCCTCTCCCCATCCTTCCCCCTTCCCCCTCCTTCCCCCTCCCACCCTCCTCCCTCCAACCACCCTTTCCTCTCTCCCCCCTATCCCCCTCTCTCTCGCTTTATCTCTCTCCCTCCTCTCTCTCTCTCTCTCTCTTTATATATATATATATATATATATATATATATATACACACACATATTATTATGGCTTCACACTTCTTCTAAAATCCTTCCTCATTCATTTACCTTACTCAAACTGTACAAATCGGGAAGCATGAAAAAACATCAACAATTCTTTGCATCACAAAGGCACAATACAGCACCAGCGCGCAAGTTCTATTCGATCATCGGGGAATGACGTCACAGAGGAATTTTATTTATGGCGCCGTCGAGATTACTTTAATATAGTAAAATACTAAAATAAAAAAAAAATTAATAACAATTAAACTACACATCGAGATGAAACGAAACATGTCCTATAACCTTCCCCATGTAATTATGTGTATGTGTAACAAATTTCACATTATTTGGTTATCTGGATCTTGAGTTATAAGGGAACAGACAGACAGACAGACATCAAATGCCTCTTATAAGAATATATATATATATATATATATATATATATATATATATATATGTACACACACACATATATATATATATTTCAAAGATCAGACCAACTACAGCATACAATTAGGAGTGTGTATTTCCTTTACACTGGTCATCGCTATTGTCATATACGTACTCTTAAAATTGGGTTAGTATAAAAAGATTTATCCGGAATATATTTTAGTTATATGTATCTCATTTATATATTTTAAAATGTGTGTATTCTGAATTTATAACCAAAACCTATTTCCTGATAACTTATATTCATTACAATTGCATTTCTTCAATAGAAAAGTCTGCAAGCAAAATAGCAGGTAAGGGAAAATTGTTAATATCATTCATCTTATTTCTGAAATAGTATTGCAAGAAATAATAAGTAAAAATATATTAAAGTGATAGAAAATCGAAATCCTAATCATAATCTATTTATAGACCGTGTATATGAGGATGTGGAATTATACTTCAGTCCTATTCAATCTAATGAGCCCCACATAAAAACATTCTCAAGTCAGGACGATATCGAGATTGAAGGTATTTGATATATTTATTTTTTATTTTAGTTTTGCTCAAATTTTGGATTATATTGATCATTTGATTAATTTCTTAAGTACAGCGTTATATATATACATGCATATATCCTTCCTTCCATCCATCCAGATATCCATCGAATCAATCTAGTCCATTCTATCCATTTCCCAGTATTTCACGTTACCGTTGACAAAGTTACAAATAGCTAACATGTTATTTAATGAGTGTAACAATGAAAGACGAAAATAATGTTTTTTTTTTTTACTTGAACAATTAAATATCTTATTGAAATAATTTTATTTATTTTGTTTAAATGTTTAATATAAATATTAATATAAAATACAACCGCAGTAAAAAATACGAGAAATCTGCAATGTAATGAACAGGAGCCTAGATTGTAACAATATATTCTCATTTTGATATTTCATTCTTTATATCAACTTAAATGAAAGTCTTTAAAATGCGGATTTTAAAGATGTACCAGCATGGGCGTCGCTAGGAATTTTTCCAAGAAGGAAAGGAGGCACATTTTCTTTTTATTTTAACTGACAATATCTGTCAATTAAATCAAGTTAAGTATAACATTAAGTATTTATATTGACACACAAATGTATTTGAAAATTAAAACATTTTGACTACAAGCACAGGCATGTTCCGATTTTTTTTTTGGTTATTTTTGCTTCTGTAGCTTAATTTGACCATCGAAAATGTTTTTGACATTCAGTTTTTTTCTTAAATCTGGCAACTCGTGTTAGTTTATAATCGTCTGCCACTGAGTGATTTTTTTTTTTAATTTATCTTAAATAAATATGAAAAGATGGATATCATAATTAAATTGAACAGGCTCAATAAAACGAAAAGTAGAGGAATTGCGGGATTCCGAAAAGTCGTTATTAGAAGATTTTAGGGCGTCTGCAACATCTGAATTATCATATGCATTGAGAACAACAGTACAAGTACATCAGCCAGACACAACTGAAGAAACTATTTCAAATTTGATTGTCGTTGTAATAAATGTAATAAACTTTCAGGAAATTTAGTTCAGTGATATTGAAACAACTTTATGACATTTTTCCAAAATGCCACCTTCTCCCCTTGAATACGTTCATGTTTGCTAGTATTATAAGTGTCTTAAATATTTCACACTAATATTCATTAGAAGTATTAACGACACTGTTTTTTGAAACTGATGCCAATTGCCAACAAACAATCTGTTCATCTTCTGTATGTTTTATAAATTAGGTGTAAGGATAGTATTATTATTTTTTTACTTTTTTTTCAAATAATTATCTTACTTAATTTAGGTCTGAGTAAACATATACAAATAAAGTTTATTTTTCTGAAATGAATGCAAAATCAAAGTCATAGCTATCTACAGCTTAAGAAATTTTAGAAATACAATTTAATTTTTGTTTTAAACTAAACATGTTTGCATTTAAATTGATGATATAAAATTTACTTTAATCCCTTTAATACATACATTGGCGTGGTTATTAATATTGATCTGTCCGTTTTTTTCAGAATGTCATTATGTCTACCCTGGTGATGATTATGAAATACTTCCTTACAACGACACGTCAATAGACATAGAATGTAATGAAATGGGACATATCAATGGTGGTACAATGCTTTCTATTACCTATTTTGTATAATGTATAGTAATATTTTGTTATGTTATAACAAAAATTTTTTTTTTAATCTTATATAATTTTGTGTTTCATAATAATTTACATTTTTTTTTCTTTTTAGGATAATTTCTAATAGTTTAATAATACATTTAATAAAGCAGTATAAAGATATATTTTCGTTCAGTGGTTAATATGACTATTTTACTTTTATCAATATTAAAATAACTATCATAAAATATTTCGTTATAGAATAAAACATTTGACATAAGTTTTATGTTGTATTGCAGAAGGAAATAAAACTAGAAATCTGTTATTGCCTCGTGGTGTGTACCGAAATACCTATGATATTCTACTGACAACAGAAGACTACATAGATAGACCTGGACATTATCAGGCTGTACAAAAATGTGTACATCAATTCAACTCACTATCTGACTATGTTTTCGTTGAAGGAACAATGAAACAATTACAGCGGACAAATAAAAAGGAGAAATGTATGTGTGTGTATATGCATAAAAAGACAACTTTATGTTCATGTCAAGAGCTCAGATTTCTGTGACACAAAAAAGGCAAAAACTATTAATGCATCTAAGATTTAAAAAACACTGAAATATGACCAATAGCAAGCACAAATATGTCCTACAAAATAGCTCATCGGTACATTTTTTGAGAACTTTTTTTGAAAGATGGTTTATGTAAGATGTAAAAGCAATGTACACTCCAGTAAAGACATTACTATATATCGACTGGGAGACTCAATGTGCAATCCAGTAGAGACCTTACTATATATCGACTGTGATACTCAATGTACACTTCAGTAGAGACCTTACTATATATCAACTGTGATACTCAATGTACACTCCAGTAGAGACCTTACTATATATCGACTGTGATACTCTAGCCGTACATAGAGGGAGGGGCCCTGTGTATTATATCATTTATTGTTTCTTACATAATAAGCTGAACTAATATGACTTTAAATATAATTTCTCTAATATTCTCTCGTCCAAGCCCCATGAACTGCTAAGGCCTCTGTATACACGAACTATAGATGAATACGGTAGATGCCTTCAGAATTACGGCTAAAATATTTCTTTAAATACTGTTTTTTGAGGATCAAGTCATTATAATGTCTCAGTTGTATTTTACTAATAGCTCAAAACTACAAATGTATGTAGAGATGACCTGTAACGAACAAAATATTTTGATTCTTAGCTGTTTTTAAGTATTAGGAAAAAAAATGTATATGACATTCCCATATAATATCCATTCATGATGGTGAATTTATAGAGGGTTTTTTAAGGATCATTGTATTTAGAATGACAGTTGTTTTCGTTTATAAGGTGTCAAATTAGAATCTTTGCACAAGTGCGAAACAAACAAAAAATACATTTAATGCTTATAATATAGGCAAGTACTAAGACCTTTTTTTTTCTGCCACGCCCCGCTACTCTGAAGGGATGGGCAGACACGAATTAATAAAACTTAAGTAACAAACATAAAAGCCATTTCATATATCTTTCTATGTGGCGTCGCAAAATATTTATTGAACTATAATTTAAAACCATTTAATTCTCAATTTTTTTTTCTCAGATGATTTGGTTAGATCAAATTCATGGCCTCAGTTTAAAGAAAAATTCAATCATGAAGACTACATAACTCCAGTTGATATTTTGTACAATCAAGAAGACTACATAACTCCAGTTGATATTTTGTACAATCAAGAAGACTACATTACTCTAGTTGATGATTTTTAAAATCAACTCAAGAAAAAGTCTTCCTATATAGACATATATGACCAGTCAGAAAATAGTTTTGACAATGTTTCTCTAAATGAATCCATCAAACCGATATACGTAGGTTACATCTAAAAAGACAAAACTAAATTGGCCTGTTGATTCACCATTAAATTATTATAATAAAGACATGATTGATGTTAATTATGTCACTGAATAATTTACTGAGAATAACAATACCTGTACTCAGGACAATAAAAACTATACTTTTATCGATTTATGTGTCAACACAACCAACAATGGATTATTTACATTTTTGTTGCTTATATATATATATATATATATATATATATATATAAATATATATATATATATTACGGTGGTCCATTTTTTTTTCCGATTTTTCTAAATTTAAGGCCTGCATTGTGTTCTGCCAGGAAAAAAAAGTGTTTTTTGAAAAAAAATGAATACAATCGTGAAATATTTAGGGGTTGTACAAAGGCAATGAAAACATTGATTTGGTACTAAATAGTAATTTAATGATTTATGTTAATTTTTTAGTGTTTAAACATGAAATAACAGCCTCAAAACAAATAAAATAATAGAATGGAATAAAGCAAAGTGTTTACTATTTATGGACGACTTATTCACTGACTCCTATTTGCTAGTCCAGAAAACCACTGTGGTCTTCTTTGCATCGGGATATAATCGTCGGTGTTCTTGCACCCCCTGAAGTAAGAATTGCTTCTGGTCTTCTTTTCTGCATAAAACTTCATTGAAATCCTGAATCAGTTTCACTCCTCTTTCGGCTGTGTCATTAACAACTTTCAAATTGGTTACAACCTTTTCTGCATGCTTATATTCATTGTTGCTGCTCCATGTTTTAGGGGACATCTTCAGGCATGAATGTGGCAAGCCAAGAATGGAGAAAAATGCCTTTGTATTGTTTGTAACAAATAAGCTGATGGGCTTGTCTGCATAGAATCCATTGGAATCAAGACGCTGAGCTCGATTAGTAGATCCGGGTTTTTCTTGCATATCTTTAAGCATCTAAACCTTTTGCTTGGGATCAATATTTTCATCAACAAAAGCGAGGCCCACTGTAATTTCACTTAGATACCATAAATGTCGACGGAAAGTTTTTTTGCTGCTTTTCCAATAACTGAATTAACGGAGTTATATTTTTCTAAATCCTTCAGAAATTGTAGGTCATTTAATGGCGCCCTTGCTGGCCGTGGGGCTTAAAACCACAGTTTCATAAGTAATAGAAACAAAACAGAGGAACTAAAACAGTCCTTGTTCTTCAGAAGGCTTCAGCTTAAACTGCTTCTTAAACATCCACATCTTGTAGTAATAAATGATTCCTGCCATCCAATGTGCTCTGTGTACAGCTCCTGGAGCATGGAATTGAATTTCATGTGGTGGTGTTCCTCCGAGAAATATGACAGCCAGTTCCAAAAATTCTCTGTAATCATCTCGTGGGTGACGAATTTGAAGATTGTCATTTGCAAAATGCAATGCGCTATCTTAGAAAAGGTCTACTTCAGTCATCCCATCTGCAGTATCATAGGATCCCTTCTCCATAAAATGCCACCGCTCTTTAAATCGTTTGAAAAGTGAAGGTAAATAAACGTTTACAATGCATCTGACAATTCTGTATAAAGACGATAATTGGATGAAGACACATATAATCGTAGGATTAGGTTAGCCCTTGTTAACCATCTTGCATGGTTAAGATTTCCTGGCATACAATTTTGAAGAAATTGTTTGTTTTCAGTTCCAATGATTCCGTTCTGAACTGCTAAGCAACTTCTTAGTAGATAACTTTGATCAGTACTAAGATTTTTCTTCACGTCATCGGCAATGTCAACACATTTTCCTGGGACTGTTTTAAAATTCGTGAGAGGTAAATCTTTGGGATCAAAGTCTAAGGAACTCATGATTTTACCAGTTGACTTACTTGGACCTGTTGTGCGTCCGCCGTCAACCACGGAAATGTATTTCCGTAGAGAAAGTTCATTTGTATGCAATAAAAAATGAGCTACTGCGGTGGTGTTCCAACATGTCGTTCTACCTCTGGAATCACTTCATTCGTCATGCCAGTGTTGATGACTGTACCATCACAAAATATTGCTGCCATGCTTTCCATTGATTCGGTGTGTGTGATAACTGACAGAAGTTCTTTGGCAATATCACTTGATTTGCTACTGTCCGGCACAACATGATCTACGTTCTGTCCACCTTGATAGGAGACTACGTCATAATGTTGTTCTTTAATAGATCTCCTGTTACATCCTGCACCTGTCCTAACCACTGTTACATATTGCTTGCCATCAAATCCCATACATTTAAATTGTATTACATTATCAGAATGTCTGTTTATTTCTTTCTGTCTCCAAACGTTTCTCTGCAGTCAGAAGATTTAGATCTTTTAACATAGAGTTGACAATTAGCAGGCATCTCTGTTACTAACTTGTCACACAAGTCCAGAGATCTACACAATTCAGGATATTGTAAAGTATTTCGTACTGCTTTCATTTCCTCGTCACTGCTTGTCATCATATCATCATTATCATCACTACATACAACGTCATCATTATCATTATCATCGTAGGCATCGTGCATGCCGCTTACATCAGAAGAAGCACAACGACACAAATTTAATTCATTATCCATCTAGACATCGTTCATGGTTTCTGTGCTTTTCTGTCGCTTACTTCTGTCAACTTTCTTCTGCAACTTCATTGTCATTTCTTTGTCAATTTTCCCTATATACTTTTTCCGTGTAATTTATTGATCTCCCAAAAATTCCATTCTAGCCCTAGTACTTTCACTGCCAAGGGACAAGTACATGCCGATCTTTCTCGTGCACCAGAATCAAAACACTTGCTACAACATATATCAAATACACTTTGCAAACTTTGAAAGGTTTCTTCAAAAGTTGTTTACGATTTTTTTTGAGGTAGAATATTTGTTGAGTTCCCTTACTTTAGCAACAAGCCTCTCAACACGCTTCACTACACTATTGATTTCAATAGTAGGTATACCAGCAATATCGTAGATATCCTTCACTTCTTTGCCAATTAATGAAGATCATCCACGCATCGATGAACTTTCTCCGAATTTCATATGATAATCATACGCATGAAAAACGTCAGCAGAAGTGGGCAACTGACATTTAGGCATTGGCTGTGGGTTACCAAATATCGAGTGTTCAGTTGAACTCCTTGTGGTCATGTTCAATGTTCGAATATATGTTGTTTCTGTTCAAATACAATCCTGTCGTACACGTATCGATAAGTCTTAAGATGAATCTAAATTAGTAACTTTACAATATATTCCATTAATTGTTGACTACAAATTCTTTGTTGTTGAGCAGTGGCGCAACCAGCAAAAAATGCTAGGGGGGGGGGGCGGCTCACATTTAAAAGAAAGACAAAAGCCCGCCGCAGTCTAAAATGTTTTTAAACTCTTCGAATCAAAACTAAAAATTATAATTAATAAAGAATTAAGGATATAACAGATTATTATTATTATTAGTTTGAAAGTCTCTTTTTTAACTTTAATTATGTATTGATGATACAAAAGAAAGTCTGCTGATTGAGGCAAACTCAGTCTCAAACCAGCAGAAGCAAATGTAAAAAAATAATATCATGATATGATAAATATTCAAAATTGCAATATGATATGAAATGTATCCTAAACGTTTCACATATTCTAAATTGTGTACAAAATTAAGTTTAAAATAATGTTGTCATGCAAGATGAGATACTTAACAGTCTAAAACAATTTTAAAATGTTGTAGTCTATATTCATTGGATTTGGAAAAAAATGCAGGCTGAGCCCTCACCCCTGCCCCAACCCCTGGTTGCGCCACTGTTGTTGAGTACTAGAGATCTGAAACACACCAAAATGCAAAGTTTAAAAATCAGTAGGTCACAATTTAAAGTATAAATTATAAAGAAATATACAAAATAGGCGTTTTTACTACACAGTCACAGTAGGGCAAGACAAAACTAAAAGTTGCAGCATGTATATGACTTCAGAAATTCCTTTGCAAATTACTTATTGAATACTTAGTACATTATGCAACTTTTCCATGATGTCTCAATAAAAAAAGGTTTATGACTCACCCTAATATATATATATATATATATATATATATATATATATATATATATATATATATATATATATATATATATATGTAAACTTGTGTTTTACCAAACCACGAGTCAAAATCATATCTTTCCTTCTTCACTATGTATCTCCAAACTTCACCATCTACCACATTTCTCCAAGATCTACAACATGTTCTATGTATCTTCACAATCCACCACATTCTCTATGTATCTCCACAATCTGACACATTCACTATGTCTGGAATTTATACAACATATATATTTCAAAGCTATAACTTCATTCTGTCTGTATCTCCACAATTCACCATTTCGATTTTTCTGTACCCACACAATCTACCACTTCATTCTATGTTATTCTTTCTTCCCGCTTATTCTTTCATTTTTAAATTTTATTGGATATGTTTTAAGGCGCACAATTTTAATTTTGTATTTTATTTAATATAATTTCCACTATATTGAACCATGTATTTTATTTAATATAATTTCCACTATATTGAACTCTGTATGTTATTTAATATAATTTCCACTATATTGAACTCTGCATTTTATTTAATATAATTTCCACTATATTGAACTTTTTAATATTGATGACCCAGTACATAAAGTAAAGTACAATTTATTAGCCAATGACCTCTTGACCTCTAGAATTACATCTTTCTTTTGTTAATAAACACCAACATTTTAATCATTACAGAAACAAAATAGACACTGATAATGTTATAAACTTTTTTTTCATGTTCCCAGATATAAGATTAAATTAATTCTTAAATTTGTATGACGGTTGTAGATATTCAACTACATAATTTACATAGAGTTCGATATAAAGTGTTAAGATCCATGCGATATCTAGAATAAAATATTTTTTAGAATAAATGAGAACTACAATGAATTGAATCACTAGAATGGAGTGAATTACTGTAGTTAAATGCATTACTACAATGAAAGGAGTTCACTGGAATGGAGTTAACTACTAGAGTTAAATGCATTATAAAAATGTAATGAAATCACTAGAATGGAGTTGACTACTAGAGTTAAATGCATTATAAAAATGTAATGAAATCACTATGGTGAAACGAGACTCTATACTGAAATAAATCATTAAAAAGAAATAAAATGTTAAAATGAAATACATTTTTATAATAAAAATAAACCCAAAATAATATCATAACTCAGATGGGTGGGACATAATAAGTCAGGGTGGGCAGGACATAATAACTCAGATGGGAGGGACATAATAGCTTAGATGGGTGGGACATCATAACTCAGGGTGGGCAGGACATCATAACTCAGATGGGAGGGACATCATGACTCAGATGGGAGGGACATCATGACTCAGACGGGAGGGACATCATGACTCAGATGGGAGGGACATCATGACTCAGACGGGAGGGACATCATGACTCAGACGGGAGGGACATCATGACTCAGATGGGAGGGACATCTTAACAAACTTGAAAACCACAAAAAAAGCGTTAGACATAGATTCCAATGACAGAGGCCGCTAAACCTTTGCCCACAGTTACACATTATATTACCCCAAAAACCACGCTACTGGTCTTCAAAGTGTCTGCCCAACAAGTCCATGTTATTTGACTGCCATGACCCATAATGAAGTATTTGAATAGTAATTCAAGAATCCATTAGGTCTAATACAATAGTGCAATCGAGAGTTTACTGGAACTAGTTCAATACAAATAAAAAATGAAAGTATTAGGTCTAGTACAACATTAAATATAGAAACCCATATTTGGCATATGTTCTCTGCAGGCCATCATAGTACAAGCAATTGCGTCATCACCACATCCCAAACACCAGCATATGTTACAACTGTCAACTGGAACTATGTCACCAACGTTGTAGCGCTAAAAAAAGAATACAAATAAATGCGTCAATCAAAGTCGTTTATTTAAAATATATCATCAAATTGTGTCTCTTAAGAGTTTCGTCGTTGGGAGGGGAATGGGAGGGAGGCATTATGGACAATGTCTCCATTTCTCTCTCTCTTTCTCTCTCTCTCTCTCTCTCTCTCTGTGTTTCTCTCTCTGCGTGATTTCGAGTATTGTCACTAATGTACGGCAAGTCAAATTTCATGTTTACAATGGGATTCTGTCTAAGGGCGGACTGTCCACTGTCAAGCGTACCCTGCATTAAAATATTGTCACGCAGGATGTGACGTTAACATGGCGTAGTACCTGACGTCCTTCCAGGTTGATAATTATTGTAAGATTTAAACAATGTGGTCTTATTCAAAAATGATCTTCTAGGCCTAACATTTATCTTTTATATCTGTTACCAGTTGAGTCAACATGGATGGTGTCACCCGGTGCAGAAAGTTCAGGGTGACAGCCCCCCCCCCTCAAGACTTCCACCATGAGAAATGGTAGGCCTACATATTTTGAACTGTCCCTACAGTAGGCCTTAGAGAATTTAATTTAAAACAATAGTATTACTGACTGTGTTTCAGAAAGATGCATATATTACTTTCATTTAACTGGGTTTATAAACTTAATTTAATTAACCACGTGACAACATGCGTCATTATGTTAGAACGTTTGCGAAAAATTCTAGATTGATCCGAGCAATTTTCAACTTTAGTTATTCATTTTTTTTTAATTTCCAGACGATCTACATGGTGGTAACTCTGTGCTACTGCTGTGTATGGTAACCCTGTGCTACTGCTGTGTATGGTAACCCTGTGCTACTGCTGTGTATGGTAACCCTGTGCTACTGCTGTGTATGGTAACCCTGTGCTACTGCTGTGTATGGTAACCCTGTGATACTGCTGTGTATGGTAACCCTGTGCTACTGCTGTGTATGGTAACCCTTTGCTGTTGCTGTGTATGGTAACACTGCGCTACTGATGTGTATGGTAACCCTGCGCTACTGCTGTGTATGGTAACCCTGCGCTACTGCTGTGTATGGTAACCCTGCGCTTCTGCTGTGTATGGTAACCATGCCCTACTGCTGTGTATGTTAACCCTGCGCTACTGCTGTGTATGGTAATCCTGCGCTACTGCTGCGTATGGTAACTCTGCGCTACTGCTGTGTATGGTAACCCTGTGCTATTGCTGTGTATGGTAACCCTGTGGTACTGCTATGTATGTTAACCCTGTGCTACTGCTATGTATGGTAATCCTGCGCTTCTGCTATGTATGGTAACCCTGCCCTACTGCTGTGTATGATAACCATGCGCTACTGCTTTGTATGGTAACCCTGCCCTACTGCTGTGTATGGTAACCCTGCGCTACTGATATGTATGGTAACCCTGCGCTACTGCTGTGTATGGTAACCCTGCGCTACTGCTGTGTATGGTAACCCTGTGCTACTGCTGTGTATGGTAACCCTGTGCTACTGCTGTGTATGGTAGCCCTGTGCTTCTGATATGTATGGTAACCCTGTGCTACTGCTATGTATGGTAACCCTATGCTACTGCTATGTATGATAACCCTGTGCTACTGCTATGTATGGTAACCCTGTGCTACTGCTATGTATGGTAACCCTGTGCTACTGCTATGTATGGTAACCCTGTGCTACTGCTATGTATGGTAACCCTGTGCTACTGCTACTTATTAAAATATGATCGGTTATAAAACCAACTAAACTATTTTTTTTCTGCTGTGAAATTTAGAACCAAGATTGACGAAATATTGCTTTTATTTGGATTTTTTTTTTACTGGGAAACAAAAACTGTTTTATAAATAGAGTAAAAAAAAAGATTTTCAGTGCCCCCAGGCTAAATTGAGTTATCAGAGGGGCCCAGGTTGTCAATAGATTTTCCACAAAATGTCTTGAAAGCGTTTTCCCAAGGGCTCCCTGTGTGCATTTCACTAGTGCCCCTAAATATTCTTTTTCGAAGGTCCTCGAAATAAAGGTAGGACTTGGGCCCCCTAATGTAACTTCATCTAGACCCTTACCTTTAAAAAAATCTCTGACCACTACATATTATAAAACATCTTTCTGTTCGATCGCCAACTTACAACGCCCTCATAGAGACATGTATCATCAGAGACAGGGTTAGATCTCGCAGCCGTGAAGACTGTGACCAGTAGAAACATCAAACATCAAACATGTCTCTCTCATGGTGAGTCTGAGTTATATGTTTAAAATTACACATTGTGAGCAAGTTATCCGCACATTGAAAGAAATCTGAACTTATTGTACGAGGTGGGAAGTAACAAAAGTAAATGGGAAATGAAACGAAATTCTGAATTTTGTTATCATTAATAATAATGCTCAATGTACTGAATATATGTATATATATATATATATATATATATATATATATATATATATATATATATATATAAAGTGTGAGAGAGAAATATATTGAGAGGGATGAAGAGAGAGAGAGAGAGAGAGATGGATGGTGGGATGGTTGGGTAGAGACAGACAAGCACACAGATAGAGAGTTAGATAAATGGATAGATGAATGTATGTCTGGACAGACAGACCGACACACATAGACTGACTGACGTACTGACAGAGATAGGTATATGGGTAGGAACAAACTAATTGTCTATTCGAGATTTCATTTATTTATAATTGACGGCCATTTGTTTAAATGAGAAAATGTAAGGAACAGTTGTACAACAAGTATCAGATAGTAAAAGAAAAAATAAAGATCTAGTCCAACTTTCGTACCAAGAAAATGATTATGAGAAATTTGTTCTAACATTTCTATTATGAATCATTATTTTAATTGTTTCTTAGAAGCCGAGAATGACTATTTATGCTCCAACAGTTTTTAATGGATATTCCCTGCGTTATTTGCTGGTGAATCTTTCAGAAGTGGCCAATACATCCAACATTCATCAGGTTTGCTACCCTGTAAAAAAAACGTTTGTTTGGTTGATGGATGACAAAGATGTTAGCGTTGTTTTTGTTTCCCGAGACTAAAAAGTCTAATTAATTGTTCGTAACCCGCAAATTCTTGACCTTAGGCTGTTGTATCTCGAAGTGTCTTTGACTTTTTTTTTTTAAATTTCAAGTCTATAGGGGGACGGGTGGCCGAGTGGTGTGGACACTTGACTGTCGACCTGAGAGCCCTGGGTTCGATCCTCGGTGAGAACCATGGGAATTTTTCCAGGGGAAATGTGTTTAAAAGTCGTCCCACAAGTCCACCCAGCTTTAAATGGGTGCCTGACTTTAAGTTGGGGAAGTAAATTCTACACTTCATCTGCCCCGATTGCCCGTTAGGGCTAAGGGAAATTACTTTTACTATAATTACGTAGCTAAAATTCTTTTTATTAGTTTATATTGTTATATTGGTCGGTCACCCGCAGCTGCGCTTCAAGGATGTTTGCAAACGCGACCTCAAATTGATTGGCATCAGCCTCGAAAATTGGGAACAGTGCGCCGACGACCGGAGCGGGTGGCGACATATCGTTCACAAAGGCATCCTAAATGGAGAACAACTACGCAACCAACAGCTGGAAATAAAAAAGACAAAAAATTAAGATTACACAGCAGAAACAGATCCTCAACCCTACATCCAGCTTCAACTGGTCACTGCGGTAGAGTCTGTCGAACCAGGATCGGTCTTCTGAGCCATTCCAAATCCTGCCCTTAAAAACACGCCAGACGACTAACCTAGATCGCTACCATCATCTTCCGAGATGGACGGATGCCTACTATTGATAAAAAAAAAAGTACGAATTAAGGCTATGGTGTCTGAATAAATAAGGAAGTGCAATACTATCAAACTAGGACCGCTTTTGTTTACTCTTATAAAGACTAACTTAATAGTATAAAGTTTGCGAGAAACAATAGCGAGGTAGATACCTATTTTATAAATAGCTCAAAACTAGCGAAAAAAAAGCTCTACACTAGCTTACAAATGACAGCCTATACTAATTCACAATTAGCCCACAATTAGCTCAAAGCTTTCTCAAAGTAGCCCATTAGTATTCCTCAAGCAGCTAACAACTAGCCCTCAACTAGTCAACAACTAGCCGATAAAACTTCATATAATGCAGAACTATTTCAGTAGTCTACTTTGTATGATGTTTTGAGAAACATTGTAGATACGTCGTGCCTTGGATGTAAACAACACACTGGCATGAAACGACAATTATTGTACATAATTACACTTAATTATGTTCATTTAACAATTTCATGATTGTCACAGTTGTCATCAGTTTTCATGAGCCGAAATGTTACAGGGTTACTGCAGTATGATAAGCAACATTTTATCTTTTTTTTCGGAGCAATATTGTTGATGAAACATAGTAATAATTTTGGTAATATTACACCCCCTCCCCTCCATTTAACAACCAAACAATGTATAGATCTTGCTACTTAAAACTAAAAAAAAACACATATTATTACTAAACTAATCGAGTAATGTATTATATAAATAAATTACAATAACTTGTGATGGAATTAGCATGCAGCATATATATATATATATAAAGAGAGAGAGAGAGAGAGAGAGAGAGAGAGAGAGAGAGAGAGAGAGAGAGAGAGAGAGAGAGAGAGAGATCGCTACAAAGTAAAAGAGTAGAACTGGTATCCTGAGTAGATTAATTTTACGGTACGTCTATATTTATTACACATATATATTAATAAGTAATATTTCAAAATAATTCAATGTCACATGCTAACAACAATTTATCACCAGCTTTCATGTCTGGGATTACTATCACGTGTATTCAATATCAAATAAACTATGCATTTGATGAAATATATTATGAATTTTAAAAATGCTAAAAATATTTATTGAATATTCATTTTTATTGATTAAAAATGGACATATGTTCATAATTACTTCATTTCGTTCAAAGACAGATGATAGAAATAAACAATCCACAATGTGTGGTTGTGGATACACGCGGGTACAGATGATAGAAATAAACAATCCACAATGTGTGGTTGTGGATACACGCGGGTACAGATGATAGAAATAAACAATCCACAACGTGTGGTTGTGGATACACGCGGGTGCAGATGATAGAAATAAACAATCCACAATGTGTGGTTGTGGATACACGCGGGCACAGATGATAGAAATAAACAATCCACAATGTGTGGTTGTGGATACACGCGGGCACAGATGATAGAAATAAACAATCCACAATGTGTGGTTGTGGATACACGCGGGCACAGATGATAGAAATAAACAATCCACAATGTGTGGTTGTGGATACACGCGGGCACAGATGATAAAATTAACAATCCACAATGTGTGGTTGTGGATACACGCGGGCACAGATGATAGAAATAAACAATCCACAATGTGTAGTTGTGTATACATGTGAGCACAGATGATAGAAATAAACAATCCACAATGTGTGGTTGTGGATACACGCGGGCACAGATGATAGAAATAAACAATCCACAATGTGTGGTTGTGGATACACGCGGCACAGATGATAGAAATAAACAATCCACAATGTGTGGTTGTGGATACACGCGGGCACAGATGATAGAAATAAACAATCCACAATGTGTAGTTGTGTATACATGTGAGCACAGATGATAGAAATAAACAATCCACAATGTGTGGTTGTGGATACACGTGGGCACAATTTAGAGCTAACATGGGCAAAATAAAGCCAGTGGGCCCAATTTGACCTGTCGACGGTTTTATTACGGCCCTCAAGCCGCCACGAGTTTAAGAGAATCACATGACTAGCATTGTTTGTTATTACGTTAAATGTAATGTAATTTAGCTCATGACATCATTCCATTCATCTGCTCTTGGCTCGGCACAATGGTCACACACAGAACGAACCTGATGTAGCCCGCTACTGAAAAGTCTGCCCACCTATAGACTAGAGGTAACTCTGCCTTAACCAATTTTAAACGTACTAGAACGTAATTAGTGAAAAAATTGTCAACTACACATTTCATGTATAATCAAGTTGTACCATTAATTTCTTTATCATTTTACATAATTTAAGCCCACGACTATGCATAAGACCAATGGTAAACGCGACCCCATACGCTAGTCAAATGTACGTTAGATTACTATCATCTTTATTTGTCGTATTCTCATGTGTTTACACGAAGAACCTGGTGTGCGCTTTATGTTGCTACCTCGTTTTATAACTAGAGAAACCTGACACATCTAGCTTTATTTGTGGTTGTGCTGTTAAATGCTTGGCTTTTGACAAGAGGGTTCAAGCTTAATCTCCAGCTAGAGCCCAGGGGATTATTCAGGTCGCAGTGAAAGTTCTTTCCATTTCCTGTAGTGCCTAAATGACCATATCACTCTCGGTTAAGTTTTTGGATAAAAGTAGCGCACAATAAAAACATTGACTTAGTCGTTTAAATGATCTGAAAGATAAACATCTCATACTTTGAACTACTTCACAGACAAACATCTCATACTTTAAACTAATTCACAGACAAACATCCCATACTTTAAATTAATTCACAGACAAACATCTCATACTTTAAACTACTTCACAGACAAACATCTCATACTTTGAACTAATTCACAGACAAACATCTCATACTTTAAACTAATTCACAGACAAACATCTCATACTTTAAACTAATTCACAGACAAACGTCTCATACTTTAAACTACTTCACAGACAAACATCTCAAACTTTAAACTACTTCACAGTTATCCTTATTTCTCTATTTGTGTGTTTATATGTTAGAGTCTATGTTAAAAATATAAAGTATTACACACATTGCACGTCAACTACCGGTCAAAACAATTCATATTCTGAGCGACTCTGAGATAAAGAAATCGATTGTTATTGGTCAATTAGAATTACAATTCAGCAATCGAGAAGAAAGATATACTATAAATATAAACGAAATTTAATTTGAACAGTAAAATGTCTATTTGTGGAGACTATAAATAGTGTTCCAAGCTATTTGTAGCTCGCGCATGCGCAGTTAAATGTAAACCGTGTACCTGAGATCCAAACCAAGTATAGGTAAGTGACTATTCAGTACAGTGGCTAATGTGTTAGATTTCTGTTATTTGAATGTCGTAGGTGTGGTTCGATTATCGACACACTGTACTTAGTTGTATTTTTTTTTAACATATCATCTCACACATAAAGCAGCTATCTTATCGTCCATGCAGAAATTGAAAAAGCCGTCGTCACTATAAATAATCTATGACGTCTTGATGGTACATTTTTTTGGCAGAATGGTAGCGCCGTCGCTATATAAAAAAAATCAACTTCTATGACGTCATTTCCCTATGGTGCTGTATCGTGCCTTCGCGGTGCTAAATGACATAATAAAGTAATATTTTTTTTTTTACATTTCAGTGCATTTTTGTAAAAAAAAAACTTTTTTTTTTAATGCTTTGTTTTGATTTTAACATTGAAAGAATTCAAGGGAAAAACATTTTTTTTTAGTTTTTAATGGGGCAGCTGTACAGAAAAAAAATTCATACTTAAATAATAGCAGTCTTTAATAATACGTCGACTACATTTTTTTTTTAAAAAAAGGCTAATAAAATCATTACTTTTTTACGATGAATGAATTGAGGAAACCTGTAGGGGGAACACATTTCATTTATTTCCTAAACATTTTATTCTTTGCAAAAAAATAAAAATAAAATTTAAAATTTGACAAGATTAAAAAAAAATAAATACATTATATATTGGATATTATATAAAATGTTACTATACCAACTACATTTTTCCAATCGATTATTGTCGTCTTCTTTGCCGTACAAAAAATGTGACACATCACACGATATCGGTCAAACAAGGCGATTGATATAATTGTATTATCTTTCAAATGTAGAAAAGAATGCTGCAAAATGAGGACACGTTTTAGGGCGGGCAGAAGCTAAAAAAGGGGAGGACTGTATTCGATATAGGAGGACTGTATTCCTTACAGGAGGACTGTAATTATTACAGGAGGACTGTATTCCTTACAGGAGGACTGTATTCAATATAGGAGGACTGTATTCAATATAGGAGGACTGTAATTCTTACAGGAGGACTGTATTCCTTACAGGAGGACTGTATTCCTTACAGGAGGACTGCATTCATTACATGAGGACTGTATTCCTTACAGGAGGACTGCATTCCTTAAGGTGGACTGTATTCCTTACAGGAGGACTGCATTCCTTACAGGTGGACTGCATTCCTTACAGGTGTACTGCATTCCTTACAGGAGGACTGCATTCCTTACAGGTGGACTGCATTCCTTACAGGAGGACTGTATTCCTTACAGGAGGACTGCGTTCCTTACAGGCGGACGTTATTTCTTATAGGAGGATGGTATCCCTTTTTATAAGAGGATTATATTCCTTACCGTATTTTCAGTGCATGTCTATAAAACACTTTTTTAATGATTTATTTTGATTTTAACATTGATAGAATTAAAGGCAAAAACGTTACGGGTTAGTTAAATTAGCACCCATATCTTTTCCTAATGGTGTTTAGTTTGGTTTGGTTTGGTTAGTTGGTTTGCTGTGGTTGATTTGGTTGGTTTGGTTTGGTTGGTTGTTGGTTTGTTTCGTTGGTTATTTGGTTTGGTTTGGTTGATTAGAGTTGACGGGTAAAACTTACTTTGTGACGTATAAAATGTAGGCCATTTCTGCACATTAGGAAGGTGGCATACATCAGCACCGAATTAACCTAATCAATAGTATTTAAAATGCTGTAGTTAAATTGATTTCCAGATGGTACAATTTATCTATAAATAAAAAAAAAAAATAATTTGTCACTTGGAATTCCGTGTTAATAGTTCCTATTAAAGAAGACAGTAAGACAAAGTTTGCGCACAATACAATTGCAGCGGAAATGTTTTTGCTTGAGGAGTGCATGATGGCATCGAGCCATGCTTTAGATGCAAGTGGTAGATTACTAAGAGATGTTGCCCAAACCGACTATTTACTACTGCCATAAGCCTACCATATTATCAGGGCTTTGAGGGAAAGGGTTTGGGTTGCAGCCCAAACTCATATTATGGACACATAACATTAGGTTAAGCCTTAAGGAACGAAAATTTGACCAAGCTAGTGGTGGTTAGAATGGGCCACTTTAGGTGGAGATTGTCTGTGGTCCAAGTTATCTATTCTGGAATATTTTCAAGCTAGATCCCCCCCACCCCCACACAGTTTTAAAAAAAAAGTGTTCAATCCTTTCAATGCAACACTTTTTTAACTTCCGATACACATTTTCTCTCTTTACTAAGAGAAAATATCAGAAATATATTTTATCATCGTCTGTTGTCTTCGCCATAATATTATTCCATTTTCTAAATATCACTAATAAACTTCCAAGCTTCATATCAGAAATCGTATTAGATATGTGCGTCCATTGTGGTGACTGATTTGCTGATTTAGTAAGTCATTGACCCCCAATTATCATTCAACAATAACATGAAAGTTTCTGATGTTTTATTAGAAAAAAGCACCGGATAGAAAATTAACACTATAAACTAACAATCAAATACTGTTCTTAACAAAACATAGACTTTATTTTTTTTCAAACACCTTAGTCCGCCTCTGTTCAATTGTGATACCCTTTTTTTTTAATCCGTTTGACTTGTTGTGTTTTAATCAGGCCCGTAGCCAGAGGGGGGCTAGGGGGGGGCTGAGCCCCCCCCCGTGCATGACCTGAGCCCCCCCGTGCATGATTTGAGTTTTTTGACACAATTTTAATAATAACGGCTGTAAAACATCAATCATTTTGTTTAATAAATCAATAATAATAAAAACTTAAAAGTTTATATTTTGGCAATCATTCAGGTTATTTTACTTACATATATAACTTATCTAATTTTTGGGCATAAAAGATTGAATCATATTGAAGTTCACTTCTGGGTATTTTGGGCAGCATTGGCATTTGTTTCTTCAACAGCCGTGTGTGAGAGCAGTTTCTCAATCCTCACACGAATGCTCACCCCATTTCGCAGATAAATGTTACAAAAGCGTCTAAGCAATCTTTTCCTGCTTGCATTTGAAAAAGATTTAACAGACAATCTCAATGCTGAAGCATTTTTAGGTAAATTCAGTGCTAAACCCAGGCCCGTAGCCAGGTCAAAGTAAGCAGGGAGGCACCAATACCCATCAAGGGGGCACCTTTACTTTTTCTTTATTTTTTCCTCTTTTTCTTCTTTTTTAAGTGGGGGGGGCACTCCACACCTAGCGGGGAGGGGGGCAAAGCCCCCCCCAGTGCCTCCCTTGGCTACGGGGCTGGCTAAACCACGAAGTTTGCAAATTTAAAACGTTTAATAATATAAGTTCGCAACAAGTGCCGACGAGTGGGGGGGGCAGGGGGGGGCCAATGCCCAGGGGCCCGGCGAGTTTTAGGGACCCGGACTGAGCTGGCCAATCAACTTTTTAAAATATTAATATCAGCCCAGGGGCCCGAAATTTCTGTCGATGGGCCTGTTCGCAACCTTGTAATAGTTTTATATATTGATATCTTCTGAGGACAACTAGCAACTTAAATAAGTTAATAAAATAACATTGGCTTTTGACTTCATTTTTATACATATGTATAATAAGATAATAAAGTACAAACTCCGTGATTTCTGAGTGATGTTATTTAATTTGCAAATTTACTTTTTAGCAGAATTAATTTTATTTTAAATTGAATAATTGCGTCTGTTTTTGTTGATAGATCTGTTTTTAATATTTTATAAGAAATATCACACAAATAGCTAACCTTTATTCATGCATCTTTGTCGTTCTTCCCGGGTTGTACGTTAAACAAACAGTATAATAATATAAATAAGGTATCTATTATGTAACAATTGTGTAGCAGAACAAATGGTCGATATATTTATAACAGGAATCAGAAATTGCTCAGCCTCAATAAATTTTTTATCATTAAAACTCTTTACTATTTAAATTATTTTTAACAAAACTACAACATGCCATGCATTATTAAAACGTAGTTAAAATTATATATTTCTAATAAATAGCTAAACAATCGGTACTAAAATGCACCATTCCAGATATGGAACTGCAAAAAATTTCTTGGGGAGGGGACTCACTGAGATCCCCTCCCCAAACCCCTCCTCTCCGTTCGCAAGCTTTCGGCGCTTCGCGCCTCCATTTTCGCCCCCCCCCCGAACATTTCTTCTACCCCACCAGGAGCGGATTTAGGGGGAGGGGCCGGGGGGGCCCATCCCCCCCTCGTTATCGCAAGTTTAGGTAATACATCATTAAATTATCCAAATATTTTTTGTTCTAAGACCAATTTTCAACAATGAAAACAGTTTCGCCCCCCCCCCCAGGGTCAATGTTTTGCCCCCCCCCCCCGTCAAAGTTGTCTAGATCCGCCCCGATCATTTCTTCGGCTCCCCCCCCCCCCGAAAAAAAATTTCTTCCGCCCCCCCCCCCCCCCCGAAAATGTCTTCGGTTTTAATCAGAGAGGCACAATTTGAAGGAAATTACCTGGGGATTAAGATCAGCAAGCGGCATTCCTTAACTTAGGATTATTGTGGGTGGATCCTGAATTTAGTGTTATGCAATAAATATTACTAGAATACTAATTATTAAATTAGAGAAATACAAATACTAATTATGAGATGTAAGAAATACTAATTTGTAGATATGAGCAGATACTCAGTAAAGAGGAGGGGGCTGTCTTTATGCAGAGTATTAAGGCTCCAATAGCGTCAGGACCGTTTTTATAATTATTGAAAAAAGAAATATACCCAGAGCTGTCCATATGTATCGGATATATGAGAGGTGGTCTACAAATAGCCACTGCCTTTAAACGAACGTGTTGGGGTATCTTGACATCAATGCACGCTAAAATCACTGCAAAGAAAGTTGAACAAGTTAATGGTTCGAACTAGCAATATTTGTATAATACGGAGTTGAGAATTTTGTTTGTAAATGTAGACTATGACACAAGCCGATATATGTAATCATCACAATTACTCAATACAAACACATACTTAGTGTACTTTTGATTTATTCCATATTTTTTTTTTAATTTCTAAAAAAAGGAATAAAAAAACAAAGCAGAAAAGTTCAACAAAAGTTTAAATGTATCGCATCTGTTGTTTCACAACAAACATGCCCCTGGTACACACCATTCTGTTATTCAACCAAGCATGACCCTACTACATATCATTGTGTTGCATCATACCTAGCATGGTCTCGCTACACACCATTACGTCGCGCCACACCTAGCATGGTTAATGCTACACACCATTCTGTTGTTTCAAACTAAACATGGTCTTGCTACACACCATAGAGTCACACGTGTTATGGAGCACTACAAAATACAACACTTAAAAGATGACAAACTACATTGACTGAAATAGTTTAGCTTGACAGCACACTTCTTATCCAGCTTATAAATATATTTAGTCGAATGAGAATGTTTCTGAATTAAACGGCTAATTAAAAAAATGACTTACTTTAAATAATAAAAAAAGTAGTTATGTAGCAAATCATTCTAATATAAAGAAAGTGTCATAGAACATGAAAACATATCATTGTACAAACAAACATAAAAAGTCTTAATTCCCATTATATCATTTTAAAAAACAAGTTCAAAGACGCTGAAATCTTGAGTGAAACGACTTGAACTGTTGAACACAACGACATCATTAAGTCCTCTCTCCAATTTTAAATAAAAACATTTAGCATATGTGTAATATTTTTTTTTAATTTCAGCCGCTTTCTTGTAGTCCGTCCGGCGGCGTGCAGAGTGGGAAAGCCGTTGCTATAAATACTCAGTGAAGTCATTTCCCGATGGAACAATTTTTTGGCAGAATGGGAACGCCGTCGCTATAAATAAATTGTCTCTATGATGTCATTTCCTAAGGTACAATGTTTTATTGTCCTACTAATAAAGCCGATTTGAACTTGCGCGCGGGTTCTGTGTAGTGCCTCATCAACTTGCCTTTGTGCTGCAAAATGGCATAATAATGTAGTTTTTTTTTTTTTTACTGTTTAGTTCATTCTTATAAAATCTTTTTTTCTAATTCTTGGTTTTGATTTTAACATTGATAGAATTAACGGTAAAACTTAACGGGTGTCATAAACTAGCACCAACATCTTTTCCAAATTGTGTTTAATTTGGTTTGGTTTGTTTGGTTGGTTGATTGGTTGGTTCGGCTGGTTGATTTGGTTGCTGTTTGGTTTAGTTAGTTTGGTTGGTTAGCGTAGACGGCTAAAACGTAATTTGTGACGGGTTTGGCTTCGTTGGTTGGCTCGATTGGTTTGTTTGGTCTGTTGTTTGGTTTGTTTGGTAAAACGGTTAAAACTTATTTGTGACGTATGAAATGTAAGTCATTTCAGCACATTAGGAAGGTGGCATAACTCAAAACCTAATTAACCGTATTTAAAAATTCAGTAGTTAAATTGATTATAAAGAAGTTTCACATTATACCTATATTTCCCGGGCGACGAGGGGTTAATACCTAGTATATTATAACGACAAAAAATGTTAGTTTCCAATAATATTCTGATATTTCTATTAAGAAATGTTCTATGTTGATGCAAGATAGACACTGTTTCAGATTAACTAAAGGGATCATTATTTTAAATTTAGTTTTGAAATATACTAATTATTTACCCTCCCACAAAACAATGAAAATAAATTCAAAGGCCGTCTTGAAATAATTAACATATAAAAACTAGTATACATGCATTTTTTGTTTAATTTGTTGAAATGGGCCACAATGTTATACCGTGCTAATGGGGCTGTTTTTATGGTGTCCTTCTTTCATGCCCACCGTTGCCGATAGTGCAATGGCCATGGAGGCACCACTAGAGACATGAAGGGAACTTGAGCTAAGATCTGAAAAATGTCCTTGGTCCTTACCGGATATCGAGCCAGATACCTTCAGGTTGACAGTCGAGCGCGTTACCATCCATTCAAAGGCTTTCTTAAAATAATTAACATATTTTGTTGAAATGTGTCACACTGTTATACCGCGCAATGTTGGGTTACTTATTATTGATGCAACATGATTATCACAAAAATAGCGTTCTATGGTAAAATATAGCTGCGAAATTGTGGGGATTATCATATAAATATTTAGACATGATATTTGTATGTACTCTCCATCCTGGTCTGAGAGACATACCATGATCCACGGGGGATGGATCATAGGGGATCTCTAGTAAGGAAAAAAAAACATTGCCTGCGAGGGATGATGGTACTGTGGTCAATAATGACTAACTCTCCCCCTTTTAAAAAAAATGTGTTACCTCGCAGTGGACAAAAGAGGGGGTATTGGTATATTGTGTACCATTGGAAATCTCTCAGTCAGAGTGAGAATATTTATTATGATAGATACAGCATTCTAGTGTTAATAATTTTGTATTTAAAAGTTAATTATGATATTTGGAAGGGTGTGGTCTGTCTGCCAAAGTAGTGGGGTGTGTTGTTTTTTTTGTTTGTATGATGTTGGTAAGCCTAATGCCGTAGAGGTAAATGGCTAGTGGGTATTTGTTGGGTGATTTGGCTACGTCACCAGCGTACTTTAAGCGTAGTGCTTGGAGCTTACAAGATAGATCTTAAAGTCCTATTCCGCCATCGTTTTTGTTCTGTATGAGTGTTGTGTGTTTTATGTTGATTATTGTTGATTTGAAAATGAAACTGAGTTGTATTTTGTTCATATTTTGTATGAAAGTTGGTGGTCGTTGTGTTACTGTAATTTAGTATGTAGTATGTTGTTTTAGGTAGAATTAGTGTACTGACGAGGAGGGCGCGACCAAAGAATGTATTTGACATGTGGCTGTACATAGCTATCACCTTTTTGGTCTTTTTTATAAAATAAAATCATGCCAAAATATGTATATGATATTTATCGCATGTACATTCTTGATGAAAAGAATTTCACATGTATATCACACAATAATGTAATGTATCTAAGGTGTTAAATGTGTTATTAAATGAGAAGCCATCATAAGAAAAATATCTACAGAAACCGTTCAATTAGTATTATGTATTATTTTCCACAATCTATATTTAAACCAAACGAGTTTTGTATTATGGATATCTCAAGATAATGTAAAATTTATATTGTTTAGTTTATCATTATTTCTATAATATTTCTACATCTAATGTACACTTATTTCTCTTTATTACTAACCTTAAATACGTCACAATATGTTTTTTTTTTTATTTTTGGACCATTACGTCACTTGAATGAATTGAATAATAGGGGGTGCGAAATATTTTTTTTTCTATTTTAATAGCAAAACATAGTTGTATTTGGTGCTCTCTTTGTCGCTCTCTATCTATTCCCCCCCCCCCTCTCTCTCTCTCTCTCTCTCTCTCTCTCTGTCTATTCCTGTACGGCGTCAAACACTCTATGTCAGTCTAATTTTTTTTCCGCCAGTTTTACTCTTTGTCTTAGTTTTAGAGAAATGTTTGTTGTTTGTACAAAATTATTCATTACAATTCCTCTGTACACAAGAAAATAGCAGTGTCTTTAGCACATGCATATTGAAACACAAATCTATTACGTTTTGAAAATGGCCAGTCCTACTTCAAGTATTGCCTTTTGTCTGTTGTCACAATTGACTCATAACAACAGTCGATAATTGATACTAGACAAGTATTATCTTTTAAGTCGGTGCAGAAATTGTCAATTACTGTACCAACGCATTATTTGAAACTATAATTTTACATTTGAAGAGTTTTTGATATCGTCGATTCTAAATGTCTATAGTGTTATATTGGTCAATAGGATCATTATAGTGTTATATTGGTCATAGGGAAGACACCAACTATTTCATGTATAGTGTTAATAAGGGAGTTAATATTGGTAAATTAGGTTGTGCCTTTGTTTCAATTTATGTAACAAATAAAATGGTATGGTTGTTATTTAACTTTTTGTTCCTTTGTCTCAATAAATAAAATAAACCATAGAGTGCATTTAATTTCGCCGGCAATGAATATTGTATTTGTTATATCAATATAAAAACGTGAGAACATCGTTAGCTGTTATAAAAATGCAGCCGCATTTATAAATTATCTCATGTCTAGTACTACATTAAGTTACATTCGACACCATGTCAAGAGATACGCTGAAAGAAAGAAAAGATCTTATTGATTTGCATTGAGGATCTAGCTTAGGAAAAAACACTATAAGATACGTTTTTTTTTTTTGAGGAAAAAACTTTAAAATACTGCGAACAAAGTTACATATTTTGTATGGTAGATTTTTAAAGTAAGTCTTTATTTTTTTATTGCTTGCAAACTTCTTTATGCGTTTTATGTATACATTTATTCATTTTTTTTTGTTTAAAGATTAGAAATATGCGATTTAGTCAATTTTAGGAGTATATTTGAAAATATAACATCTGTATATTTATGTCATTGTATCGGATATATAATTTAAAGATCTCATATTTTTAATAAAATCCTAATGATGATCAGTGCCTCCTGGAGGGGGTGAGAAGGCACAAATAGTTGTCACAATTAGTATTGATCTATTGATAGAGTCACGACTTATCCACTAAATGAGCACGTAATATATCAATTAATCTAAGCGTTGGCTAAAATACATGCTATGTAAAGATTGAGTCATTTTCTAAGTTTTTTTTTCGAGTGGACATTGGGTGGACTTAGAAATGTACTTATGGAGGTCCGAGGTAACGTAATTAGGAGGTTGTAGACTGATACGCCGCTAAGCTGACCAATTAAAAATCTTGACCACTTAGTATTATATCAAATCCTAGTTTTCTTATTTATTTAAAAGACCCAGTATATATATATATATATATATATATATATATATATATATGATTGATGTTTATTTACTTCTAGTATGGACATTAAAACAACTTTGATCAATTCCTACAGAGCTCAACCTTGTGGAGTAGTGTTAATTTATCCAAGCAGCACCTGCTTTTTTATCAACTGGTCAAGAGCTAATTAACATTTTTCTCAGACAGCTGAATTATTTTAAATATTGGTTGTGTGGTAGTACAATAGTTGCCATTGCAAGCAATTTCATTTATGTTAAAAAATTTTGCTCTGCTATCTTAAAGACATTATGATTACATTAACAACTGCTTCGTGGAAATGGTCGTCTTGTTAATTCCAAACATTGTAAATCCCTTGAAGTTCTTCGTGTCCATTGAAAATTATAGTATCCTTTGTTTTATTATAAATTGTCCTACGTATGTGTTGTATGAATTAAGGGTGTGATATTTGTATGAACTGTAAACTAGATAGTTCAAACCAATTATAATTTACTAGCTGACCATGGGTGACTACATGTTTGTATCCCTGCAGATCGTTTCTTACATATTTTGGGATTTTATCTGAGACTTTCAGAGATGTGTGGGGTCTAGTCAAAAGGGGCCCCTCTCGGAGCTAGACGTGATTAAAATTTAAAATTGTAGGGCCACCTGTTTAATATAAGAGTATGTGGTGGTTACCTTATTAGTCTATTTATAAGTACCTGTGTATGTGCATGCTTATTTGTGTATATTTTGACATTTCAGAAAATGTTTAAAATGTTGTCATTGCATTTCAAAAAAAAAAAAGATTAACGTAAAAAGATGGTGTAAGAAGTTTAATTAATTTTATTTCACATTGATATTAGTGTATATATATATATATATATATATATATATGACGATTAAAAGTAAATGTTGTCAAAATCCATTGGTCTAATCTGTACTTTCTCTTTGTGGTAGTTCTGTTGAAAAATGCATACATCAACAGTTTAGACCATGTGGTCGGCCATGTTCCATACATATAAAAAAAGTTTTCTGACTATAAAACAAGTGCGTGGTAAAATTTAATTTGTTGCGATTAGTTTCTTCAGCATACTGCTATTGATTACGTATCTTTTTTTTGTTTAGATCTTTGAAATAGTTATCATCATAAAATATTTAATTATGAAAAGAATTACAAATCTCAACTATACAGTACTATAGGAAGGGTACTACGAGTTGTGCTGTCACATTGCTTGACATATCTGTTCTCCAAAGACGTTTCTAATGTATTATGGTATAGACCTAGTATAACAGTAAATTGAGAACCTGTTTATGTTTCCACACAGCCCCTTCTGGTACAAGCGATATTGTTTTCAGCATCACCTCCCAAACACCAGCAGATGTTGCAGCTGTCATATGGAACCAAGTCACCCGCGTTATAGCGCTGTGAACACAATTGGAAATTAGAAGTTACTTAATCACTTACGTAAGACACACCACGAACAATATAATTGTAACTTTTCTCTGAAGTGTTTTATTTCAATTATTCGGATTATTACCATTGAAGAATATTTTAAATATCGAGAACTATCATGGAGTAGTGGACAATAAAATTGTGTGTGTGTCAAACGAACAAGCTAAAATCTATATAGATATTAGCGGTGTGGGTTCTGCGTTAAATTGAAAGTAAATAATTAATACAACATTATTCCACTTTAAAATCGTCAAACGTAAACAACAGTAATAAAAATCAAGAAAAAATCGGATCTATCCAAAACCAAAAAAATAACCTAATCTACGGATTCACACCTTAGGGAATATATAACTATATGCAAAGGTTTTTCAGGCTACAGCTAGTATATAAATATTTAATGACGAATGCTAGACAACGAAAAAAGCTAATATGCATGTATACCTGCCTTCAAGTACCCCAACCCACCCATCAACTTACAAAAAAAAATGTAAGGTTGAGATGAAATCTCTCAGATCCTGTTTACCACTAATGAGACTGATTTCACTGTGTCTTTATTTCATCCCCACCGTAGCTGACAGTGCAATGGCATTGAACTCACCACAGGAAATAGCGGGAGACTGAAATCATCACAGGAAATAGCGGGAGACTGAAATCATCACTTTAAATTCCCTTTGATTCGTATCGCAGATAAAACCAGGGACCTGCAGATCCACAGTCGAGCGCTCTATTACTGGACCATTTGTCCCCAAGCACACTGCGTAATGTCACGCAGTGAAAATTACTTTTTCTGTTCGGTTGGCTGACGGCGTTACCACTTACAATTATAAAACATATAAACGGTTAAAACCATCATCTTACAATGCCATTGTGAAGACATGTACCAGTAAGTTTAGGGTTGGATGCAGCAGTCATCAGGAAAGTTACCAGTACACAAATAAAAAGTATTGCTCTCATGTTGAATCTGGTGGAAGAATCAAAATATAAAGTTAACAATTTACAATAATCCAAAACATTTAATAGTTTGGCGTTTAGATTTAGAGAAATGAAAAGTGTCATATACTTATAAGACGCATTTTTTGTCTGTCTGTCTGTCTGTTCCCTTATAACTCAAGATCCAGATAACCAAATAATGTGAAATTTGTTACACATACACATAATTACATGGGGAAGGTTATAGGACAGGTTTCGTTTCATCTCGATGGGTAGTTTAATTGTAATTATTTTTTTTTTATCTTAGTATTTTACTATATTAAAGTAATCTCGACGGCGCCATAAATAAAATTCCTCTGTGACGTCATTTCCTTATGATCGAATAGAACTTGCGCGCTGGTGCTGTATTGTGCCTTTGTGATGCAAAGAATTGTTGATGTTTTTTCATGCTCTCTGATGTGTACAGTTTGAGGAAGGTAAAGGAATGAAGAAGGATTTTAGAAGAAGTGTGAAACCATAATAATAAGTATATATATATATATATATATATATATATATATATATATATATATATATATACTAGTTGCAAGTACCCGGCTTTGCCCGGGTTTATAATAAGGTTTTCTGTTTATCTTTTGTTTTCTCCCTACCCCCTCTCTCCCTCCCCCCCTCTCTCTCCCTTCTTACCCCCTCTCTCCCTTTCTCTTTCCCTCCCTCCCTTTCTCCCTCCCTCCCTAACTCTCCCATCTCCCTCTCTCTCCCTATCTCCCTCCCTCCTTCTCTCACCCCCGTCCCCCCTCTCTCCACCTTCCTCCCTTCCTCCTCACCCCTCTCTCCCTCCCTCTATACTTATAAGAGGCATTTATTGTCTGTCTGTCTGTCTGTCTGTTCCCTTATAACTCAAGATCCAGATAACCAAATAATGTGAAATTTGTTACACATACACATAATTACATAGGGAAGGTTATAGGACAGGTTTCGTTTCATCTCGATGGGTAGTTTAATTGTAATTAATTTTTTTTTATTTTAGTATTTTACTATATTAAAGTAATCTCGACGGCGCCATAAATAAAATTCCTCTGTGACGTCATTCCCCGATGATCAAATAGAACTTGCGCGCTGGTGCTGTATTGTGCCTTTGTGATGCAAAGAATTGTTGATGTTTTTTCATGCTTCCTGATTTGTACAGGAATGAAGAAGGATTTTAGAAGAAGTGTGAAGCCATAATAATAAGTATATATATATTTTGCCGGGATTAAAATAAGGTTTTCTGTTTATTTAAGAAGCGTAATTTGACGTTTAATTGTACAGAGAGAGGGAGGGGGGAGAGAGATAAAGAGAGAGGGGGCAGGGAGGGAGAGGGAGGGAGAGGGAAGGAGAGGGCAGAGAGGGGGAGACAAGGAGGGAGGGAGGGAGAGAGGTGGTAGGGAGGGAGATTAAGGCTGGAAGACGATTGAGTAGGCAGTTTGAAAAGTATAATTATTAGTGGCTGGAAGACGATTGAGTAGGCAGTTTGAAAAGTATAATTATTAGTGGCTGGAAGACGATTGAGTAGGCAGTTTGAAAAGTATAATTATTAGTGGCTGGAAGACGATTGAGTAGGCAGTTTGAAAAGTATAATTATTAGTGGCTGGAAGACGATTGAGTAGGCAGTTTGAAAAGTATAATTATTAGTGGCTGGAAGACGATTGAGTAGGCAGTTTGAAAAGCATAATTATTAGTGGCTGGAAGACGATTGAGTAGGCAGTTTGAAAAGTATAATTATTAGTGGCTGGAAGACGATTGAGTAGGCAGTTTGAAAAGTATAATTATTAGTGGCTGGAAGACGATTGAGTAGGCAGTTTGAAAAGTATAATTATTAGTGGCTGGAAGACGATTGAGTAGGCAGTTTGAAAAGTATAATTATTAGTGGCTGGAAGACGATAGAGTAGGCAAAGTGAAAAGTATACTGATTGTGGCTTGAAGACGTCAGATAAGGCAATGCAAACATATTTGTTTGCCTCAATTAAAATTTAGATGGTTTAGAAAAAATTAATTGTTCTGTCGACAAATATGTATTAATATGATACATAGTTATATGTGACCAATGATATTAAAAAGGTTAATTGTAAATTTAGAAAGTGTGAACAAAATTGAAAGATGATTTGATACAAGTTTATGTTTTTTTTTTCAAACTGAAACTAATCGTCAAGCAGTTAAAATCAAGTCAAAACTGATTCATGTGGTTAGTTGAAGTCATTTGGAATGTTTCTATTTAAAAAACAATGGTTCCATCAGTACTGCTCCATAACATTATAGTATGGATAGGCTCCAAACGCCTTACAGTTCTAGGCATGACATGTCTTCTTTGTACACTCTAATGACATACAGTCCACGTCAGGCATCTCGCCATATCTGACCTATGTGAACAACCATAATACTAAGCACTTAAACTTGGACCAAGGATTTTGTTATAATATGCCACTTGAAAGATTGGGCGTTCATTACTTTGTTCAAACACTATAATGAGCATTTCAATCACCAGCAATAGATCTGCTCTTGTTCATTCACTGTTATGAACGCTTCTGTCATTTACACCGTTCTAACTGATTATTCACCACTGTGGACATTTCATCTCAGAAATATTTAATGACACAATCTTGACTTGACTTACTTGACTTAAACCGCTGACTCCACGTGGTAGCAAAGGGCCTCAACAACGCTCTTCCAGCGGACTCTATTTTGGGCGTCTCTCTTCAGCTGAACCCACGTCCATCCAGCTGCCTTCATCTCTCGCTCAGTGCAGCGTCTCCATGTCTCCTTTGGCCTGCCTGCTCTTCTCTTTCCCTGCGGGTTCCACTCTAGCGCCTACCTTGTGACATTGTCTGGGCTCTTACGCAGAGTGTGGCCTAGCCAGCACCATTTTCTCTTCCGAATCTCTTGGTCAATGGGGGTCTGCTTTGTTCTTTCCCACAGGGCGGTATTGGAGATTTTTTCTGACCATCTGATACGTAAGATATTGCGGTGGCATCTGTTGATGAACACCTGCAGTTTTGTGGTGGTTGTCTTGGTCAGTCTCCAGCCTTCCGAACCACATATATATATATATATATATATTATATATATTTTCTTCAATTGTAATTTTTCAGCAATCATATTTTATATAAATATTCATTTATTTATTTATTGGTTTAATGAAATTAGAAGGGAGTTAACATAAAGTCGTATTGAGAATCGTTAGCAATTTTAAAACTATACGGTTGTCTCCCTGCGACTTATGTAATTCGGCTATAGTAGATGTTGCGTGCTGGTATTTACTTTTGGTTTGTCTGGTTACAGTGACGATGCACAAACACCAAACAACAGAAGAGTCAAATGCAGGCTTTGTATTTTCCTTCTTTAATCTTAGTGTTTATTTCACAACATCAACTCTTTACATCAAAAGTTCATAACATCACATAATCCAATAGTCTCTAACGCCTTCTATATATGTATGTTTCTACTGTTGTCTTTTAATACTAAAATTACGCCCTGACTAACTGCTAGAATAATAGAAGACAATAGTGGACTTCGTTACATCTCACGTCCACTCTCTACGCTCGCCTCAGCCCAAATCTTACTCTATCTCCAAATCTACTGTCCCCAATCTCTCGCTCTCCTTGTACCCTACCCACTGATCGGATTGGCTAATAAAAAAAAAACCATTAAAAGGTTAGCGTCCTTTGCCACCCTCGGTTGTGTTCGGTAATTTATCTGTTCGTCAAGAATGTCAGTTGACTCTCTCCACTCTCGGAACAAAGCCTAAGGTATCATATGTCACGTCCCTAACCTGGGTCGCTAGAAAATATAACGACTCTACCCCCAAAAATTTAACCCTGAACTCTTGACTTAACCTCTCAAGATTTACTTTACATATTATCAGTGCCGGCCTTAGACATTTTTGTGATATAGGCTAGGACAAAAATGCCGCCCTTTTTAGCTTCATTTTTCTAAGAAAACTTTATAAATGCTATTTATTATAATACATTTTTAAAATTTGGCAACTTTATAAAAGTTAAAGAGTTTTAAGTATACATAGTATATTTTAGGAAGTTTTTTTTTGGCTTAGTTAAAAAAGTAATGAAAAATAAAACCTAATGAAATGCCATGTTTATTAAGCGTTAAAAAGATTGAAGAGAATTCAAGAAAAATACGCTTTTCTAGCTTTTGCAGAGGCAAACTGTTCAATTATTTCGGTCAGATCCAAATCTTCTGCAATCGTTTTCTCTATAGATATTATAGCTAAACCAACCAAACGATCCTGAGACATGGTAGAACGAAGATATGTTTTTTTTGTGAGTTTGAGCTTCGAAAAGCTTCTCTCTGCAATTGCCACTGTTATCGGGAGTGTAAGCAAAATTCGCAATGTCACCTACGCATTCGGAAAAAGAGCAACCAAGCCCATTCTACATATATAGTCGTCTAATGTAACTCTAGGCAACCACGCCCATTCCACATAGATAGTCTAATATAACTCTAGGCAACCAAGTCCATTCCACACAGATAGTCTAATATAACTCTAGGCAACCAAGCCCATTCCACATAGATAGTCTCATATAACCATAAGGCTTGATTTTTCTGTAATTCTCCTTGATAAAGCAAATAATTCATCGCACAGTTCTGTTGCATTAATGTCTGCTGAATCTTCGTTTTCAGATGTTAAAGCTAATTGAAGGTCCATGCAATCTTTGAAAACCTCTCTTTTATCACATTTCTCGAGTTTTTAATGTCATACAAAAATCCAAATAAATCGCTGTGTGATGTTAACTGCATAAATCGATCATTACATGAATTGCGGTATCCAATATCTGGTTAAAAAAATTTACTCTGAAATTCATTTCTGGCTCGATAATTGGTTCGTCTGAAACTTCATAGTCAAATTGTCTCTTTCTTAGTCGAGATCTTATTTGCATTTCCGTACTGAAATTGCACTCAATACCAAATTCTTCAGCCAATGATATAGCTGTTGTAATTGTATTGGCAAAGCCTTCATCTGTTCTATAATTCTGGAGCATTGTTTTAGTTGTGTTCAATTGTTGAATAGATTTTTTTTAATCAAGATCTTTTTGTTGAAATTTTTTGCTAGATATATTGATCTCAAAAAAAAAACATCATACCAAATCACTAATGAACAAATAAACTTGAAATCGAGCATTCTTTGTGCTATTCCCTTAGCTTCTGCCTCTTTGTTTTTGACATATTCTAACAATACATTCCAGCGATGTGTTGATGCAGAAAAAAGTTGTATATATTTTGAATTACCTCAAAAAACGTAATGCTTCCAAACAACAGTTTACGTCATCATTCACCACCTAATTCAACGAATGCGCATTGCATGGGGCATAAAAGGCTCTTCAATTTAGCTCTTTAACAATTGCTTGGACACCATTGTGTATTCCCCGCATGTTCGCTCCGTTATCGTAGTTTTGTCCCCTCTTATCATTTAGAAAAATGCCTGAATCTGACAGCTCTTTAAGTAAAATTTCCTACATACTTGCACCTGTAGATTTTTCAAGTTCTGCTAATCCAATGAAGTGTTCATTGATAGAAACTTCTCAAGGTTTGTCATTTGTCGATTCATTTGCTGTAACAAACCTAACAATCATTGTCATCTGTTCTTTGTGACTGGCGTCTGGTGTGCAATCGAGAACTATAGCGTAATATTTTGCATTTTTAGATCATTTATCACTTTCTGTTTTACCTTCTTACTCAACAGTTGAATGATCTCATTCTTTCCCAAATAATGGTCATGAATTTCATCTGATTTTATACGTCTTATATGTTATTTCATTACCGGAACAAAGTCAGCAATAACTTCAACAAACTTCAAAAGTTTCCATTATGAGATGTATATAACCGATCAGTCTGCCCTCTCAGGGGTAAATTTTGAACTCCATGTACTCTGACCAAAGATATTATTCTTTCTAATACATCCTTCCAGTGTTTCGCTTCACGATTTATAAGGCGCTGATTCACGTCATCAAAAGTTTAATTATTTGTTATCCTCATTTTTAGTTCTTTCCACTCATGATAACTGGTTAAATGATCTGGAGATTTTTCATGATGCTGCAATATACTTGACAAATTTTTCCAGTCACAACTGCCATGTGTAGCTAAGGCAGATTTACTCCTGTTATATATTCTGCAGCAAAAACAATATACCTTTTCTACTGACGTAGAATAAATCAACCATTTCCTTTTTAAAGTTTGGAAACAAGACTCAAATTTGATCTGCTTTGGATCATGCTGAATAAGAAAACAACGAACTGGTCATTTAGCAGGATCCTCCATTATATCTGAATCAAATTCATTTATTTTATTTTTAGTTTTTATATTTTTCATTTGATTTTATTTTGCTGGAATTTGCCGCTCCATGAAATAATGCCGCTCTAGGCGGCAGCCTATATCGCCTATACCTAAAGCCGGCACTGCATATTATCCTACATTCTAACCAATGTGTGAGAACCTGTTCTCCACATCTCTCCCCATGTCACCAAGCATGATGCAATCATGCAAACAAAAAACAGCAGTAGATATTTTAAACGGAAAAATATTAACTAATGACATCTTTAACGCTAACAACACATTGCCCATTAGCCTATATAGCAGAACTGGACAAACAAATACTTTAACATGATCCACAAGATCAAAATAAAAGGATAAGTTATTTCAAAGATGTAACGTATAACAACTCAAACACATGAAATACAACAGTAACAGATCCCCTTGGTCAGACAACAAACTATGGCTTGCACCTCCCTCTCCATTGTAGCATATCTTGTTTCAGGGGGTGAAAGTTCCAACTAAGGTATGAAAAGGTGTAGCGTCCCATTGTGTCCTAAAGACAGGCTGTGGTAAAAAATAATACTAGCCTCAATTTGAATAGGGTACATTAAAACACGTGAAATTCCAAAATTTACACATACTGATAACATGCAGCACAAACATAAATGTTTACATTTAACTTGGCATAGGTATTTATCATTCTACATCATAAGTAATTGTTGGTTTTCAAAATACATTTTAATTGTTACTGTTAACAATTTCATGAACAATAAACCACAACAAAATATAGTAGCAAAATAAACATGATTAAAAATTCAACATACTAGTACTTCGATATCACTATTAAATTCCAGTGTTACAAAGACTAAAGGCGCACATCATCAAAAAAAAAATGGTAATACAATGAAAATTACTAAAATTTCATCACCATAGTTAACTCTATTAATAAGAAATGAATACATAAATCATATTACACCAAAGCCACGTAGTACCACATAAGATCACGAGCAACAATAATTTCGGCTATAACAGAAGCTGATCTCTTAATAGAATTAAAGTAATTCAATCGATCCCACATTTCAAAATATACCCGATTAAAAAAAATACACAGGTGATTCTACTCAAACTTTTTAATCAACCATCAGTTATAAACTGTTTTAGAAATAATAGACATAATAAAATACATTTCAATGAAACCCCGAAATTCTCCAATATATTATTATCTTTAACTAGTTCACCTATGAAAACATACGCGTTGTGATATTAAGATATGTACTACTAAAAGGTGTACACAATTTCAAATGACAGAGACTTTAATTATGTGTCACAATGTTCTCTCCAGTTACTGTTCATGTCCCTTTCTCTATTAAACCCATACTTTGTTTTTCTCTGTCGGTTATATAGATACCAACGCTCGTTAAATCCTGAGTGTGAACCTATAGTAAGATATTCACCTGAGTATTGACGCCTAAAATATGGCTCGACACATGCTATACTTTGACTATCATAAACATTTTCACAGTTACATCTTTGTTTATTATATATCTGTATCAGCAACTGACAATGACAGGTTCCCTGACACGCAGGAACACGCTTCTTCCTTAACATTATAATCCTTGGACTCTGAAAGTCATTATTGTTAGCGCCCCTTTTATTTACAGCCACCCCTTTTAAATCTGACTGACATAAACGTTTCTCACCACGCCCCGGAACAGTCGGTCGTCGCTCTGGTCTGTTAACTAAATGACTATTGTGTTTGTTCTCATGATCTCTACCTGGGAACTTTCTAATATGCTTCCATTGAAAAGTTTCTTTACTTCTACTTCTACTACTAAAAGTGGTTTGCTCGATACTACTTTCCATTACTTTCCCTTGAATAATGTCACTTTTAAAATTATCCACCTTAACTAACGGCTTCTCTGAGTCCGTTTTATTTACCATGACCCTCAAACTTTGTTCTACCTTTGCCTGTGAGGCGGCTACCTCATTATTTAATTCTAATTTGTCAACAATCTTCTTAAACATATTTTCTAGAGCTATCACTCTATGCGGCAACCCGTCTATCAACGCATTAGACGTCGCGTAATGTTCCATATTTGCCTCGAATGCTTCTATCTTGAATCTCAGGAATTTATTTTCCTCCCTTAACGTTTCATTTTCTTCCCTTAAGATATCATTACCCTGTAACTCCTCATTCCCTTTCACTTCATACGATGGATCAAAAAATCCTTCCACAATTATTCCATTTTCTAACTGCGCTTTAGTGATTTCGGCTTTAGGTTTTCGAACGTCTATCTCTTCCCGCCTGTCTTCCCTCTCTTTCTTCTCCTTTTCTTCTTTCTCTCTCTCAGTTACATAAGTTCGTAACTCCTTGCCAGTATACCCCAGGGCCTTACCAGCTTCTACCAGAGCTACCAGAGCTGCCAGACTTGCCATGACAGTGATAAATAGTTAGAGGAGAATATAAATATGTAATCGAACAAACAAACAAAATACCAATAATAATCCAAAGCAAAGTTAGCTCACCCGCACAATTAATTTGGTCAGAAACATCAGCCACGTCAGATACGTCGGCTATTTCAGGTACTTCAGCCACGTCAGATACGTCGGCTACTTCATGTACTTTAGCCACGTCAGATACGTCGGCCACGTCAGATACATCAGCTACGTCAGGTACGTCGGCCACGTCAGATACGTCGGCTACTTCAGGTACATCAGCTACGTCAGGTACGTCGGCCACGTCAGATACGTCGGCTACTTCAGATACATCAGCCACGTCAGATACGTCGGCTACTTCAGGTACATCAGCCACGTCAGATACGTCGGCTACTTCAGGTACTTTAGCCACGTCAGATACGTCGGCTACTTCAGGTACATCAGCTACGTCAGGTACGTCGACCACGTCAGATACGTCGGCTACTTCAGATACATCAGCCACGTCAGATACGTCGGCTACTTCAGGTACATCAGCCACGTCAGATACGTCGGCTACTTCAGGTACTTTAGCCACGTCAGATACGTCGGCTACTTCAGGTACATCAGCCACGTCAGATACGTCGGCTACTTCAGGTACATCAGCCACGCCAGATACGTCGGCTACTTCAGGTACATCAGCTACGTCAGGTACGTCGGCCACGTCAGATACGTCGGCTACTTCAGATACATCAGCCACGTCAGATACGTCGGCTACTTCAGGTACATCAGCCGCGTCAGATACGTCGGCTACTTCAGGTACGTCGGCCACGTCAGCAACAGCAAATTCAATAACAGAAAGGCTCAACTTGTTGACAGCAGTATAACACTATCAGGTTAGGACGTTAGGTAAATCCCCATAAGGTTGGTAGTACGACTTGTACTCGCAGTAGATAAGATACAACCTCGCCCACTCTGTACAGATTCTTGCTTATACTTAATACGTTTTCTATATTCTTGCGCAGCAGTCAGTTTTCGTCGGAGGTGCCGATTATGTTGCGTGCTGGTATTTACTTTTGGTTTATCTGGTTACAGTGACGATGCACAAACACCAAACAACAGAAGAGTCAAATGCAGGCTTTGTATTTTCCTTCTTTAATCTTAGTGTTTATTTCACAACATCAAATCTTTACATCAAAAATGCATAACACAACATAATCCAATAGTCTCTAACGCCTTCTATATATATATATATTTCTACTGCTGTCTTTTCTACTAAAATTATGCCCTGACTAACTGCTAGAATAACAGAAGACTATAGTGGACCTCGTTACATCTCACGTCCACTCTCTACGCTCGCCTCAGCCCAAATCTTACTCTATCCCCAAATCTACTGTCCCCAATCTCTCGCTCTCCTTGTACCCCACCCACTGATCGGATTCGCTAATAAAAAAAAAAACATTAAAAGGTTAGCGCCCTTTGCCACCCTCGGTTGTGTTCGGTAATTTATCTGTTTGTCAAGAATGTCAGTTGACTCTCTCCACTCTCGGAACAAAGCCTAAGGTATCATATGTCACGTCCCTAACCTGGGTCGTTAGAAAATATAACGACTCTACCCCAAAATATTTAACCCTGAACTCTTGACTTAACCTCTCAAGCTTTACTTTATTATCCTAAATTCTAACCAATGTGTGAGAACCTGTTCTCCACAGTAGATAAGAGCAGAAGTCAACAACATTTTAAATTCCTAAGTATTGAATATTGTATTGTCGTCGGGAGCAAGTTTGAAAAATGTCAAATAAATGATTTATTATGCTGTATTTTTAGAATATCATGGTCGCACAACGTATTTTTATATAGTAAAATACAATACAGAGTCGCCTAACAATCAGTGCAACAATAGTTAGTAATTAAAAGTAATACAATAAAAACAAAATAACTCTTTGGAGCCGCATACATCTATCCGAACAGCCGTATGCAGCTGTGATCTTTACCTTAATATTTTCGTTTGTCTTTTTTTCGGTTATTTTTCCTCTATTTTTTTCCTTTAATCCTTTCACAATATTTGCAATTTTTTATAATATATATTTTGCTGTTAATTTGAAACATCATTTTACATTGCGATTGTGTCTATCATTTTCATTCATATATTTATCGTAGTTTGAATTATTTTGTTTTATATCTTTTTTTTTTCAATTATTTTGTCATAAATTGATTTTTTCAATTACTTAATTTTTTTTTTGATTTGATTGTCCACAAGAGTTGCGAAATCGTCAGCAAGTTATAATATTTTTAAAGATATACTAAGATTGTACAATTAGTTATTATCAGGAGTATTTCTTGGTATATAATTGGGTAGATTTTTTTTTTTTTTTAAAACAGTTTTAGGTTACAGAGATGATATGATTTTGATAAATATATATATATATATATATATATATATATATATATATATATATATATATAAGAACTGAAATCAGGCAAAGAGCTACACCGATTTATTTATTTTAGTACCATCGGCTGATTCCCAATGACGAACAATGAGTGTGTATAGACAAGTGAATGTAGTTAGTTATATCTGCAATTCTGTAAGGTACTGCACCCAAAGTATAGACATGTGCAGAACATGCTTTAATAACTTGTACGTGTGTAAAACAGGTGGAAGAGGGTACATCCTGATTAGGAAACCGGCCAAAATAAAAGAACCAACTAAATTAACAACAATAAAATGTATATCAGATCTGAGTTACGCAAATGTGTGCAAGTCAAACTTGAATAATAAGAAAATTTGAAGAAAAAATAATAGAACTTTTTTTTACTGAGAACTACTGAGAAAACTGAGTTGTAAAGATTAGCTTTTTCGTAACCAATTAATTTTTACATTTGTTGGTATTCACGCACTCATACAACTTCCAACATTAAGGCCCGCAGCATGTAATCTTTTTTTTTTAATTTTTTTTTAAATAAGATAAACGTAAAAAAATAATTGGTATAAAATTGGACTAAAGCAAATAATTTGTATACAATGCATATTTAATGTTTAGTTGCTGTTGAAAAAAATGTGAAGATAGATGGAGTAGCGATTCAAGTCTAGACCTATAACTTCTTAAGCTGCTAAGATCACTTAGCGTCTTGGATCTCTTGTAATGGCCAATATGCTGAAAAAAAAAAACAAGTGCTTAAATTTACATTTATCATTGTTGAATTTATAATTGTGGAATTTATAATTGTGGAATTTATAATTGTGGAATTTTTAATTGTGGAATTTAAAATTGTGGAATTTATAATCGTGGAATTTATAATTGTTGAATTTATAATTGTGGAATTTATAATTTTGGAATTTATAATTTTAGAAATTATTATTGTGGAATTTATAATTTTGGAATTTATAATTGTGGAAGTTATAATTGCATTTGTTGCATAAAACTGCCTTAACGGTACGTCTCTCGCAAAAAAATTAATTCTAAATAAATACACCTTAAACATGTGTACAATAATGGTAATATAGTGATTCCTGCACATTAATCTTTGAAAAAGTAAAATGTTGTGTTGTATCGAAATCTTGGTTTAATGATTTTTTTTTCTTCTACACAATCTACCACATTCTCTTTGTCTGGATTTCCAGAATTTACAACCTCATTCTGTCTGTATCTCGACAATCTACCACATTTTCACTTCTTCCCCTAAATTCACTACTTCCGTCTTTCCTTATCTCCATAATATCTCACATTTTCTCAGCATCACAACAATGTGCCATATCGTTGTGTCTGTAGCCTTACAATCTACAAATCATTTCCGATTTTTCTTTCTTCTCAATTGAATTTTTTTAAAGCGCACAATTTTAACTCCCTGTTTTATTTAATATAATTTCCACCATTATTTAACTTTTAATATTAATGACCCATAATTGAACGTAAATTGCAATTTTTCCGCTCTATGACCTCTTGACTTCTAGAATTATATCTTTCGTTCGTTAATAAACACCACAATTTGAAATATTACAGAAATTTAAATAAAATTCAATGATAATGCAATAAAAATTATTCATGTTCACAGATATAAGACTAAATTAAGTCTTAATATATTGCTTTTTTTTTTTGGATGACATTGTAGATATTCAACAAAATAAATTGCAAAGGGATCGATATAAAGTGTTAAGATCCACGTGCTAACTAGAATGACATATTTTTTTAGAATAAACAGAGCACTATAATGAAATGTATCACTAAAATGGAGTGAACTACTGAGTTAAATGCATTACAACAATGATATAAAATAAATATAATGAATTGAACTACTATACTAAAATAAATCATTAAAGAGAAATAAAATGCTAGATTTAAATAAATTGTTATAACGAAATTAAAATTCAAAAATATCATAATTTAAATGACCACTACATCATAACAAACTTGGTGGTCCACAAGCAAAACTTCAGACGTAGATTCCAATGTGAGAGACCCATTAACCTTTGCCCCCAATACCAAAAGTTGCACACCATGTGACCGCTATAATCATGCAACTGTTCTTAAGACCTCTGTCCAACAAGCCCATCTTATCTGACAGTCATCAGCCTTTATGAAGTATTTGCATAATAATTCAACAACTCATTAGGTCTAATACAACAGTACATCGAGACATTACTAGGACTAGTACGATATTACATAAAAAACATATTAGTTATAGTACAACAGTAAATTAATAACCTATGTTAGGCATATCTTCTCTGCAGGCCATTATAGTACAAGCGATTGCGTTACCACCACCTCTCGAACACCAGCATGTGTTACAGCTGTCAACTGGAATTAGGTCTCCAACGTTGTAGCGCTATAAATAGAAAACAAATACATAAATGAAGCTCACTAGTTCATTTAATTCATCATCATATTTTGTCTCTTAAAACTTCACAGTTTTGTAGTGGGAGGAGGGGGGGGCTTTAGGCAAAATATTTCCTTCACTCTCTCTCTCTCTCTCTCCCTATCTCTCTCTCACTTCTCTCTCTCTCTCTCTCTCTCTCCCTATCTCTCTCTCACTTCTCTCTCTCTCTCTCTCTCTCTCCCTATCTCTCTCTCACTTCTCTCTCTCTCTCTCTCTCTCTCTCTCTCTCTCTCTCTCTCCCTATCTCTCTCTCACTTCTCTCTCTCTCTCTCTCTCTCTCTCTATATATATATATATATATATATATATATATATATATATATATATAGGGCCTATGCATAGGCCTTTATATCTGCGTAACTTCAAGTAAAATCGCGAATGAATGGTCAGTCGAATTATTTTATGTTTTATATCCCATTCTTTCTAGGGCAGACTCTACTGTGCACTCACTCAAGGGTACCCTACATCATGATTTGTCCACTTTATCTAGACTGGTAATTATAAATAGGTATAGGCTACCAACATACAATGGTGAGTTTTGTTTTTTAACCTATTAATGTTGTCTTATTCCAACAAATATCTTCTATTCCTAACAGTTATCTATTATATATGTATACAATATCAAATTGAGTGTGTGGCCATAAAAAATATCAAATGAACGCCAAATTTGACAAGCAGTTGTTTAAATTTAACGTACATTCTTTTGTTACCATTACAGTCTCATTTATAGATAGACCTACAAAGCGAATGTTTAGGGACTAGAAATAAAAGGGATGTGAGATTCTTTGAAAACTTTACTACTGACACACAAAAGCTATTTAACAAAAGGGTAAAATTGAAGATAATCAGACCCTTGGATAAATTGTCTTGTCAGAGGGTCCCAGTTGTCAAAAGACTTTCTACACGTTGTCTTGAACGCTTTTTGCCCAATGTTCCTTTAACTGGGCTCCTAAATGTACTTTTGTCAAGGCCCTATAATGTACTTTGACCTTAGGGTTTCACGTGTAAATTTACCTTGTCTCCCCCCCCCCTTTAAAATAAGAATTCCTCTGACCACTACACATTGTGTAACATCTTTCAGTATAATCGTCAGAATCTATTGTTGTTTATTGAGTTCAAACTGTGTATATGAAAGAGTCGCCAACTTACGACGCCCTTAAAGAGACATGTATCATCAGAGACAGGGTTAGATCTGGCAGCCATGAAGACTGTGACCAGTAGAAACATCAAACATGTTCTTCTCATGGTCAGTCTGTTTAGATTTAAAGAATTTATAAATTTTTATTGGGAAATAAAGTTCCCAGCATTAAAAAAACAACTGAACTTAGAATACTCGAAGGACCATAGCATAAGTAAGCAACAGAACTAAGAGTACACGGAGGACTGTAATATGAGTTAACAAAAGAACTAAGAGTACACGGATGAATGTAACATGAGTAAACAACAGAAATAAGAGTACACGGAGGACTGTAACATGAGTTAACAACAGAACTAAGAGTACACGGAGGACTGTAACATGAGTAAACAACAGAACTAAGAGTACACAGAGGACTGTAACATGAGTAAACAACAGAACTAAGAGTACACGGAGGACTGTAACATGAGTAAACAACAGAACTAAGAGTACACGGAGGACTGTAACATAAGTAAACAACAGAACTAAGAGTACACGGAGGACTGTAACATGAGTTAACAACAGAACTAAGAGTACACGGAGGACTGTAATATGAGCAAACAACAGAACTAAGAGTACAGGGAGGACTGTAACATGAGCAAACAACAGAACTAAGAGTACACGGAGGACTGTAACATGAGTAAACAACAGAACTAAGAGTACACGGAGGACTGTAACATGAGTTAACAACAGAACTAAGAGTACACGGAGGACTGTAACATGAGTTAAAGACAGAACTAAGAGTACACGGAGGACTGTAACATGAGTAAACAACAGAACTAAGAGTACACGGAGGACTGTAACATGAGTAAACAACAGAACTAAGAGTACACGGAGGACTGTAACATGAGTTAACAACAGAACTAAGAGTACACGGAGGACTGTAACATGAGTTAAAGACAGAACTAAGAGTACACGGAGGACTGTAACATGAGTTAAAGACAGAACTAAGAGTACACAGAGGACTGTAACATGAGTAAACAACAGAACTAAGAGTACACGGAGGACTGTAACATGAGTAAACAACAGAACTAAGAGTACACGGAGGACTGTAACATAAGTATACAACAGAACTAAGAGTACACGGAGGACTGTAACATGAGTTAACAACAGAACTAAGAGTACACGGAGGACTGTAATATGAGTAAACAACAGAACTAAGAGTACAGGGAGAACTGTAACATGAGTAAACAACAGAACTAAGAGTACAGGGAGAACTGTAATATGAGTTAACAACAGAACTAAGAGTACACGGAGGACTGTAATATGAGTTAATAACAGAACTAAGAGTACGCGGATGAATGTAATATGAGTTAATAACAGAACTGAGAGTACGCGGAGGACTGTAATATGAGTTAACAACAGAGCTAAGAGTACACGGAGGACTGTAACATGAGTAAACAACAGAACTAAGAGTACAGGGAGGACTGTAACATGAGTAAACAACATAACTAAGAGTACGCGGAGGACTGTAATATGAGTTAACAACAGAACTAAGAGTACCCGGAAGACTGTAACATGAGTTAACAACAGAACTAAGAGTACACGGAGGACTGTAATATGAGTTAACAACAGAACTAAGAGTACACGGAGGACTGTAATATGAGTTAACAACAGAACTAAGAGTACGCGGAGGACTGTAATATGAGTTAACAACAGAACTGAGAGTACGCGGAGGACTGTAATATGAGTTAACAACAGAACTGAGTGTACGCGGAGGACTGTAATATGAGTTAACAATAGAACTAAGAGTACGCGGAGGACTGTAATATGAGTTAACAACAGAACTAAGAGTACACGGAGGACTGTAACATGAGTAAACAACAGAACTAAGAGTACACGAAAACAACAAGTTTAACGCATTTCTCAATTTGTAGTTATTAATGTAAATTCTCAACGTACTGATTAAAAAATACAGATTAGATAAATAAATAAATAGATGTATGACTGGATGGATAGATAGGCAGACAGAGAGACAAAAAGACTGACTGATTTACTAAGAGACAGAGCTGCATTGATAGTAAGGTAGAAAGAAAAATAAATAGACATATAAACATAGACATAAATAAATAAATAGGTAAATAAATAAAAAGTTAAACACTAGTTTGTTTTTTTCACTAAGTTAAAAATATTGGTTTGCAAGATCTGTCCGGATTTTTTTTTCATCATGACGATTAAAAAAATGGAGGAAATTTTTATCGTTTTCATCTTACCCCCCCCCCCCCATTCATATTACACTGGAAAACAAAAAATAATTTATCGTGGATTTCTTGGTACCCATCATCTAATCATACTCAATTTACACACGCTGATTTCGAATATGCCAACCATTTGTCTCTATCAGCCTCCAATTTTAAGAAATCCGCAATCTTATTTTTAGAGCATTTTCGAAAAAAAAAGCTCTATTGTCCCCGTTTTGTCTGTCTGTCTGTCTGTCTGTCTGTCATCACCCAAGATCTCAACAACCATAAGTCCTAGACCCATGATGTATATATCATTTTTTAGGTCTTGGCCTGCCAAGAAATGACTTTTTTCCATTTCGCAATCTGACCTCTGAGGGCCGTAAAAGGGGGCTTATAAAGTACCATTTTTTACTATTAAGCTATATTAATAAAGGAGCGCCCTATATCTCAGCAACCATTAGACCCATGATGTATATATCATTTTGTAGGTCTTGGCCTGCCATGTGTACATCAAAAGTTCATTTCGCGATAGGACCTCTGAGGGCCGGGCTTCAGGGCTCCTAAGGGGCTTATATATTATATATATGGCCCCATTCTACACCTTGTACGTTCAATAACCCATTCATTTGGTGCGAAATACTGCAGCACGTAGTTTCACCAAGATTTATTAAGAAACTCATCAAATGAAATAGTAAGCTTGTGTTCTGAGTTTAATTGAAAGTATCAGAGCTAAGCTACAATTGACGGAGTTTTCGGACGATTAAATGACTACAATTTCGAATGTTTTCAATTATGAGTCCTATTTCAGTAACCACAAACCACTTGTAGTTAGATTTAAGAGAAAAAATTTTTTTTTCAAATATAAAGAAACGTCTTAATAATATTTTTTTACAGATATATGCATTACACAATTGAATTTATAAACATTTCCAAAATTTACAAATATTTACTGAAAGCTAACAAACGTACTGATACATAACATGAAAATGCGCTAACACGTCCTGTGTCCAGAATGGAACAGGCTTAATTGCTTGTTTTATTATAGTTATAATACTCCAATATGTATAAAAATGAAATTTTTAAACCATATATTCTCTATTGCAGTTAATGTAAAAAAAAATTAAACACAAGCATGAAATCAGTTCTAACTAATAAAATTATATGTAAAAATTATATTCCATTTAAAGTCAAATGCATGTGTAAAATGTTTAAAATATTCATGGTTTGAATTTCTTGGCTGTGGACTTCCGCTTGTACTGAGTACTTGGCAAGTCGCGTTGTAGAGTCCAACAGTCGTCAGCTAACATCGCTGCACTCCACCGGCCCTGGTAGCGTGACTCCATCACAGAAATGTCCTGGTGGAAGCGTTCGCCATGTTCATCGCTTACTGCGCCTAGGTTTTTTGGGAAGAAGTCTAGATGTGAATCGAGTAAATGAATTTTCAGAGACATATTGCATCCCAGGTGTTTGTAGGCACTAGTGCATTTCTTTACAACTGTTTCATAGTCGACAGACTTCTTATTTCCAAGAAAATTGGTTACGACTGACTTGAATGCCACCCACGCATCTTTTTCAGGATGACTTAAAGTGTTTTGAAAGTCTTCATCGGCCATGATTTTTCTTATTTGTGGACCTATGAAAATACCTTCCTTGACTTTAGCATAACTGAGCTCTGGAAACTTGTTGCATAGGTATATAAATGCATCCGATTTGCTGTCTAATGCCTTGACAAAGTTCTTCATCAGTCCTAATTTTATATGAAGCGATGGCATGAGAATTTTGTCACGATCAACCAACGGTTGATGAAGAACGTTTTTGTTTCTTGGTTGCATTCTGTCTCTGATCGACCAATTCTTTTTTGTATAGTGGTGCTTCTTATCTCGGCTGTCCCATTCGCATATGAAGCACATGTACTTCGTGTACCCTGTCTGCATTCCCATCAAAATAGTTATTACTTTTAGATCGCCGCAGATATTCCAGTTGTACACGCGATAACGTATTGTTTCCAACAGTTCCGACATGTTTTCATATGTCTCTTTCATGTGGGCAGAATATCCAACTGGTACTGAAGCATATTTGTTTCCATTGTCACAATGGCATTGTGCAACAATACTGCTTTTAAGCCAGTCTTTGACGAGTCAATGAACAGTCGCCAATCTTCAACAATGTTTTCGACACCAAGACTTCTCATAAGGCCGTCAACATCTGTGCAGTGGCAAATACTGCCAGTCACATCAAAGTATTTAACAAGCTGTTTATGCCTGTGACGAAAGTTTGCTGTAGCTGTACCTGGTGCAAGCAAATTAAATTCATTTAACCGTGAACCAAGAAGTTCAGCTTGGCCTTTTGTTAGCGCACAAGGTCGCAAAGTTCAGCATAATTCATCAAATGAATTCCTTCTCCGGCAGCTTTGTAGTCAGGGTCTGAGTCATCGGCACAAGATGGAACATCACTTTCTTCATTCTTCCCTTCGTCTATTGTGTATTCTACAGGCGATTGTGGTACTGGACAAATGACAGGATCGTGTGGAATTGGTTTTGAAACTGATGGAACGTTTGGGTAATTGACAGTTGTACGAGTTTTATAACAAATTCCATTGATGTTTGCCAAACAAAAATAACAATCTGTGGAGTGATTGCTTTGCTCACGCAATATCATAGGAACTCCGAATGCCATGTGGTTGTTTTTCTTTGCCTTCCTCATCCAACCATGCAAGTTGCATGAACATGTCGAACAGATGAACTGTGGTGCCCACGACTTACCACAATCCACCTTTGAGTCAAAATAAAGTTGATAAGCTTTCTTCAGTAACGGCGTGAAAGTCTTCTGATGAGACTTGTTTGTGAAAAAGCCAAACACATAGCAAAACAGATCCGGTGAATTTACGCACACTCTGGTCGCCATATTTTAAACAACTTGCAATTGCCACATTCACTTCTCCTTTTATGAAGTCTGAAACTGCAGCTTAATCAAATTCTAAGACAATGCGCAATTCATAACACAACTGCAAATCAACACTCACCCTACAAACATCTGACATCATCAGAAAAAAAAAGAACATTGCCAATATACGTATATAATTACGAGGTATGTGTGTTTGTGAACATGTGTGTACGCACAGGTGCGTGCGTTTGTGTGCATAAAATTATGCTATCAGCAGTCTATTCCTGTTTGGGCGCATAGAAAACTTTGTTCGGCAATATCTTAATAATTTGAGCTGATAGAGCAAAATGATTTACAGATTCAAAATCAGCATCAAAAACTGATTCCGAAAACGTTAATGACATATAAGAAATCCAAAACTTGTTTATCAGTGTTATCATACAAAAACGATTAAACGAAAATCTTTTAAATATAGAGCAACCATACACATCAATTTAATAAAATTCTCTAAAAAAACTTACTGTTATTTCCTTTGTTTTTTTTCAAATAAAAAAATGTTTACAATCTTCTGAGCTTTGCTCTGACTACAAACTAATTCTGATTTTATATACGTCAGTCACAAACATGTTCACAGGGTATCACTGTTGTTGCACCAGCGATTCTCAATTTTCTCTAAAAGAACAAACAAAACTCTAGTCTCTACTTTTGATATCCACCAATGACCTCACAAGGCCGCCTCTGATGATGCACAAGCTTTTTTGATTGAGATGCATTCTAATTTTTCATTTTTTTTACAAAATACTTGTAATAAGTCGTAGCTTATAAGATACCTTTAAAGTAATAGAAAAACACATATTTCAATCGGAACAGCAATAATCTCAACAAAGAGCTACATTTGACCGCGGTCAGTCTATACATTTGACCACGGTCAGTCTATACATTTGTCCACGGTCATTCTTTACATTTGACCACGGTCAGTCTATACATTTGACACGTTCACTCTATACATTTGACCATGGTCAGTCTATACATTTGACCACGGTCAGTCTATACATTTGACCATGGTCAGTCTATACATTTGACACGTTCACTATATACATTTGACCATGGTCAGTCTATAATTTGACCACGGTAAATCTATACATTTGACCACTGTCAGTCTTTACATTTGACCACGGTCAGACTAAACATTTCTTATCTCAATAGAGTCATGAGACTTTTATTAGACTTATTGAACTGTTTTTTCTCTTTTTTTAAATTGTAACATTTCTTTTAATAAATAATTGAACTTAATGAAAATATCCTTTTAAAATGATGTCATTAGAAAATAGTCGATTCTTTACCAGTTCTACATATAAATATGTGTATATGTCTTTGCTAAACAATAGCTTTTCACTTAAACAATGTCGAAAACAGAGCCACATTCACTATAATTAAAATGAGAGGAATAAATTAAACGAATTCATTTAACTCAAGATCTGTCGGTGTGTGTGTTTGTCAGAAAATATTGATAGCTGTCCTCATTTAGTCTGAATGCTCGAATTCGACACATGTGTAAACATATATGATAATAGTATACAGCGGCACCTCATACTACAAACTTAACTTTTTTTTTTAAAGCTAGGCACGTGACACTAAAATAAGACAGAGACAATCCTACTCCAGATTTATTTATTTATAATCAACATCTATGAGTCTACAAGACAAAATGCAATGATGACGTGTATTAATATGTGAGAAAAAAAATGCATACATTAACTGTCAAATAAAAAAAATAAGTTATAGTCAGATTTTCGTAACCAGAGAAAGGATTTTGCGAAATTTGTTTCGTTTTTGAAATTATGAATTACTAGTCGTTACATACAGACACAATCTTTGATACTGATACAATCTTTGATACTGGCACAATCTTTGATACTGACTCAATCTTTGATACTGACACATTCTTTGATACTGACACAATATTAGATACTGGCACAATCTTTGATACTGACACAATCTTTAATAGTGGCACGATCTTTGATACTGACACAATTTTTATTCTGACACAATGACAAAGCGAAGTTTTCTGTAAAGCGAAATTTATTTTGAAACATTTTATACATCTATACCCGACCAGTGTCGTAGCATATGCCGCTATTTAGTGACGGGTGAAGACTTCCTAAAAGTGAAAGACACAGTTGTCCAAATATGTTGGGTTTGGGCAAACGACTGCGAGTCTATAAAAAGAGTCAGGGGTAACCGGGGAATAATGACAGTTTGTGAGGTAGCAGCTACGATAGTTTTACACTCAGTCTAATGCAATTGCAGAGACATCTTGCTGGCATGAGGTTTCTAAAAATCATGACGACTAAACCAATTTTAATTTTGTGTTTATGCGGAGGCATGCCAGTAGGTGTAAGACTGTTAAGAAATTATTCGGGGAATGAAAGTTGATCGGTGGGATCGTCTGTGACGAAGGTACAATGCTGGTGAAATATACTTCGTTGGTTGGAATAAGTTTCAATACGTGTTCATTCAGGTGCAGGGAGTCTTCGTTCGTTACACATAATATAGCTCGCGTTCTGAGTTGTTATGACAGTTGAAAAGTCGAGGTCGCCATATAGTTGTTGAATATGATCTGAATGAACAGGAAAACAATTTGAAGGTAATGTTAAAGGTGCTCCAACATTGAGAAGCCGTTTTGTGAAATGTTGTTCGTCAGAAATAGCTCTCATATATGTCGTCAGTGTAAGTACATGCATGTGACGCTGAAAATGTTGCTTGTTAAAGCAACTGGCGACAGTGAGTACTCGGGAGCCACGCAGAACGACAGGGAATATTTGTCGGAAATATCCACCCAATATTATTGTTTTCCAGCTAATGGGTGCGTCTCACCTGTGATATTACGTAACAACAAGTTTACTGCCTGGGATGTGTATGCACGTGTCATTGGCAACTCATACCTTATAATCAGTTTGGATAACACAATATGTTGCGCGTAGTGCGATACAGGTTTAATATTGCATGTGGAGTTAGTAGTGAGCTAAAACGGTATTGTAAACACTGAATGTGCAGTACGTCTACCCGGTGACAATGTTGCAGCTATTCCTGTAGATGAAAAAAGTTAATGGAATCTCTCTCCTGGCTCTGATGGTATCAATCAGGGTTTAGTAGACACATTTTCCCTGTTCCTGCTGGACCACTTAAGAACAAACGCCCTGCGTGAAATGCGTCTGTTCACTATGGTGTGTTTTTAATGTGTGACTGTGCTTCTGTGAGTACGAACAATGAACAGGGCTTCACCATAGTTATCCCGATGTTTGCGTACAACGCTTAAAGTTATCTTGATAATTTTGAGATTAACAGTTTCGTCGATTACATTTTTCCAGTAATATGCGAACGATAGAAATAAACAATAGACTGATGCAGGAATTTCGACTACATTAAAAACATGTTGGCTCCACGAAATAAATGTTAAGCGGTGGCCATGATTAAAAACGAAGTGCAATACCATGGGGAAAACATAAAAACAAAGCTTTGGGGATAACAGAAGACAGAAGCAATGAGACATACCACTGAAATAGCAGCACAAAGAAATTATCAAAAACAACGCAAGGTGTAGAACGTTGTTGAAAGCTGAATGCGTCTTGCTGGCTTTGACGTATTAGGAAATTCTACAAACGCGACCAATCTTTATCTATATAGAGTTGCATCTTACTACGTGGTGTCTCGCATGGTTAGGCGATGATCAAAGCTATAAATATAAATGCGTTTTAGGATTTTCTTAGGAGCCGGATTTGAATATTTCTGCACTATGAGTTTTTAAGGGAAATTCCCCAAGTTCTTTACTGGAGAATCTTTCAAAATTGGCCCAAACCGTTGTCAATTTGTTTGGATGATTGTTAAAAAAAAATTCAAAAACTTCCCACATTCTGCAAGTTTCCTGAGCCCTGGCAATTGATACCGTCAATTGCTCATCATTGACTTAAAAATAGCTCAACTCTAATCTACTACTTTATTAAAGTATCTCACTTGTTGAGATCATGCAGCTATACACTAGCCCACAGTTAACTTACAACTAGCACACACCTACCTCACAACTAGCCAACAAGTATCTCACAACAAGCTCACAGCTATCTTACAACTACCCCAAAACTATCGCACAACTAGCTCATAACAAGCTCAAAACTAGCTTACAACTATCTCACAGCTAGCAAACAACAAGCTCACAATTAGACCATTACTAGCTTAAAATTAGCCCACAACAATTAGCTGACAACTTGCTCATACTAGTCAACAGTAGGCCACAACACTTCATCTGATACAGAATATATTTCCTACATTGGATAGTATTTTTAGAAACACTGTAGATACATCTTGCCCTGGTTGAATACAGCACTGACAAGAATCAACAATTATTGTAGATAATTACACATAATTATATTTATCTAACACTTGAATGATTATCACGGCAGTTGTCAGTCATTATGAGCCGAAATGTTACTGGACTATTATAAGATAATCAACATTGCATCTTTCTATTTGAAACAATATTGTTGATGAGACATAGTAATATCATTAGTAATATAAAATCCCTACTTATGTGGGAGATAAGCGTTGTTTCATAAATGTCACTGTCACTATGCAAGATATTTATATACAGCTGTGACAATAAATATTGTAAGACTTAGTTTTTATCTAAATGCATATTATCTACACAAATACACCGTATATACAAATTATTACCATATAATTACATTATTTACACTATTGGCTCATATACATACTATATAAACATCATGTACACCCATACACTTTATAAGCAAATGTATACCCCATATATACATTACTTACATGTATGCATAGTATCTACACATATGCACATTATAAATACAGATACACCTTATAAACACAAGTACATATTATAAACACATAATCACATTGTCTACACATATACACATTATACAAACTTATACAAATTGTAAACACACATATAGATTGTATATACCCATTTACACAATGCATATATACATATTACCTACATATATACACATTTACTACACATATCTTTACTCTTTAAAAACATAAATATGCACATTACATACAAATAAACACCTTATATAAATTAAACTTAATGTCTTATTATAGGCCTATACGTAAATATCTAAGTAAATAAAGTAAGTTCTTAATTGTTTGATGAATGAATTATTTGCTGCTCGTATTTTGTAATATTTTTTAAAATATATTCCTAACATTTTTTTTATAATTAGTTTGGTCTTATTAATAAAAGAAATAACAATATCTGCACGTTTCATAAATGGAAAAAAAAGTTATTACAACTAAATAACATCATGACAAATCTTCTAAAGAATCGCTGAGGTTCGGTATTTTCTTTTCAAGAAAAAAGTGAAAGATTTAAAGATTGTTGATAAAGATGAACAGATCTAGCAGAATTCAATGTCGAGAAGGCGCTAATTGCCCAATTCCGTACTGGGCACTGTTCTATTGGCGCGTACTTTGGGAGGTTAAGACCCAATGTCGATACATTTATTTTTACTAAACAGCCATCAACATTTTTATTGTAATAAATAACCAGAAGATACATCAATTATGAAATTAAAAAAAAAATACGTAGTTCTAATTACATTCAGGAGCATGGAGACTTCAAAAATGATTGAACTGTGGATGACCCTTGGAGGATTAGATCTATGATATGTTTGAAAATTTAAACTGCTAAAAATTACTAGCAATAATTGTTGTGATAAGTGATAATTATTCATGGTATCAAGGATCGGGGTAATGGATAGGGGGGTAGAGATCTGGCGACACGTGACTCATGCTGGGTCTACAGTAAATCGTTGAATCCTTAACATTACAATAACCCTTCAGATTTTTATGACCTAAAAAAAATGGAATGTGGTCTGTAAAATGCTAACTTATGCCCTACGTTTCTGGCAATATAACCAAAGCCATTAAAATTAATTTATCATACATATACCTTAGGGTGACCCAGAAAAAATGTTCGACTATTCTAAATTTAAGGCCTGCATTGTGGTCAGTTTGGGAAAAAAAAGTGTTTTCTGAAAAAAATGAATACAATCCTGAAATATTTTGGAGCTGCACAAAGACAATGAAAACATTGATTTGATACTAAATAGTAATTTAATGGTTTATAATGATTGCTATTTCATGTTTATTAACAAATAAAAATAGAATGCAACAAAGCAAATTGTTTACTATTTATGGACGTTATAATTCCTGACTGCTTTTTTTGCTAGTCCAGTAACCACTGTTGTCTTATTTGCATCCGGATAAAATCGTCGGTGTTCTTGCACCACCTGAAGTAAGTATTGCTTCTGGTCTTCTTTTCAGCATGAAACGTCATTGAAATCCTGAATCAGTTTCACTCCTATTTCGGCTGTGTCATTAACAGCTTTCAAATTGGTTAGAACCTTTTTTGCATGTTTGTGTTCATTGTTGCTCTCTCCATGTTTCAGGGAACATCTCCAGGAATGAACGTGGCAAATCAAGAATAGAGAAAAATGTCTTTGTATTGTTTGTATCAAAGAAGCTGATGGGCTGGTCTGCATTATATCCATTTGAATCAAGACGCTAAGCTCGATTTGTAGATCCAGGTTTTCTTGCATATTTTTATGCATCTTAATCTTTTGATTGTAATCAATATGTTCATCACAAAAGTGAATTCCTCTGTAATTTCATTTAGATACCATAACTTTCGACTGAAAGCTTTTATTTGCTTTTTTTCTCAATGTTGGTTCACCTAGCAAGCAATGTATTTGCAGCCCTGTTACAATCACTGGCAATCTCTCAACATTCTCCCTGGCTGTGAGATATGTAAGCAATTTTCCATCTCTATGTACAGTTAATGGTACTTGTGGATCAAACAATTCTTTAATTTTCTGTGCTGATTCTTTTCCTAATCTCAGCTCTCACACGCTGTACAATATTTCAACTATATGTCATGTCACTAACATCGTGAGCAAAAAACATAGCAAACTTTATTCAGGTTAATCAATATTCGAGAAAAAATGTGGTAAATGGAGAACATACCTAAATTTTCAGAGAGCTTGTGCAACCTCCAAATTTCGTCTGAAAATTATGAAATTTTATATTTCTGACTACTTTTTTGTGGGGTTTATAGAAAAAAAATAGGATATTATAAATTAAAAAAATAATAATCAAATGTATGTGGACCCAAATAGTGACAGAGTATTTTAGGTGTGGAAATGCCGCTGCTGGCAAACATCCTGAAAACTCCAGAACGGACTTGAAGTTCTCCTTCAGGTCATAATCTACTTATAGGTCAAGCAGCTCTAATATTCTGGAGCTTTAAAACTAGATTCAAAATTTCAAAATATAGCGCAAAAACTAAACAAAGAGAATTAACATCGACATAGTAATCGCGATCGGGCCACATAATATACTCCGAAGGGCCGCATGCAGCCGCCGGCAGTTGTTTGCCCACCTGTGACTTACGTATACTTTTTTTTAAATACTGTTTATAATTCTATAGATATTGTTTCTTTGGTTGTTACATATAATAATATAATTATTATATGACATAATTTGTTATTTACTCACCGCGGTCAAAATGACCGCTTCAGTTGTTAAAGGTAGTTCAAATAATCCGTCGTTCTAGTGTTAAATTAAACTATATTGATATATTGACAGAAATATTATGACAACACAGTACCTATCCATCATATATATATATATATATATATATATATAGAGAGAGAGAGAGAGAGAGTGGGGGAGGGAGAGAGAGATAAAGAGAGAGAGAGAGAGGGGGCAGCAGGGGAGGAGAGAGAGGGCAGGGGGAGAGAGAGGAAAGGAGGGTAGGGAGTGAGGGAGGGAGGGAGGAGAGAGGAGGGAGGGGGAATGGACAGGGGGAGAAAAGGAGGGGGGAGAAGAAGATGGGAGAGGGAGCAGGGGGTGGGAGAGAGAGAAAGGAAGGGACACAGGGAGAGAGGGGGGTAGGAGGAGAGAGGGGGAGGGAGGGAGAGAGAGGGTGGGAGAGGGAGGGAAAGAGAGTAAAGTGGCGGAGGGGGAACGGAGGGAGAGAGAGGGAATGAAAGAGGGGAGGGAGGAGAGAGGGGGAGGGAAGGAGAGAGGGAGGGAGGATGGGGGAGAAATGGGAGGAAGAGATATAAGAGAAATAGGGGGAGCAGGGGGAGGGGAGAGAGAGGGAAGGGAGGAGGGAGGAGGGATGGACGGGGGGGGGAGAGAAGGAGGGGGAGAGGGAGAGAGGGGAGATGGGAGAGGGACGGAGAGAGATGAGAGAGAGGGAGGGAGAGGGAGGGAGGGAGAAAGGGAGGGAGGGAAGGGAGAGAGTGGGAGGGAGGGAGGGAGAGAGAGAGAGGAAGGGAGAGAGGGGGTAGGGAGAAAACAGAAGGTAAACAGAAAACCTTATTTTAAACCCGGGCAAAGCCGGGTACTTGCAACTAGTATATATATATATATATATATATATATATATATATATATATATATATATATAATATATAAACTATAAACATTAAGTAAAATGATAAATTTACTTGCTATGCCGGCAATGTAAAAAAAAAAAAATTACTTTCTTTAAATAAAAAATGACATAGTGTAATATAGCTCAGCATTCTAATTGAAACAAAGTGACACTGAACACAAAAACATACCGTTGTAAAACAATAAAATTATTTGTATTAATGTCCATAATACCCAAATTAAAAAAAAAAAAAAATATTCAAAGAAGTTTTTGAGATCTAGGGTGACTGACTCAAACTGTTGACCACAACGACCTCATTAAGAGTTAACATATTTGCAATAACTGAAGATACCATTGTTTCACGTTTAGCTTTAAAGTCTAGTGCTTAATTGTGCTGCCCCTAAACAATAAACACACACATTCAATGTCTGTCTCATAATAATTAACATATATAAATCAGTGTACACGTATTCTTTATATTGTTCTACTTCACATCACTGGATAACCGCTTAATAATATAATACGAATATCACAGAAATAGGGTCCAAATGTAAAATATAGCTGTAACATGTATGTAGAGCAGGGTCTTTTACACGTTGTTATAATTACTCAAAATCGTGAAAGAAATGTGCATTTTCTTTTTTAGTATTTATATTGGATAATGTTACTTATTACATAAACTGTGACTGCAGAGAAATAAAGTAAACCAGTTTATCCCATTGTCTGAATGAAAATTATAAAGTTTGCATAAAATTGATATATATAAAATATCAAGCCTACATTGATGTCTTACAAGCTAAATACTCTCAGCAGCTGACAAAGGATTAAGTATTATATGAATCTATTTATCTTTCGGTTTTTATCTGTGTCGCTTTTACTAAAATTTTCCTCAATACTGTCTTTTCCAGTATGTCACTTAATTATTATGGTGTCAAACTGAATAGGTTGGGCAGCGCGGGGAAATGATAAACCCCCCCCCCCACACACACACACACACTCTTAACAGATGAATTCAAAATAGCAATGCTAGGACTTGAGGATCGACTTACAGAAACACTCTCGTAAAAAAAAACAAGCAATTAAGCCTGTTCCATTCTGGACACAGGACGTGTTAGAGCATTTTCGTATTATGTATATAATATTTTGCAGAATTGTTTAGGTACCCACTGCCGCGCCCCCGACCATAGCTTGACTTAATGTTTTGACAGGATGATAGTTTTTTTACCTTGGACCTTTTTGTTAGTACTTTAGTACGGTGCTGACAGTCATACGAGTTGGACATAATTAGTTCGGTGTCGACAGTTCAGAGAGTTAGAAGTATTTTGTAATAGTAGAAAATGTATTATAGTTGTAATAAAGTATTTGTTGTATTGTGTACTGCACTGAGTTCTGATTTATATGTTAGTCTCAAAGTTAACGTAACATATTAACAAAGTATAAATTCTGCCGTAACATATTTGGCGAGAATTTAAAGTTATATTTGGCGAGCCTGCCCTCAACTTATCAACTCTGACGTAACAGCTACACATAAACAAAGTACGGGAAGTAAGTCATATTGAATAACTGTTACAAAAATAAATAATGATTACGCCCCTTTGATTAGCTTTTATTATTTATATTTAAAATATAAGCAAAACGGTACATAACAATCTCTTATATTTTGGCCCTGAGAGGTCAAAGCGCGAAATGGACTTTTGATGTACACTTGGTAGGCCAAGACCTACACAATGATATATACATCATGGGTCTAGGACTTACGGTTGTTGAGATCTAGTGTGATGACAGACAGACAGACAGACAGACAGACAGACAAAACGGGGACAATAGAGCATTTTTTTTTCGAAAATGCTCTAAAAACGATATATTTCATAATATATAATACTAGCAGAACCCGGCAAAAACCTTTGCATAGTGTTATGTCCCCTTACACTTGATCAGTGAGATAAGTTTTCTTTTGTTCGGGCAAATCATATTTTTTCATGATTGTATTTTAAACCGCAAATACTGTTGTATTGAATATTTACATTCGATTTAACGTAGAACGCAAATCGCTATTATTTTACATGCTACATTGCTTTTGTACTTTTTTTTTCCAGAGTACAAACATTGTATTGTTGGTGGTAGTAAACCAAATGTTTTACTTATTGTAGCTGTATCTTACAACCTATCAATGGACTGTTACAATTAATTTTAGCAATGTCTTATACAAACTGGTCAAGCAGAGTTTATATTACCCCCCTCCAACGTTGGGTTCCCATAGGCCTGAAGCCCCACTACGAGAGTTGGCTCTAAAGCTGGCCCTGACTCAAGTGTGCCAGACCTGAACTCTACCTGCTTAGATTATAATGACAGTGTGTGTTATACATGATCTACGTAAGGGTTCAATTTAAGTTCTAAGACTTCATCGCGTAGTCCAAATAAATTAACTTCAGTTAGGATGAAACCTTCCGTTGAACCTCCATGGTCATTTCACAATAGGTTATGTTGGGAAAGAAAAAAAGATCGCTGCGAAAAATCGGATGATTAATGGGGGATTTTGTGTCTGAGTGGTGATATGGTAGCTAGGCAGATCGTCATTGTGCAGCAGAACTTGTGAGTCTCTCTCATCTACATATGTCCCTCGTTGTGCCTCCATGGTCATAGTAATATCGTCTACATTGTAAATGAAAGAAGAGCACTATTAAATATGCCATTTTGGATGGTCTATACAATCTAAGAGATATAACATTGTGTCCTTTCAGTAACATGTCAAAGATAAATAAATGCACGCGATAATTGACATGACTGTCCTGAGTTCCATCATTAGACAAATGTTTATGTTCTGGTTTGGTGAAAGTTTAAAGAACTTCACAGCTATGGTGGAAATAAAAGAACAAAATATTATAGATAGTACTTCATTAAATGTAGATACGTTTACTATTTATTTCTTATATATTTAAATATTCTAAACATTTCATAGATTCTCATAAACTATGTCTTGTGATAATTGGAAATTTTTTATGTCTTTTATAAAACACATTATTAAATTAGTCTTAGTCACTGTTGACTGGAACACAAGCCACACCCTTCTAGAATACATGTATTATACTCATTTCTTATTTGTGAAAAGGTGTAATTTAAACATAGTCTTATCAACTATCACTACACAGGTGTAATTTAAACATAGTTTTATCAACTATCACTACATAGGTGTAATTTAAACATAATCTTATCAACTATCACTACACAGGTGTAATTTAAACATAGTTTTATCAACTATTTTTACATATTTCTGTATTAAGTAAAATCATTTCTTAACTTCTAATAAAATCTACTGGTGGGCGGTGCGGTACATAATAATTAGTATTACCGCCGTAAGCTATAGGAAAACTATTTTATAAAATTATTCATGATATTTAAAAGAAACAAAATGAATAAAAAAAAAAAGATTCATACATCTTAGTTGTGAGCTATCACTGAACTAAACACTCAAATTCATCTCTTCAACGGCAGATGATTTATTGCTGATTGAGTCATACAGTCACTACCCTTCCACTTAACATGACAACTTGAGAAAATTGCAGCTATTAATGATAATCATAACAATGTTATTTCATATAGCAGTGCTCTGTCGTATCAAAACTATTATAATGACTTGTCTGGCCCCCCTCTACTAATTTGTTCAACTTAGTAAAAATGCATTACCTGGCCCCCCTGCTATTGCCTGGCCCCTGCTAATTTTCACGCTATGAACCCGTATAATACGGCTGGTGTCTAAACTTCGAATTCGGCCCTACCCTCCGACACTTCAAAATTCTCCCCTCCGACCCGTTTTACACTACCGAATTCTCCCTCCACAATGTCCCCAATCCATACTTCTAAACACATATTCTGCACTTGCAAACACTTTGGGCTCTACTGCTCATCAAATGTGCGGAGCCAACAATATTAGCTAGTGTACTCACATACAGAACCACCTCAAATAATTACATTCGATGAGAAGAAGACAACATACTCAATAATTTGATTTGTGTTGCATTCTGAACGATCTAAGTTTAATATGTGCAAAAGTAAATATTTAATAACTGGAAATATATTTAATTTAAATAATTTGTAAAAATACCTTGATTAAAAAAATGCAATAACAGAAATAAAAAAAGAAACACATTTTTTTTAAAGAAATAAAAATATAAAGTTTGATGCTTCAAACTTCGATAAATATTTAATTGATTGTAATAAATGCAAGCAAAAAAGTGAAAATTAGAATGATATTTTATAAAAAGAAACTAATACTACAGGGTAGAGAGACATTGTGCACAAATTAAAGCTGACGATTGCCCCTTCCCCCCAAAATAAATACAAAACAAAACAAATCCAAAATGTAAAGCACACATATTAATTTAACCTTAATGTCTAGATTTATCGTAAGATTAAAATTGAAAAAAAATGTCAATAATTTTAAAGCATTCGAAAAGTTTTCTGACCCATTTCTTTTTTAAAATCTCAATTACGACCCGAATTATTTGGCTTATAACATTATAAATTATGTGACTTGCTATATGTCATCTAATGTTACACCTGATTTAAACCATTTTATAATGAGTAATTTACCGGTTATCAAAAATATTAAGACATGTTCCATGGTTTTGTTCCTAATGATCGTAGACCCAATATTAGATTGACAATTACATGTGTGGTTACTTGAACACGTAAAATGTACTTTGGTTAGTAGGCTTTTCACCAAAAGACCCACAACTGAATTATTATCTAACGTTAAGCCTAATTATGAAGCGTCAATTAAATGCAAATACAAATTTATATGATAGATAATTTAGGATAACACATACATTGTTATTATTTTGTATATGACAATAAGAGCATGTTGGGCTTCCTTAATCTTAAACATTAATGATTTATGGAAACTTACAACAAACCATACAACAAAAATGCATATAAAAAATGCAACATTTACCACAATGACACGTTTTACAATTAATGTTAAGTGTAATAAAAAACAAATATTGTATATTGTGATATGATTACTTAATTTAATAGCTGTCATTTTTAAATATTGTAGTTTTGGGTCAAATTTAAGTTAACATGACAATAATTAGTATTTATTCCCGAGTATTATACATTGTATCTTAATTTATAATATGAGATATGTCTTTAGAAAATATGATCGTTCTATTTTTCTCACGTTTCATCTACTCGTCTCCCTTAGAATATAATTGACCAATACATACGATGTTTCTAACATGTAGGCTAAAAAAAATGTCATGATTTAACGTATAGTTTCCGTTTTCCCAGTTTTGACATAAATCAATACAAATATAGTCAGTCTGTCGTTAGTACAGATATTGTCAATCTGAGCAATATATTAAGTCAAATTATATAAACATTACTAGTGTCAAGATTGGTATCATTTAATTAGGATTAAACATAGACATATTTTTTGACTTGGTTGTAAAATATAAGTTGGAATTTAAAATTTATTAGAGTTTTATTTAGTATAATATTTACTTAATCAAGAAAAGAAGGACTATAAAGTGTATGCATTCTTTATAAGCAAATAAAAGGAAAAACAAATCTTTGATTCCACGCTCTACCTGCCTGTTTTATAAATCCAGGTTATGGTAAACTAAATAACAAATGTTTGTTTACTATAGAGGAATACAAATTAAAATGCTTTAAGAGATCGCCTATAGCATCAATCACAAAAACAATGACAAAAATTTAAAAGAGGAACCAGAAGATACGTCCAAGTAATACCCATTTAAGGTTGTTACAGAATAGTGTTTTTAATTTTATACCATTGCTGTGTAACACATTTTTAATTATACAGATCCAACGAAATAAAAATGTTTTAATTATTTCTATTACATAGTGAAATATAACTATATTTTAATTATATATTAAACAATGTTAAAATTAACTATCAGGGTTAAAAAAAACTATCAGTCATATATAAAAGTATGTAATTATAATACTTTTTTCCAATATTTTATAGAAATAATAGGCTTACTTTGATTAGTTATGATGAATGGAAAGAGATTATTAAAATACAGTAAAAAATGGAAATATATATAAAACCTAAAACTAAAGATAATGTAAAATGTGATAAATATTTCAATAAAAAACTACATCAGCAAAATTAAAAAAAAAAAGGAAAAACAAATATTAAATGGTGCTAACATAGTAAAGTAAACAACATGCTAAATTAAAGCAATAAAAAATAAACATAATACAAAATATTAAATTAACTGTAAACCATATAATATATTGTATATTGGATAAAACGAAATCATAGAAAGAGAAAAAAAAATAAAATAAAACAATTTTCCAAATATTTCAAACAACAACATGTAACATGATGCAACATAATGAGAGTGCAGGTCACCTAATGCTGTCCTTAATTAATTAACTGCCTATTTGAAAATAAACATATTTTATATATGTAATAAAACTGTCACATTTTTAGATTTGACAATGTAAGTAGAAGATGTTTTTTGTGAAAGTTTTCGCCTATAATTTTCTTTGTGTTCAATGAATGTGACGTTTTTTTTATTGGTTCTCTTATTTAAACATCTTTAAAAAAGAATATTCATTGATTAATTCCTCTTACTTTTCGTGACTTTATTTTTCTCAAAATAATTGAACAATAACATTTTACTATCATATAAACAAAAATGTAAACAATCAAAAGTTATTTCCGGAGACACATATATCTATAGTTTTTATTGTCATGAGTACTGGTATTTTATACTGAGTTTTTTGTCAGTGTGATAATCAATGAATTAACTTCATCATTATAATCCTTAACAAGGATTAAACATAGGAAACATGAATTTTGTCTTTTTTAAATATACACTACGTCTATAGGATTTATGTACTCATTTAGAGAGACATTGTCCAAACTATTTACTGATGTGTCACATTTGTCTACATAGGAAGATTTTGTCTTGGGTTGATTGTAAAAATCATCAACTGGAGTTATGTAGTTTTCTTGATTGTACACAATATCAACTGGAGTTATGTAGTCTTCTTGATTGTAAACAATATCAACTGGAGTTATGTAGTCTTCTTGATTGTACACAATATCAACTGGAGTTATGTAGTCTTCTTGATTGTACACAATATCAACTGGAGTTATGTAGTCTTCTTGATTGTACACAATATCAACTGGAGTTATGTAGTCTTCTTGATTGTACACAATATCAACTGGAGTTATGTAGCCTTATTGATTGTACACAATATCAACTGGAGTTATGTATTCTTCCTGATTGTACACAATATCAACTGGAGTTATGTAGTCTTCTTGATTGTACACAATATCAACTGGAGTTATGTAATCTTCTTGATTGTACACAATATCAACTGGAGTAATGTAGTCTTCTTGATTGTAATTTTCTTTCAACTGTGGCCATGACTTTGATCTAACCAAATCATCTGTAAATAAAAAGAAGGAAATTAAATGGTCAACCGGTTTTACATTGCAGTTTATTACTCTTTTTGGAGAGATACTTGATAGTGTGTTATCTGTTTGTTACTTCAGTTTTATTAATTCGTGTCTGCCCATTCCTTCAGAGTAGCGGGGATAGCTTCCTTATTAATTCTGTATGCGTGGCAGAAACAATATATCTGAGCACTTGCCTATACTAACAGAATTAAATTGATTTTTTTTTCACTTTTGTTTTGCACTTGTGCAAAGTATCTAAACTGCCACATAAGAAACAAAAATAACTGTAAGCTAAATACAATGAGACATATGAAACTTTTTATACAGTTTTCAATATGAATGAAATGTGTATAATAATGTCACGGACTTTTGTTTTTTATAATACACAAAAATAGCCAAGAATAAAAACATTTTGTTTGCTGCAGGTCATCTCTATATATATTTGTAGGTTAGAGCTTTTGATAATATTGCATTGATTTTCTAATTACTTGATATTCAAAAGACATTATTTAAAGAAATATCTTAGCCGTAATTCTGAAGGCATCAACCGAATTTACCTATGGATCGTGCATACAGAGTCAGCTTCATCAGTTCATGGGGCTTGGTCGAAAAAATTAGAGTGAGTATGTTGAAAGTTGTATAAGTTTATTTTTATTATGTAAGAAACAATAAATAATCCAAAACCGCAGACACAGGGCCCCTCGAATGTAGGACTTGGGTCTACCTGTCGATATATAGTTAGGTCTCTACTGGAGTGTACATTGAGTCTCCCAGTCGATATATAGTAAGGTCTCTACTGGAGTGTACATTGAGTCTCCCAGTCGATATATAGTAAGGTCTTTACTGGAGTGTACATTGAGCATCCCAGTCGATATATAATAAGGTCTCTTCTATAGTCTCCCAGTCGATATATAGTACGGTCTCTACTGGAGTGTACATTGAGTCTCCCAGTCGATATATAGTTAGGTCTCTACTGGAGTGTACATTGAGCATCCCAGTCGATATATAATAAGGTCTCTTCTATAGTCTCCCAGTCGATATATAGTACGGTCTCTACTGGAGTGTACATTGAGTCTCCCACTCGATATATAGTTAGGTCTCTACTGGAGTTTACATTGAGTCTCCCAGTCGAAATATAGTTAGGTCTCTACTGGAGTTTATATTGAGTCTCCCAGTCGATATATAGTACGGTCTCTACTGGAGTGTACATTGAGTCTCCCTGTCGATATAGAGACCGTCCATAAAGTACGTCACGCTATTTTTGACCATTTTGACCCCCCATCTCCCATGTCACAAAGTGTCACAAATCTCGAGAGTTCCCCCCCCCCCAAAGTACGTCACACTTTCCAATTTTTTTTTAATTAACAACTAATTAAAATTTCATTGAAAACTTATAACACACTTCACTATTAAACTGCCTTAAAATATAAATATTAAAAGAACTATCAGATTATTAAATGGCTTTAATAGTAGAATAACTAATTGTCAACAGTTGTTACAGTTATTCTTTAAAACAGTAACTAATCTATTGAATTTAAAAAAAAAAAATTGCAAAATAGACTTGATAATTACATGATTTATCTTCTACCTTTTCATTTACAATGGGTGATGTCAATTTATTTGAGATATTCTTCCGATTATGCATTCTATTGACACAGGATAAGGAGTAGATTAGCGAAACTTGACCTCAACCAGTGATTAAATAATAACAATGGAAACAAAACAATGCGACTAAAAAAGGACTAGATTGACAAACTATGTGAGCAGCTCTTGTGCTATATTGAATATTTTTATAATGGACATGTGAATTATGTTTAATTAAAAAAAAATATTCACTAGACATCATTCATCCATAGTTACGACTGACATAAACATTTCTCAGAGAGATCAACTTCATCCTCATCTAACCATTCAACATCCTCTGAATGTGCATTTTCGTTTATGCCAATAATTGCCATGAGTTCTCATTGCCTTCTAGCAGCGATTCTCAAAGGACGGGTGCGTTGTACATGAACTGATTCTGGAAAATTTTGGGCTGGAAACATTCTCCTGCGTCCGAACTCTGTGTTGTCCTGTATGTTTCTTCAACATTGTTTTTTAGGCAACGTATAAGTGACACACTTTGCAAATTTGATCGTGTAAGCTGGTCTGCAAAGATGGATAATAAAGATCATATGGTTGCACTTTAAAAACTTATGGAAATGTATGAGCATCTGCTCTTTCTGAAGCTCTGAGTGCATCAGTTGTTTGATTGATTGGGATTTGAGGAGGAAATAATCTCGAAGGTAAAACGTTGAAATATGGGCTGCGTACTTTGTCGCAACATTTTATGTCCTGACATCTCACAATTTGAGTGATATATTGGATGGTGTGAACATGATGGTCAAACCATTCCTGATCCTTTGATTTCAGTCCTGGTGCATCCAATTCAGATTTCTCATGATTGATATATTCTGCAACTGTTGGAAATCAGTCAACAATTACATGCGGGCAGATATCAGCTAAAGTTTCACCTGCAAACATGAAGTTTATTCATTCCAAACCATCATTGATTGTTCAGTCCTGCGAATCATGGTGACTGCCATAATGTTCATTTGGCAATACGACATCAGACTGTTCTCTGCTTAATGGAGCCATTTGACGTTCCACGTCTTGGCAACAATCGAGTGTAAACGGTGCTCCGGCTGACATGGAATCGTCAGTGTTAAGTTGCTGAGTTAATTGGTATAATGTTCTAATACTTCTGTATAAGCCGTTTTTCATGTGCAGCCGACCCATATAAAGCGATGTCGACAATTGCTATGAGAAACAATGGTTGATCACAACACATTGAAAAGATATGCATTTCATGGTATTTCGACATAAAACTAATTCAAGTGTTTCTCAAAATGTTTGAAAATTATTTGTAAGACTATTAAGTTTTACTAAAAAAAAAATAAATTAGAAATAAAATTAAAATATGTAAAAATGTGACGTCACACTTGGCCGGACCCCCTTCCCCCTCCCCCTTGGAGCGTGACGTACTTTATGGACGGCCCCATGTAGTACCGGATACTTATATATGTTTGATTATATCGGCTATTTTGTAAGGCCTATTTGTGCATGCTATTTTTCATATTTCAGTCTTTTTTTAAATCCTAGATTCATTAATATATTAGCCTGTTTAGGTCATAGAAATCTAAGCTCTTTATATGTATACACACACACATACATTTCTCGTTCGTATTTGCCCGCTGTAATTGTTTCATTGTTCCTTCAACAAAAACATAGTCAGATAGTGAGCTGTATTGATGTACATAAGTTTGCACAGCCTGATAATGTCCAGGTATATCTGTGTATTCTTCTGTTATCAGTGGAATATTGTAGGTATTTCTGTACACACCATGGGGCAATAACAGGTCTCTAGTTTTATTCCCGTCTGCTAAACAACATAAAACTTCTGTCAAAATTTTTCCTGTGATGAACAATTTCATGATAGTTATAATTATTTTGATAAACTTACAATAGCAATATTACCCATTAATAACAAAAAAAATATATCTTTAGAATTTTTCATTAAGTTAATTATATTAATTGTCAGAAATCGTCTTTAAAAGCAAAACACCATGAAGAATATTATGAAACACAAAAGTATATGAGATAAAATATAATATTATTATTTCATTACATAATTTTACTTAACATTGTACAAAATAGGTAATAGAAATTATTGTACCTCCATTGATATGACCTATTTCATTACATTCTATGTCTATTGACGTGTCGTTGTAAGGAAGTAATTCAGGATCATCACCAGGGTAGACATAATGGCATTCTGAAAAAAAAACGGAGAATTTAATATTAATAACCACGGGGATTCAATGTTTTAAATTGATTTAAATAAATGTTATGTTAATAATTAAAATACGAAAATATATAATTCATAATCATTTTTAAATTTTATTTTAAAAATTTCTGAGTTTTATTTTATAATAATTTAAAAAAAAATACGTTTTATTTGTAAATGTTTACTCAGACCTAATTAATTAAGATAAACATTTGAAAAAAAGATCTACCCTTACGTCGATTTATATAAAACATACAGAAGATGTACAATATTATTTTTTTTATCAGTTTAAAAGAATATTGTCGTCAATTCTTCTAATGGATAGACGTGCAAAATCTTCAACACAATGATATTACTTGCACATCTTTAAAAATGTTAAAATTCCGGTTTTCATTGCAATAGTTAAACACTCTGTGTTTTGAATAATTTGAGATTAATAATCACTATTTCTTGAAAAAAAATGATTTCAAATGTCCAGCCAACTTGTATTCTTGATAACATGATATAAAATGTTCGTGTCAATTTTTGAAACTCTCATTGAGTCATAAACTGAGTTCTTTGTCAATAAAATTGATATAAAGAAGGAAATAGAAAAATGAGTGTATTTTGTTACAAGTTAGGCTCCTGTTCATTAAATTGCAGATTTGTTTTTTTTTGTTTTTTTTGTTTTGTATTTTTAGATTACCGTTGTATTTTTTAAATATTTTATTTTAACCTTTCATACAAAAACAAGAAAAAATCTTTCGATAAGAAATTACATTGTTAAAGGAAAAAAGAAACAGATTTCCGTGTTTCATAGTTACTTTAATTATATAACATATTATCTTATATATAATTTTGCCAACGCTAACGTGAAATGCTTGTGAATGGATATATTGGGACTAGATTGATTGAATGGATGGATGGATAGATGGATGGACTGATAAGTATATTTAACGCTATACTTTACACATTAATAAATTGATCAAGATAATCCAAGCTTCTAACAAGAAAAAACGTTATCAAATACCTTCAATCTCGATATCGTTCAGACTTGAACAAAAATGTATATGAGGCTCATTTGATTGAATAGGACTGAAGTCTAATTCCACATCGTCATATACACGGTCTAAAAATAGTTTGCGATTTGGATTTTAATTCACTATCACTTATATTTTTAACTTATGCTATATTTGCAACAATAATATTCTCAGAAATAAAATGAATGATATTAACAATCTTTCCTTACCAGCTATTTTGCTTCTAGACCTTTCTATTAAAGAAATGAAATTGTAATAAGCATAAGAAATAGGTCATTGGTATTAGTTCAGATACACACATTGTAAACTATATAAAAGAGATACATAGAACTAAATATGTTCAAGATATTCTTCTTTTACAATACTAACCCAATTTTATGAGTCTGTAAATGACAATAGCGATGGCAAGTGTTAAAGAAATACTAACTCCAAATTGTATGCTGTAGTTGGTCTGATCTATGAAAGTATATAAATTAGAGCTGCTGTTCGATTTAAAAAAATGATTAGAATTAACGCATGAATAAAAATTATATCGCACATTAACGCACATTTTAATCGACACAATATAATACAATTTTTTGTATTCAAACTATTATGACATAATATCAAAGCATAGCATTGGCATAATAAACAAGTCATTTTAATGTACGAAAGAGATATAATAATTTATAACATATTTATTAAGCATTAGCATATATGTATATTGAATTAGTTATTGAGACCAGTTTATAGACATGTATCAATGCGAATTGTTTTTTTTTTCATTTAACAATAATGTCAAACGTGTTTTCTCGTATCGTAGTTTCAGAGCTAATTTCGCATGTCAACCCCTATTACATCTCTCCCTGCCATATTTTGCTTCACTTCGCCTACACCTAAGTCTGTTTACCCTACCCTCCACTTCACATCCCAAAAAAAAAATAAAATGCAATAAATAAATGTCATTTATATCTTATATGTATTTTTTCTTACATAAAATTATAGTATAGCCAGAAAGTAGTCGCTCACTTATTACACTGGGCAACAGCCGAAAAATCGTCAATTGTTTTCAACTGATTTAGACTAATTTTGGTGTTCTGAGTCCGAATATCACATTGATTTTGCTCGGTCACGTCAACTTCTTGAGATACAGCCAGAGACCTACCTGACGAGCTATACGTATTCTAATATCATAGGTTTTGAGTTCACTCATTTCTCTAAATTAGCTGCATAAAAATTAGCAACAAAATAATCACAGTTATAAAAACATAGATAATTATATTTTATTTATAAATCATCAATTTAGATTTTCTTTTGATTATTTAATGCATAAGCACTTGATTGTGCACAGCCTCCAGTACCACAACCTTCCATCTATCCGTCGTACAGATGCTCACTGCGAAGAAATTCATGTATCAGCCTTCAGAGATCTTCCTGACAGCGACGATGAGTCCACCACATTAGACGAGAAGGCATGAGAACTTCATGGGCTACGTCTGCCAGGAGGAAGACCATGTGTACTGCCGAGATGTCGTCGGTCTTCTTGATAAACTCGGCGGTCCTCAATACAATCCTAGAGATTGGTGACTCATCATTGACAGCTGCAAGCGCTCTTTGAAGTGTGTACTTCTCCACAACGGGAGCCAGTTCGCCTTAATCCCTCTTGCGAACTACACAACTCTTGAAGAGAAATATGAAGCAGTGAAGTATGTGCTCGACAAAATCCAATATGAGCAGCACCAATAGATTATCTGAGTCGACTTGAAGATGGTGAACATACTACTTGATCAGCAGTCTGGGTTTACGAAGTGCCCATGCTTTATATATATGTGGGACAGTCGCGACAGAGCCCAGCACTATTTAAAGAAAGAGTGGCTGGCGCGAGAGCAGTTAGTACCTGGGGCGAGAAACATCTTAAATGAACCTCTTGTTGACCGGGAGAAGATATTGATGTCACCGCTACACACGAAGCTTGGGTAAATAAAACAGTTCACGCGCGCTCTGGACAAGGATGGGAGGTGTTTCAACTACATGTGTCGAGCAATTCCTTAATTGACCATTGAAAAGCTGAAGGCCGGTATTTTCGACGGCCCACAGATACGGCAGCTCATAAAGGACACAGAGTTCCAAAAGTCCATGAACACGTTTGAGTGTGAAGCCTGGTAATCGTTTGTTACTGGGGAACTCGAAGGCAGCAAACCACGTCAGACTCATCAGCAGCATGATAGAGGACTTCCAAAAAGTCGGGTTTTTGATGAATATAAAGATGCACTTCCTGTTCTCACACATGGAGAAGTTTCCTGAAAACCTAAGGGCGATGAGTGCTGAGCAGGGACAACGGTTCCATCAGGACATCCGCCAAATGGAGGAAAGGTACCAGGCGAGGTGGGACGCAGTCATGCTGGCGGTCTACTGCTGGTCGCTGAAGAGAGACAACCCAGCAGCTGCTCATACACGGCAATCGAAGAAACGCCGGTTTATGACTTGAACCCTAAACTTTTGTTTCACGTAATGCTCATTGTTATACTTATATTATGATAATTATGCTTATCAAATTTGGTGGATAAATAAAAACTGAATGAATTTAGATACGTTGACTTTTATTTCTGGAGTAAAATGGAAAAAAATCGTCAGGGGTTTATCAGCTGATGATCCGCAAAAATGTGGTTTTTTACATTGAATTGATTTTTTTTTTAAATTTCAGTAGCAAAAAATCCTGACCTGAATGAACAAAACAAAACCAAGGTATGATCGGACTTAGAGCAACAAAAATTGTCTAGTTCAACTGGAAAGCCCTGGACATTTTAATTTTTTTTGTTGTCCAGTGTTATTAACGCGAGTTTTAGAGCATTTTCGAAAAAAAATGCTTTATCGTCCCCGTTTTGTCTGTCTGTCTGTCCGTCATGACCCTAGATCTCAACAAAAATAAGTCCTAAACCCATGATGTATATATCATTTTGTAGGTCTTGGCCTGCCATGTATGAATCAAAAGTCCATTTTGCGACTTGATCTCTAAAAGTCAAAAAAAAGGGCTTATTATGCACAGTTTTTACTATATAAGCTATATTAACAAAGGGGCGTAAAAAGGGGCGAAACTCATTATTTTTTGTAACATTTATTCAACATGTCTTACTTCCCTTACTTATAACACGAAAATGCGGTAGCACGTCCTGTGTCCAGTCTTAGATTGCTTGTTTTTTCTTTATTTCCTGCCTCCCCTTCCCCAGGAAGTGACATTTTTGACAAACTCTCCACTTTAAGATGACTCAAAACAAGTTGACACCAGTTTCCTTGTTTCAAACTAGGAGCACGCGTCAGAAAAGACAATCCTATTGTTTCAAGGTCAAAAACAACTGCATTTTATATTACAATTGAGGCTTTTGTCTACATACCTTGGGTAAGGGTGAGTGCGAATTGCGACAGGGTGGTGGTGGCAGATCTACTTAATAAGTGAATGGACGTTAACTTCAAATTGTGAAATTCTACTATTTATCGATTTGGTGAACTTTTAGCATTTTTGTCACATTAACGCATTTAGGTGTTGCGTTACAAATTTGAATCGCTATTTTTTTTTCACGCGTTAATCGCAATTTAAATCAGTTTAAGTAAACCTAGGTATAAATAGAACAGGGAAGTTTCGAAAAAAAAAGTCGATTTTCTTTTCTGCTGATTTTCATAGTGTTAAAATTGTTTCTTCATATTACAATATGGCTTATTATCACGGTCCAGTCATTAAATATCTTTTCTAGGCCATGTATTTCGTTTAATAAAGGTTTTTGACAGTTTTTTTTGCGTTTTTCTCTAATTCACATTTTTTTAAAAAATATCTTGTACCTTTTCGACACTTTCACAAAAACTACTTAAGATATAAGCTTATAATTTTGCATGCTTATTTTTATATCTATTGTTAACAGGTTTTGGAAATATTAAATAGATTTTTTTTTCTTACCTACCCCCCCCCCCCCAAAAAAAAAAAACTTTTTTGAGTGTACCAAAATAAAATAAATTCAAAGTTTATTTATTTTCCATTTTTTACAAAATAAAAAAAAAGAATTGAACGTTTGTTTGAAACACACTCATTAAAATTTTTGCAAAGTTCTTTTATGATATCTACAATAGATTTTAAATATTGGTTCTTTAAAAAATATGTCTTAAAATTACACTTTTTAACCCCAGAAAATCACATACTACATTTTTTAATAAATTAATGTATATTTTTTATTGCTTTGTTGATTAATTGGTATGTTGTATGTATGTGCCAAAAAATGGCTAGTGTAGCTTAAAAAATAAAACAAAATAAAAACAAAACTTGTAGAAAACTTGCATCGATGTATATGGATCAACTTAATGAGCAGTCCATATATATATATATATATATATATATATATATATATATATAAAGAGAGAGAGAGAGAGAGAGAGAGATTATATAATATGCATTGCAAATATTTTTTTTATCAAAATTAATGTGTAAATAAAATATTGCAAGTCTGATCTTCACAATTATTGCTTATTGCCGAATTTTGTGCTGATCCCAGAGAATATTTTTATTTCTTTAATTGCATTATACATGTTTAATATTTTGTTTAACTTAACTGTGTTACAGATGTTTATAGATTGTGTACTATATCAGTTAAACTAGAGGTCGATCTTGGTAGTTCTATAAAATGACATAATAAGATAATTTCAATTTATAACATGAGTTCATTTAATTTATTACAGCTTCGTAATTCAGTTGCATTTATGAAATATAAACCAGTTAATTTTCATATGTTAATTTATGCTTATTTGTTTTTAAACAAAAATACATTTAGAATTTATTTTGAAAGGTTTATCTTCATTTTTACAACCTGATCGATTTTGTACATACTTTAAAATCCATCCACTATATACTTAAAAATATTGTTATGGCTTAATTAACCACGACACAACTGATTCCCATACATTTATAGCGAATTTATATCTTAAAAGTCAAATAATTAAAGCAATATCAGCTGCTAATGTATTACAATATACAGAATCAAATAAAAGAATTAGTCAATTGACATATTTCGATGGCATACACATTTAATAATATTGTTTTCAGAGTTTTAGTATACTTAAAAAAAGATGTAAAAAATAAATAAAGATATTATTAATATAAATCACTGAGATCTATATATGTATATATGTGTGAAACATCGAGATTAAAAATACCCCCTCCCGATGCTAAATTACTTGTATTTTTAAAAAAAAATCAACATACCATTAGAAAATATTTTACTGGACTGACATTTTCCTTTAACACACATCTATTTTTTTAAATAAATGAATAAAAGAATGTGAAAATCGAGTGTGTATATATATATATATATATATATATATATATATATATATATATATATATCAGTAATATAAATGTAACAGTGAAATACCTTTTTTGGACCACATATTGTACCAGAGGCGACAGTAAATTGTTCACATATATTAGAATTAGGTAATGTACAAGACATCGAGGAACATATTGTTGACACATTTGTCTTTTCAGAATGATAAAGAATTAAATAAATTAGTTGATTGATTGTTTGATTGATACATAAATTAATATATGGAGTTAATTTCTTTTGAAGATAAATTATAATTTTACATGACAAAATGTAGAGTCTGCTTCATTCATTTTTGTACACTGTTCATCTAGTGTGTAAAGTTTTCCTGGCAAATAAACATCATCTGAAGATAAAAAAGTAATATAAATTAAAATTCCATTGCATTTATATGATAAATGATAATTGTAATGTTCAATGATGTAAACAACATTTTATTTGTGTACTGTCGTATCTCTTTAAGTTCCAAAAATGACGACTCATTTCTTCATAATAATGAATGCCTTTATTACATTTTATTTACTATTGAGATTCCACAAGATATGATCAATAGAAGAAACGTCTGAACACAACATCGAAGTATATCAGCACCATCTTAACACAACATTATGAATAAAATTCACTCTGAAACTCATCTTTATTTGTTCTTCATGTGTCTAACATCGTCACTTATATAGACATATAATGCTAGCTTTAGGCAAGCTTTCCACCAAACCATCGGTGCAGGTTATTGTTTCGATTTATGAATTACACAATTCCATCACTCGTATCAATGCATGCTTGAACTTACAAAACGCAGATCACAATCACACTGGCATATTAAAGGGGAATAATACGATAATAAATCAAGGAGTGATAATCCTACTGTGATATAATACTTTAATACAGCAGCATACATTTAACAGCAGCCTACATGTAACAGCAGCCTACTTGTAACAACAGCTTTCATGGAAGAATACCATACATGTAACTTCAGCCTAAAGTAAACATCAGCCCACATGTACAGCAATATACATGTAACACCAGCCTGAAGTAACAGCAGCCTACATGTAGCAGCAGCCTAATGTAACAGTAGCCTATATAAATCATTCATTATGCTCATAACAATATATATGTGTAGCTTAATGGATATTTACTTTACTTACGTAAAAACTGAAGATAAAGTTTCTGACATGTTTTACAACAGTTTATTCTAAATGTCATCATGTAGCACAAGTTTTCTCTGTCATTAAGAATATCTTTACATTTGAGGCCGAGGTATTGGAATGATGGATCATCTCCATGGAAACAGTAATCTGAAAAACTTGCTTTTTTGGTACGTTTACAAACAAAAAAGTGTAAAGATTTTAAATATGTGTTAACAAGATATTGTTTGAGAATCAATTTTACTTCTGAAGGTATCGAGTTTTTTTTTTTTTTTTACAAAAATGTAATTCTCTTTTTTGAAATCTGACAAAAAAAAATAATCTCAACAATAGTGTCATTTTTTACAGAATCAAAATCATATAACCTTTCACTTCTCAATAGATCCATAAAAACTAATACCTGAAATGTTTGAATGAGAAGAGTTGGACGTACAATTTCCTCGTTGACAAAACTGGGGAAAATTTAAAATATTTACTTAAAATGTGAATGTTATAAATCTTCAACCATCATTAGATGTTATAATTTCTATTTCTAGCGACTAAAAGGATAAATTATGTAAAAAAAAAAGTATCCAAGAATGGTTTTTGAGCCCGTACAGTCAGCATCTCAGTCCAATACCATTTGAATATTAAACCACAATCATATTATATGATAAGATGTGATCGGTAATAGTAAACTACATTCTCAAATTGATATTTTTCATATCATATGTTAAGAATTGCTCGGTTATATTAAACAAACACTTATTGCGAGACTTAGTAGCACATTGTTTCTTAGAGATAAAAATAATATTGCACTATTTTATTAAATACATTATATGAAAGTTAAGATATGCATTTCCAAAGAAATTTTCCAGAATTTATGATTTTGGATTAGGTCAACTTTTAAAAAAATAATTGGATAAAAAATATGTATTTCGAAGAACGCGAGTATTTTGATCATCAGAGAATTTTCGATTATATCAATTGTGATCGTGTGACTGTTTCAAATCGCTCTCTGTTGTAATAAAAACAACAAAGATTTAAGTGTTAGATTTGCCTTTTAATTTTTAAGAGTTATAAATGTCATAATTAAACCACAGTAACTACTTAACCTTTTTGATACTTTTGGCGACTTAATTTAAATTTTTAACGATCTAAAATTGTTTAAGAACAAATGTTCCAAAAATAAACGTTTGTTCAGGACCAAGTTTGTAGTAGACATTCATTGTCTAGTTTTGCACTTGTTTCACTAACAATAACTTATAAAAGTTGAGATTAACGTTAACTGTATGGTATGATAAGACAACCAACATAGCGACACACCCACTTCACGCCATTTTTTATTTACAGGTGCTCGGTAAGGTTTAAAAGTTCTACTGGTGGAGCCTTGGAATGAAAGTCATTTATTATTTCAATTTCTTTTTTACTATGACAAGAATGATGATCTCAACAAAACAACAAAGTGTCAGTAAATGAAAGATTATTTTATCTGTCTTTTCAACGGTAACAGCATGTTTACGACAGAGTGCAATTATATAGAGTAGAAATATTAACTTCATTGGTCAAAAGGGTATGAGAGTTTGACTATTAAGGACATAGAGATACTTGTACAAAGTCATTGTGGAAACACAGCTGAATTTGTTTATAGTGCTTTATACATATATTTTTCCGAGTACAATATATGGCGTTTATTCACAGGACAATAAACAGAGGTTATTCAGAGTACTTTATATGGAGTTAATTACGAGTACAATATACATACTTTATTCAGAGTACAATATACATATATTATTTAGAGTACAATTTACAGAGTAAACCAATAATTTTAGGTAGGACTACGGCGTAACAGTAAAATGTGTCTTAGTAAACTATTCTGAAGAAAAGTAATAACAAAACGAGGCTCACCATAAGTTGAGTAATGAGATTTAGAGATCCGGCACATTCGATTTTTTTCATGATTATATTTTAAACTGGAATACTGTTGTATTAATTCTTTACTTTCGATTTAACTCAGAACCCACACTTCTATTATATAAATGTTAAAAACTTAATCTATTTACTTTGTCATGTCCACATGGCGTTCCAAATGCAGCAATAACGAGTTATACTTCACCAATCACGGAACAAGGTAATTTACCGCAAATCAGTGAAGGACTTGAATGTAGATCTAACTCTGATGTTGTCTAATACAGATAACATATTAATAATAGAAGGGCATTTAACTAAATAAAAAAAAAATTCATTCTATTTAAAAGAAAATTTTAGAATTTTTAAAATAGTCATTTAAATTCCCTTTAAAGAACAAAAATGAAATTATTACCAGAATTAATGAACTATTCTCTCCAAACACATACCGACATTGATCTGCAGGTGCGAGGTGGTGAAATTCTTCTGGGAAATGGGTTATGGCTAAAATTGTATGAAATACATTTTATTTTGTTTCTTTCATAGAAAAATATATATAATATGATATAAATATATTATATTTCTAAAAAAGTCAGAAGTTTATGATTATCACGTACATATTATTGTGTATCAATATAAAAACAGGCATTTCGTAGAAATACTTAGTTTCGCAGTTCCATCATTTTAATAGTAAATATATGAAGTATAAAATTTTTCATAATTATTTTCTCTTATAATTATGTCATTTTCAGATAATATACAGAATTTATGATTATGTTCATGTGAATTTAATTTTTGAAAATTTTTAGTGGATAGTATTCAGTTTATAAAAATAAAAACTTGCTGTAATTGTATAAGTCAGACAAAATTGACCAGTCCAAGTGTAGCGACTTTAAAGATGAATGTGAAGCAATATTTGAAAAAAAAATTGTTATATATTCTCTTAACTGCCCTTAATAGCTTTATTATTTATGGAATTCAATGAAAATAAAAGTATTAAAATCTAACTGTATAAAATAACATAAATCAATGAATGAGATATCAGCAAACTTTCGCATATTTAATAGCTTATTAAAAAGGAATTGTAAAAAAATATATTATATTATAAGCTATGATTTTAGTAGATTTGTGTTGTTATTGAAATTTTGTTAATGTACAAAAAAATTAATTTATTTTTAATTTATTTATTTATTTATAATTTATATTAATTTATTTTATATAAACACTTATTTATAAATCATTTTTTTAAATTAATTTTCCTCATTAAACAGATATTAATTTTAGACATTGCAACATACATCTGCTTTTACTTAAATTCTTATCATTCTAGGTAAACTATAAATTTATTAAGTGTATTAACTTGCATTAATTAGTTCAATTAGAAATCGCTGTCTTACAGTTTAAACAAAAATCACTTGACTGTATGAAAATAATCCGATACTTTCGTTAACATTTCATTAGGCTGAGTTATTTGATACATTTTGTTTGTGAAGAGTTTTAGAAGCATGTGATCTCAACAGAAGTTCTAAATGTAAGGCTAATAAGGAATGACCGGTACACTTTATGTAATAGCAGCTAATAGAATTAGCATTTTACTGCGTAAAATTTCTCTAAAAAATTATTAAAATATGTTTCTAGCATCGCTAAGAATTTCAAAGAAATGTTTCTTATTCCTGCAGTAGAAAACTGAGAAAAAATTAATTGTAAAGGATGTTATTGTTAACTGGTTTATAATGAGAAATTCAATTCATGCTCCATGGTTCAAATAGTTTATTAACAACGCAATAAAATATAAACAGCATAAATTCAATATAAACTGAATTCACAATGACTGTTAATCTCCTCAACCTAATGAATATATACTTATTAACAATAAACTCAACTGATCAACTAAACACATATACTCTGATACACTGAATATGCTGATTCGCTCATTAACTGATGATCATGTAACTGAATTCCGAACTAAACACGAATACTCTCTCTCTCTCTCTCTCTCTGTACTCAACTGAACTGAATTTCTGAACTGAATTTCTGAACTGAATGACTGACTGACTTCCGTATCTTCCAAACTTTCTCTGTATATAATTTACTTGCATCCAACTCGAATATTCTACGTCGCTTTCTATACCTTTTAAACAATTCTTTTTCCAATAAAAATCATATTTATATTCTCTAAATATATAGAATCTTGACCCCGTGACCTCAGGTTGACCTGGTTGGCCAAGCTCCAAACATACGCACACAGGTGCGTAGTACATACAACTATATCATGTCACCTCCCCCCTTTTCCTTAAAAAATGTCAATATTATGTACATATACCATATATACAATATTGTGATACAACATCAAAATAAAATTGTCCTTAATATGCAAAAACAATCAATGATCTAGTCATAATGTAAACCAATGTAATACATATTACAATAGTCATCATGGTTTAGGTTAATCTCTATGAAAATTATTTAATTATTCCTGTACACATATGGTGTAAACAATTATAATTTACTTCTAAAGGATTTGGCTTTCTATTGAACCATTCATCTGGTAAAATCTCTACATTACGTTAACTTTCACCTTGTATATGCTGTCTCTCAAGATTATAATTTCTGTTGCTATGAAATATTCTTCTATAGTTATATAGTTATACTGTAGAAGTGCCTGTATCTGTACTCATTGTTTAGACTTGAGAATCTTCTCATCAGAATACCATCACTGCAATAATATTTGATTTGTTAAATGTTACTAGTGCCTTGTTCACAGTGTTGAAAGTATCGTTTTAAAGTAGTGTCGTCTCTCTGTAATTTACTTAACACATCAGAGGTGATATTTAAATATGGAGATAAAATATTCTGATTGTCGTAACTGAGTTCTTTGTCTTTATTTTGTTCCTTGAAAGATGCCGATCTTGTCACAACGTTTATATGTTCCACTTGTGTTTGTTCAGCATTTACTTTTGTACTTAGGCTTTTAATGAGTTCGTTTCTCATTAATTCATAATTATCTCTGTTCTCTAGAGCAATATTTTTTAGTAATTTGTGCCCTTTCATTTTATTTATCATAATTTGGGCTCTTTGTTGTTCTTAAACGTTCTCTTGCTCAGCAATTATATCTAATCCTTGTATGTAATCACCAATATCATGTGTTCCATTCCAGTTGGACATATTGTTTAGTAGTGAGCATGTAAAATCTTTGCTCTGTTTTGTTTTCGGTTCCTGTACGTTTTTTAATTCTTGCTGGGTGTATATATCCTTCTTTTCCAACCATTCATGAAACATTTCTTGTGAATTATTATCAATTATATTGGGAATATTTCCTACTATCAAGGAAGTAACTGGAGACGGCATCACGATGGCTTTCACATGTCCAGTTATCCATGGCGTGTCGATATGAATGTTGGCGGTCCTACATGTTATGACCTGTCCATTTCCCAGTTTTATGTCTTCTTTTTCATTAGTTAAGTGTTCTTCTTTAACTATTTTCTCATCAACTACTACAGATGTACAACCTGTGTCTCTGAGACATAATACGGCCTGATTGTTCACAAAACAAGGATAGAATACCAGAGTGCCCTTGCTCTCTAATATTGTTGCAACTGTGTTTTCCTTGTTTTCTTTTCTTAGTGGAGTTCTACCCCTTTCAGTTTGATATCTTTGAGGACTTATATTGGGTGATATCCTTCTTTGATAGGTGCTGCGTACCGGTGCTTCCATGCTATTTCTTCTACCATCTTGCGATTTGCCTCTTTGATATCTATTGTGGTAGTTATTCTGTTCATTTTCTGGACCTCTTTGATATGTCCCCTTGTAGTAGGTGTTACGTTCAGCACGCCAGTAGTTTCTTGGAGGACTGTAATTGATTCCATATGCTCCTGTTCTGTTTTTATGTGAATATGGATTTCCTCTTTTCCGATAAATACAGTCATATTGAAGATGCCCTACTCTCTGGCATATGTAACATGTTTTAGGCATCCTAGCCGGTAGACTGGAGTATCGTTGTTTATTATTGGCATGTATGACATTACATGACTTTTCTTGCACTGTATTAAACAAAGGTGTGTCTATATGACTATCTTTGAAGTCAGACATGGCAGATATGAGTTTTTCTTTACAGTGCACTTTGTTCTGTTTGATGTAAGTGTAAAGCTGCATGCTGCTGTGTGTCAAAATCTTGTCCACTAAGATTAATTCAATTATCTGCCTTGCATTATTATGGTCAATTTCTGCCATTTTGAACCAATTAAGGAGATAACTTTCCAAATTGTTGACATAGGCTTGCGGATGTTCATCAGCATTCATTAAAGTATTGTGGAACTTATTCCTGTAGTGTTCCTCTGTTTTGTTATAATGTTGTAGTAAGTATTTTTTAACAATATCATAGTCTTTAGCAGCTTCACCTTTGATATTGTTCAAAGCAGCCTGTGCTTCTTGAGTCATGGCTTCATAAAGATAAATTATCCATTCTTTTTTATCTATTTTGCTTATGGCAAACTGTGTCTCCATGACTGAAAAAAAATTGTCTATGTCACCATGTTTGCCGCTAAATGGTTGTATCCGTATTTTATGTTTTAAAGTTTGTGACTGAGTTGTCATTTTTGCTAAGTTTTCATCAATCGTGGGTCTTTTCATGGCATCTATTTCTGCCATTTTTAATGCAAATTCATGTTTGCGGTCTAATTCTTCTTTTTCTGCCTGGCGTAAACGATCTTTTTCTCTCTTCTCGTTCCTTTTCTTCTTTTTCCACCTGGCGTAAACGATCTTTTTCTTTTTCTTGTCGTTCCTTTTCTTTTTCTTCCTTTTGCATTATTCGTTCCTTTTCATCATTCAAGCTATCACGAACATATTTCGCTAGTTGTGTTCCCTAGTCCTATTGCTCTTCCTAACGCTAGGAATCTATTTGCGTCCTCATCCATCTTATATAGTTTGTTTTTACAATGATTTCAAAATGAGGTATGATGTGTAGCAATCAATCCAATGTACAAAATAAATTATTAATATTATCAAATATATCAAAAAATATTATTATAATGACATCAAAATAACAAACAAAAACAATGAACCATGAAATTATCTAGGACAAATTGATAGAATGTTACAAGAGGAATACAAATATTTAAAAAAATTGTTTAAACAAACTAGACATATACCACTAAACAAATATTTAGAATTTAGTGTCTAAGTGGAGCCTTAAATTCACTCAAAAATACAAAAATGTATTTGCTCCAAGAAGACAATAAATTAATTCCTAATAGCAAATGAAATTAGCTAGTCTAATATTCATTTGAAAAATACATGTAACATGAATGAAAGAAAAAATAGTACATTGGAATCTGACACAAAAATTTTCAATCAACATAAATTATCTTTAATATTAACTATTTCCCTTGCTTACTTGACCTTCTATTTTTTCTCGAATATACTCCAATAAATAGTTTAACTGTTCCTGTATTGTAAATATTCTAGTCCAGCACAGTTATAAATAAACATGAAAGTTCATGAAATTTCTGACCTGACCACGTATGGATTGTTTACAAAAAATTTTCCGCTCGACTGAACACGTTAAGTGTGTAGATTCTATTGAGGTCAATTTACCGTCAATTAAGCGATGTGTACAGTCACTGTCCAGCGACGAATAAACGAATGATATTATTATTCAACTGCAGTTGAAATGTTCTCTATGAGAATGCTTTTGTAGTATGTAACGTAACGTTGTATCATAGACGTAGAATAAATGCTGCCGTACGTAATGTACAGTCTCTTCTCAGAGGAGTATTTATTATAACACTGACCTCTCAATGTCTCCTCGAATGCTGTTTGATGTGTCCTCGGAGGCGGATCACCATGTAGCTGCCACCATGTAAAGGATGTTACTTATATGAACTGGTTTATAATGAGAAATTCAATTCATGTTCCATGGTTCATATAGTTTATAAACAACACAATAAAATATAAACAGAATAAATCCAATATAAACTGAATTCATAATGACTGATAAGCTCCTCAACTCAATGAATACATACATATTAACAATAAACTCAACTGATCAACTAAACACATATACTCTGATACACTGAATATGCTGATTCGCTAATTAACTGATGATCGTCTAACTGAATTCCGAACTAAACACGAATACTCTCTCTCTCTCTCTCTGTACTCAACTGAACTGAACTTCTGAACTGACTGACTGACTGACTTCCGTATCTTCCAAACTTTCTCTTTATATAATTTACTTGCATCCAACTCGAACATTCTACGTCGCTCTCTATACCATACTTAAACAATCCTATTTACAATAAATATCATATTTATATTCTCTTAATATCTAGAATTTTGACCCCGTGACCTCAGGTTGACCTGGTTGGCCAAGCTCCAAACATACACACACACCTGTGTGTAGTACACACAACTATACCATGACAATAATGTTATAACTATTTTTATATGTTTCAGCTCAAAATTTTACAAAATGTTTGTAATTTTAAAAAAAATGGATTAAAATAAATTGGGTAATCTAGCTTAACAACAACCTAGCTAGTAAGTAGATATTAGAGATAGCAAAGATCGATCAAAAGCACATCAAGTTAACAGATGATGGAAATATTCACTTGTATAATTGTTCACTGTAGAGTTTGTCTATATTTTCCAAAATGTAAACAGTTTCATCTTACCGTAACATGTACTGCAACATGACATGTGAACTAGCAATGTAAAGCATAGTTTTAAGTTTTTTAGACGGATGTCTCGACAAGTCATGTTGTGGTATTGAAATAAGGAGTCGTCATAGCAACCTTACATTGTTACAATAAATGACAATATGTTACGGATATATTTATGTGTATATATATATATATATATATACATATATATATATACATATATATATACATATATATATATATATATATATATATATATATATAACATTATTAGTTAATTTAAGCATACACATTAAAAGCGTTATCTCTAAAATATGTTTCTAAGTTTATTAAGAAACTTATATAATTAATTACTATTATGTATACATATAAATACAACTAAAACTAGAAATAATCCAAGCTATGTGATTGCTAATGTGTTCATCATTTTTTGTTATATTTTTTTAATATAAGCTATAATAAATCCGTATTTAAATGTAAAATATCTTTATTTTATTTTATTTTATTTATTTCACATATAATTTCGTATTTATGAAAATTATTACTTTTTAGTTACAAATAAGGTACGCGGCTATGTGCTAGAAAAGAAACTACATGGCAATTAAAACAAATTATATTACAGCACAAATATTATTAAAACAACAGCAGCTGAAGAGCGAACTACTAGACAACAATTAATACATTAATGAATTCAGATGTGACAATATTTGGGGTAGGTCAGAGACGATTATTAAAAAAACAACATATTCCTGGTATAATAACAAACAAAATGCACCAAAGTAAAAAAAAAAAAACCCGTAAAAAATAGTTTAAAAAAAAATATCTTCAAATAATGAGAGTCGAAATGAAAACAATTTTAACACAACTTTCGCTAATGTTTCTTTGCATTTGTTCGATAAAATTCTAAACATTTAAACACGACAGTTTGCAAAGAGACTTAAATCAAATTTTGTTTATTTGAACATATTAGTTAATCTTTTAAATTCATGTTTTCATGTGGACATTGAATGAGTACTTTTTAAATATATCCATGTTTTGAATATATTTTACTATTTTGAAAACAATTATTTTGAAAAAATTAGAAACATCCAAGTTGTTTTAATTTTCCAAAAAAAGAAAGATAGTCAATTTTAATATAATTTAAATTTTAACACAAGTATTTCATACATAAATCACTAAGTAAGTTATAGATCTGTGGTGGAGACTGTGCTCAAAATACAACCAAAAAACAATTTATTTATAGCCAAGTGCCAATATTCCAATTACAATTATAGGAAGTGATATTGCAGTTGCATGCTGACTGATATCACTTGTGGCACGCTTGTCATATGTTCGCCACCACTGCTAAATATGTTTAAAATAATTGCTTCCCGCGCTTTCTATCGCTATGATAATAAGCAAAAATGGGTTATCCTTTTTACGAATTAGAAAATGTAACTCAATTAGGATAACACAAATAAAATGAAATGAAATAAATTCGGTGTTTGCCCAATTTTTACTAGTGGCATACTTTCTTTATACATTTATTATTATTTTTTTAACGGGTATTGAAATTTGACATCTAAGTAAAGATAACACATTCTGTTAAAGAAAATAGTTTAAAAACTTAACTTTATCATAACAAAAGAAAAATAAAAGTATTCACGGTGGGCTAAACATGTGCATTTTTCTATTAACATTTAACGTTTTTCTTATTAATTTGTTATATATAGCTATAGAAATATAATAAATATCTTGATTTATTGTTTGTTTAAGTAATGCCTATACCACCGGGTTATCAATTTATACAGATGTTAATTTGAAAATGTATACTTTTTGTTAACGATCGTGTAGAATCGCAATAAAGTATTTAAATCTACACTGGCTGTTTTATAAATCTCAAATAAGGGAAGCTGGCTCTCATTGACCACGTACACTCAAATAGTTTATTCAGCTGTTGTTTTATTTCTCATTAATGAGTTAAATGAATTACCCGTAAAGCACAACTACACGGAATGACCGAATATTTTACATTAAATGTTTAGTGACCTAAGGATATGATAATTTCAACATACACCCCTTTCCGAAATAACACTTATTTTTTCATATAAACTTATTATTGGACTTTTTTTTTCTAATTAGATTTGATAAACAAAAAAATAGTTTCACTTACTTTGAGAACAATTAGTTACTAAAATATTGTCAATGTAAGCATAACTCCAATCATCATAATGTTCTAGGCCTACAAACAAAAATTTGATCTGAAATGATGTATACATAAAGAAATATGTTCAGGTAAATACTTTAAAATAATATTTAAAAAATAATTCAACTTTATTTATTAATTTAATTATCAAAGTAAAAGCTATTTTTAATACAAGTAGTCTTGAGCTTAAATAAAAAAAAATATTGGAGAAGAGATAGTATTCCAGATAATGTCTGACATGCACAAAAATGTATAAATAAAATAAGCACAGCATTCACATACAAAAAAAATATGGAAAGAAATGTCATTTAGTTCACATGAACCTAATGGAAAAGACTATTACAAGTAGCAGATGACACATACACGATAATGAGATAGTGATATCATTGGCAATATCTATTTTATTTTTCGGTGTTCAAGCTAATGTAAAAGATAATTTTAATTAGCAAAAATGGATTAAGATCAGGTGCTTAATCTCAAATTCAACGGGGGTAGGGGTTCTTTTGCTCTTAAAAAGCGGCGTTTGTTATGCATTTAGTCGTAAATAGAATCGTGTATTATGTTTTAATAGTATTATCATTTTTCTTACTTACTTAATATAAGTAGTTAATGAACAAATGAAAACTTATGTGCAAAAATGTGTTTGACATCATTGGATTATTTGATACTTTTCTTAAGAATGAATTTAAGTTGAACATACTGATATTTTTTAAACAGTATATAATAAAAATAATTGCAAAAAATTTATAAAGTTCATTTTGCTACTGTAAAATGTTTTCAAGTCCTGTTGAAAGTCATCAAGTTCACCCAGATTCAATGGGGTACCTGATTTTTTGTTGGAAAGGTAAAGGCGGCAAGGGGTTGTGCTAACCGCTAACAACACAATCTCATTATATGCCAAGGTTATTGAAACAAATGAATTCTACATTTTATCTATCCCAATGAACCCTTTGGGGCTTAACGGAACTTTACTTTTTACTGTACCACGATTCTAGACTTGGCGCATTCTCCAGTGTTATTTGGCGCAGTATTTCGACACTTATATTTAAACAAAGTAAAAATAATTTTCAGTTTCTTGTTTTTAAGAATTTTAAAAAAATCTTTTATTTATTTCTTATAAACTAAAAATGACATCTATTTTTAATTTTGCTTATATTACAGCATTTGGACGAATTATATAAATTTTGGCGGTTATGTCTTAAAAAATATCTAGCAAAGCTGGCAACGCGACACGCTCTTTTGACTTAAAGTTCATATAAACATTACCTTTTACAAAAATTAATTGTAATTAACTGTAATTAATTTTATGATGCATAAGACAAATAGATGCAAGCTGTATATTTAACATGTGAATAATCAATCGTTTGATGTGTGTTCTCTAGCTAATATTTTCTACATTATACAAACTATACTATATCAATCATTTGTTAACGCGTAAAAATATTATTTCTTTCTATCAGCATTTGTTTAGTTTATATTAACAGCAACCTATAAACCAATGGTACAAACTCAAATTCTAATGGCTTTTTTTGGTATCAATAATACATATTATTGTATTCTAATATGTTCCATTAAACCCCTAAGGACTCATCGGGACAGATGAATTGTCGAATTATTCTGTTTCGGCATTTTAAAAGAATTATGAAGTTAGCACTACGCCCAGACACCTTTACTCATTTATTTAAAAGCAGATACCAAATTTAAGTTGGGTGGACTTGGGAACTTACACCAGGACCTGAAACAAATCACAAGGTTCTTAATGAGATTCAAATCTACGATTCTCTGATTGACAGTCGAGCACTATACAACGTACGACCATACGTTAAAGAATTATGCTTCACTAAATAATTGACCAAAACAAATTAAAAGATAAACACATTCAGCTAGCTAGCTATACAGCCATAAATCCACTGAAAGTAGGACATCTTAAAAGTCTCTAAAAATGATGAAGGTAAATTTGTCAATTTGAATGAACTCATTAACTAAGATATTAACATTTTTTTAAAGCAACATAAACAGGTGTGGTAAAAATAAGATTTGATCTTTTTAAAACCTTTTTCAGTTTTGAGTGCTATATATATATAATGTGAACACAAACCTTTTTCAGTGTGAGTGCTATATATGTAAAAAGTAACACAAACCTTTTTCTGTGTGAGTGCTATCTACATTATAAAGTAGCTAAGATTGTCCGGGTCGCTGCTGGCGGCGGCGGGCGGTGTGTGAGGAATCCGTTCTATAAATAAACGACCTCCAGAAATAATAAATAAAATAATCGTATTTGATAAAGTAATCACGTGACCATCGAAAACAAAAATTCAAAATGGCGTCATGCCCATGTCTCGATTCGATATATTTTTTAAAAAAATCTACAGTTTTAAATAGTTTCTGTGGTTTTTTATTATGAATGTAAAAGTCTATGTCACTAGCGAGCGCGTTCGTTAAGTTCTTTTTAAAAGTCAATATAATATTTAAAAAAAAGAAAATCTGTAAATTTCTATAAAAATCAAGTTCTCAGCTATTATTATTTTAAGCTACAAAATAAGATTTTATGGGCTTAAAATAAGTGAAATGGAAGTGAATAAATATTTCAGCAATTTTTTTTAAATAATACATTTAAATTTTCTCTTTTGTAGTGTGTCGCGGTGGCCGTATGGCTAAATAACTTGGGACTACCGTTCTATGCTGACTATTCAGGTTCGATTTCTCACAAGGACATATTTTTTTTTTCATTTTTTTTTTAGAATTTATCCTTTTGGTTGTTTTAAATAAAGTAACTAATAATATTATATATCTTTGATATTTTTTAAATTGAAATAATTTATCCTTTAGGATGTTGTAAGAAAAAAAGCAACTAATTAGATTTTTAACTATTTCATAACTTAAAAAAAATTATTTTGAAAAAATGTACCAAAGCTGAACACAGAGGTGTACCGTACCTAAGGTGGGGGAGGGGGTCCAAAATCGAAATATTAAGTACATAATCTCATGTCATGGTATAGAATGTCAAAATGCAGTGGCCCCAAAAGAGGTCAAGCCCCCGGGCACCCAAATCCCTAGGTTCGGCACTGGCTTTACAATAGTCTATCTTTATGCAAAGTCTTTGCAGGGTACAGCCGTCTGTTATCAAGTGTGTGTTTCTGTTCCACCAATAGTATTATTTGTGAAAAATATAAAATTCCACCCGTCATTCGACGGGCTAAAATACTTGTAAAAAAATAATTATGCACTTGGAAATCCGTGTTAATACTTCATATTAAAGAAGACAGTAAGACAAAATTCGCGCGCAATACATTTGCAGCGGATCAATTAAGTACAATTTTTTATTAATTAATTTAAATGTATACTATGTGTAAAAAAAAAGCTCGACAAGTAATCAGCCAGTTGTAAATATTACATTGCTAAGCATATAGCAAATGAACCGATTGTTACTCGGCCTAGCAGTAAGACCAGAAGTCTTGCTGCCGGTTTGCGTGTAGTCTTTAAACTTCAAGCAATCTTTGAAACAAAACTCCCTACTTTTTTAAAACTTGCAATAGACCAAAAATCCTTTAGATTGGCTTTCCCCGTTTTTTGCCTTAGATTATATCGACGCTAAACTTTTATAAAAGTTCGTTGATGTATTGTGATTGTAATCGAATTAGCACACGCCTCTGTTTATGACATGATTATTCTCATATTAAACATTTTATTGAGATAAAACCTTTAGTTGCGAATGCAACGGGCAACTACTAGTTTATGTATAAAGTAACACAAACCTTTTTCAGTGGGAGTGCTATATAAGTATAAAGTAACAAAAAAAAACTTTTTTCAGTGTGAGTGCTATATATGTATAAAGTAACAAAAACCTTTTTCAGTGTGAGTGCTATATATGTATGACTTCCAGCAGCCACTGCCTGACCTAACTGTTTGACCAAAGGAAACTCCCGTCTGTTATGGACCAAAATATGGATTCCAGACGCCACCTGCGCGCCTGACATACGTTCATATTCCTCAATGTTCAGAGTCAACTGGAGGTTCTTTGTAGCGCCTGTAATACATTTCATTCATAGGATGAATCAGGGCTAAATTAAATATACAGTTGAAGGATGTGCTGTATGAAGTCCCTGAAAGGATGAGAATTTTAGCTCCTAGATCCTATAACCCACCATTGAGATGGTTTTACGATGCCCTTTTTCATACCAACCATATCCGATAGCGCGATGGCCATGGAGGCACTACGGGTGATATGGAGGGAACGTTCACCCTGACCTTAAAATTTTTTGTGGTTCTCACCTGAGATCGAACCTGGGACTTTACCGAACTACCATCCAAAATGATGTGTTGTAGATCATGTCATATATAGAATGTATTTTAATTTTAGCAAAATACGAGAATCAATAGAATGTGTGTTTTAAGTAGGAAGTATGTGTTACTTAATAATTTGACTGAATACAAAAAAGTTATTGAATGAAAAATAAAATTCTATTAGCGAAAAGATCTGGCTCGCTTTATTGGATCAACCCCATCGGAAAAAAGTGAACGATGCAAGTAAAGTGAACGATGCAAGTAAAGATCACCAAAAACAAGCCTTGAAAGAAAGTTTGAAATAAATGTTCCCACACTAAACGGATATATGATACCAGTGTAAACTACGTAACTGAAATAATATATGACAAAAAAGATAATATTGATATTCCATGAATTTTCATTCAATATAAGTCACAAAAATAGTGGGGTTAGATACATACATCATGACATACCTGGTGTCTGCACAGTTAATTCACGGATGGAGTCTGGTCCGTTAAACGAATAACACAGGCCATGATCTGTGATGATTCTTGTAAAGTTGTTGGAGTAACAATTTTCTAACGTGTTCCACTTGCATCTACATTATAAATCATGACAGCCGAAAATTAAAAGCGTTTGAATATGTCTTTACACTAGTTGATACGAAGCCATAAATAAAAACGCAAACTACATATGTAGTTGGGAGCCTACGGTTATATTTTTTAGTAATGTTAATTGTGTATAAATTGATTGATATAATGCATTTTTGTACTTAAATGATAAAGAGATAGAGAGATCTAGAGATGATACATAGATATATAGATGATATATAGATGATATAGAGATGAAAAAGAGATGATATAGAGATGATATAGAGATATAGAGATGATATAGAGATGAAAAAGAGATGATATAGAGATATAGAGATGATATAGAGATGAAAAAGAGATGATATAGAGATGATATAGTGATATAGAGATGATATAGAGATGAAAAAGAGATAATATAGAGATGATATAGAGATGAAAAAGAGAGAATATATAGAGATATAGAGATAATATAGAGATGATGTATAAAGATATAGAAAGGTTATATAGAGATGATATAGAGATTCTACTAGTCATATGTGAATAATGAAAGTTCAAGAAGTAGAAGAAAAGATTAACATCATGAGCGAAAAATATATGTCGACATTTTTCTATTTTTTTCTCCTATTCTTCTTTTTCAAACTTTCCAATCCTCTGTCTGTTTTATCTCTCTGTTTCTTATTGCTACACCTCATCCAACTATATTCACTAAGATTACGACATATCAATGCAGAACAAACAAGAGATTATATATTTTATCAAACCACCCGCTTCCATTTCATGTCGGTTTCATTCCTACCCGTTCAAACTCCAAATCGTGGAAATAAACAAAACCTGGAGGCAACATGCTCAAAATGGTTTCAAACACTAACAATAAATTAGAATAAAAAAAATCAACAATTTTATATTAACACAAAATAATCTGATTTAAAAAAATAAAACTTGAAACTTATAACAACAAATAAATCAGCAAATGTTTATTAAAACAAGTTATATTTAAATAAATAAAGACAAACTTATTTAGTGTTTTATTGCAGCACATCTAGCCATGACTCATTATCCTTTCTAAGGGACATCAACTTTATAAAATTGGTCTATCGATAAGCAATCGTCCATAGTTTGGAAGGGAAATATATCGATTGAAAGAAATGTATATTTAACAGAATACTGGCTATGTTAAGGATTAGTGTTTTCCTTCCCGCGGGAGCCCGATTAATCCAAATCCATACTCATTGCATTCCCGCAAGCTCAAAACCAACCCCGTGGACTCAGTGTGAATGGTTGTTTTAGACCTGCGAATAATGCGAAGACTCCGTGTAAATTTCGAGCCAGTATACCTCTCTATAACATGCCCACATTACGAAGACTTTAACCGAATTGCTTTACCTCAGAATCATGTTCTCAATCCTGTTTCCTGCTTTGTAGTTGAACTCATCCAGACGAAGGTTGGTAACTCCTGTACGGTTCACTTCACTCTCAGTTAACGTCCCATTAAATAATTCGTTGATGACGTCATACAGCCCGTGTTCATAAGCTGCAGATATTCTGTAGATTCCGAGGTAAAGTGCGGATGTTGTAATGTTTTTCATCAAATTATACAGCTACAACACGCCATTCAATATTGTACGGAGATGTAAGTAGTATAGTTGTCAACAATAATTATCGTAATTTTGTCATTCATGACAAATACAATAGAGTAGTTTACAAAGCTAGACAAACTAATATTATTTAGCATGCTGGTCAAAATATTTCATTAATTAAGAATAGGCTTTTTTATTTGTTTGTTATATTTATTTAATTGTTATTGAGTTCAATTCTCTTCTTCTTTGAGACCATGTACATTTAATACATTGTAAGAATAACTCTCAAGATCTATGTTTAAATGATCATACAACATTTGGCGGATGCCAATCTTTGAAGTTTTTGTTTTACTGAAATATTAAATACTCGTAACGGCCTATTTAAACGTTAATTCACCAAACATGTGAACAAAAATCTGTATAATGTTTTACATGTAGATAATTTTTTATGAAGATTTAGAAAGTATATACAATTAAGACTAAGCTTACCTAAAAGAGTTTTCATTACAAATTGTAACAGTTGGAAAATCCAAAGAATCTACAAATTTCTTCTCCACGTTGATAGTTTTTGGGTTACTTAGAAAGTACAAGACTTGTTGTCGGACTTGGAGAGCGAGGGCCACCATACAGGCCAGAATCATGACTGTCCAGATGAGTCTGAAAAAATAAAACTATATACTATATTAATTCATATGAAATTTGTTTGTTTATTTGAAATAAGGAAAAGCTATAATATAAATGGTATGCAATGTGCACAATTTTGATTTTTTTGACATTTCTGTAATGCAGCAAGCTTTTTTTAAATAAAATTTAGGGAAGTTTTTTTTTTTAATTTGATTTCAAATAGAAAAAAAGCAAAAATGAAACAGTTTTCAGGAATAATCAGACAAGTTATGAACAATTTAATTATTATCAAAAGCGTACGAGAGCCATTTCGGCCTCTGGTGAGGCTTCAAACGTAGGATTGACTCGTTTACTTCCGCTACAACTTGATGTTTCCCCTGTTCAGTTCTGCCCCGTTTTCTCATTGTTGATGTGACGTGAGAGTCCAAGCACTAAGGACATAGATCGAAGAATCCCTTCTGTCTGTATGTGGGCCATGGACCAACGCCATGGAACCAGGTGGATGCATGATAGTATTAATTAACTCCGTAAATATTGCCATTGGAGACAAATGTTCGATAAAGTATAACAATATTGCGTTGGGTGAGCTCTGATTGTTGAACGTTCATACGAAATAAAAGGATCATGCGAGTTTTTATTAGTCTCTAAGTAAACTATTTTTTTTAGAACCTTACAAAAAAAAAAAAGATTGATGACGTGAATGTACATTAAAACAATCAGTATTGACAGATAAATATATACACATGATTTATTTGATTGCCATCAAGTTGTGATTTAATCACCACCATATGTGTTAATGTAAAACTTTTTAACCACAAAAAAAAAAATAAATAATAAAATAAATAAATATTGACATTAAGTCGGATCTAGATCTATTTCCTGCTACCAGAACATCAAAGTCAACCTGGGAATGACTCAATCATTAACTAAAACGTTGTATTTAATTAATTAATTTGTCATTTTTAAAAATAAAAACAGTGATTTACTTTTAACGTTCTCTACCGAAACAAATATAATTTAGATTTACATCAGATTTAAGAATTCTGTACTAAAATAATTTTTTTTGTCATCTTTAATTTCAATATCAAAAAATAATACAACATTATTAATATATTCCAGTTATGCAGGAATTCATTAATTATAAATGTCTTAATGCTATAGTAAACATTGAAAGTAAACTAAAGTTATATAAAAAGACGAATGGACCAATAAAAGTATTTTTATTACTACATATAAATCAATGGATAGTTTAGAAAAAAGTAAACAACATTTTGTATAAATCATAAGTCTTCATTGTAGATTACCAGAAAAAAAAGAAAAAAATATTTAGGTACTATGGCACGATAATGTGAGTGCAGAAATATTAAGCATTAAGACAAATATACGTGACATAACATGATGTGACAAAACATATGACAAAATGTGACATAACATGATGTGACAAAACATTTGAAAATATGTGACATAACACCGACTAAGGGGTGAATAATTAGACCTCCTGATGTGATTAGGTCCACGAGAACATACAATCCTCATGCCATGAAATGTGGTCAGCTCACTGAAATGGTCACAAGCCAGAAGAATCTTTTCCACTGCGCTGTCATAGTTCTGTTCTTTCTTCTCATTCTTCGGTTGATCTAAAATAAATGTTTCGCTTTTAGACAAATGTAGTTGGAGAATAATAACTGAAGGACAGAGTGTACATTATTTAATTTATACAATTAATCCACAAAATAAATCCTTTTCACATAACATAATGATCAATAAACAATATTACTATCACCTACAAAATATTGTGGGACGGGAGGTCGAGTGGTGTAAAGCGCTTTACAGTCGACAGGAGGGTCCCGGCTCGAATCTCAGCGAGAACCTTGGGACTTTTTCAGGTCCTGGTGAAAGTCCCCGTCCACCCCAGCTTTAAATGGGTAACTGACTTTACGTTGGGGGAGTAAAGGCGGCTGAGCGTTGTGCTAACCACACAATTCCTTTATATGCCTAGGTTACTGAAACAGATGGATTCTACACTTCATCTGCCCCGATGAGCCCTTTAGGGGCTTAAGGGAACTACAAAATATTAAAGAATAAAAAGTGTTCTAGTATTATGAACTGGTTAGTGCACAAGTTACCTATTGTGTAAGATTAATCAGTCTTAATGTCAACTTCAAACTGTCATTAATCTAAGTATAAATATGGTAATTAACTATGTACAGTTAGTTTATATAGCTTATAACTTTCAAGAAACCTGACGGCATTTAATCTTGAAGTAATAGCTGCTCATCAATGAATATCTTGAAGTGACCGCTGCCAAACTACTATTTCTGAACACAGCTGTCTTAGCATAACAGTTAACGAAGGTGTCTCATTGTCGTATCACTAGTTACCAACCCTTTATAAGTGAATTTTTTTTACCCCCCTCCCTTGGTTGTATGTTAGTGTGGTTGTGGATATGTATGACCTATTGTTACACTAGTTGAGTCATGCTTTAGTGACGGGCAATTTGTCCTATCACAATAGTCACACAGGACAGTCACTGTAGCAGGGACGAGGTGTGTGTTGCTGGTCATAATTTTTTTTTATAAAGAACCTAGAGTTATATATTTGTATAAATTATTAGACTAACAACATATGCGGTATCTATCTATCTATCTATCTATCTATCTATCTATCTATCTATCTATCTATCTATCTATCTATCTATCTATCTATCTATCTAAATAAAAAGGAAAGAGGATTCGCGCCTTAATTCATAACTCCGAAAGTTCTTCACCAATTGCCTTAAAATTTACACACAAAATTGCAGAAAATTACTGGGCGTGTTTGCATTTATGTTTGATATAGACATCATATCAATAATATTAAAATAATATCGGTTTGGTAAAATTATTTCTTTACTTCACCCTTACTTTTTTAAAAACCACGGGAGGTAAATCAAAAGTCACAGAGTGCTAACTAAAATATCTATATAAATATATATATATATATTTCTCCTCTTCGAGAAGACGCCGGAAATACGTCACAGCAAGCAAGACTATAAGTCAACCACGTTCGACAACTCGCATTGTTTACCAGTCTGAAAGACTATTTATAGATTTGTGGAATTCCCACAGCAAGCGCGTTGTTTTTTTTTTTATAAATTTCTGTTATAAAACCAGATTATTTTAATTTCTTATATGACGTTTTGCCCTTTTATTTGGTAAAATATATTAAGCAATATGAGCACGATGGTGGTTGTATAATAATATTTCATCTCTAGACATCTCCAGTAATTTTTAAAACAATATTGTTTGGTCGTAATCATGTTTTTATGTGCTCTAAATACGAAACTATTTCATTTATCCCCCGTCGCGGTAAATTCTGTATCCGTTTAACCGCAGAAATGAGGGAATGCTGTACATAAAATAACATTATAATGTCAACTGATTATTTTAAATAAAAAAAAACACATTTAATAATACAATTATGTGTGAAGAATAAAGTAATATTAAACTATTTCCAATTTGAGAAAAAATGGTGTATTAATATAGATTATAAACAAATGGTCACTGTTTCAGAATATGTACGCATTGCACAACATCTATCTTTACTGAATAGTGTAGGTACTGTATGATGAAGGTTATACTAAAAGAAACTTAAGGTGGGTTGAGCAGGTCTAAAAAAAATAACAATATAGTGTGCTGGGGGAAGGGGTGGATTGAGGCAGACACAAAGCGAATTGCTGCAAACAAGAACAAAAAGCATTGCAAATTAACCCCCCCCCCCGGAATATGTTTGCTAGAAACTGAATGAAAAAAAAAATAAAAAAAAAAAAATCTGCTGGACGGTACCAGATAGTTACCATAAAGTCTGCACATGATAGGTCAAAGCTCTACTTTGCATACCATGTATTTTTTCTGAAGATGTCAGCCTGTTATATTGTTTGATTGCTTATTTAAAAATATAATTACAGTAATTATATTGATTGATAAGGCGGTGTATGTTACTTTGCGGGATTGCTTGTTGTCAATAAACCAATCCGCCAAGTAAGAACTCATTTTTCATCCTATTTCTTTCCAATTGATCAAACGGTATCTTAAATTATTTCTTTTTACTTAAGTTTGTAAACTATTATTTGGACATTATATTTTTTATTAATCAATCGGAATCGTAAAATTGTTCTCTTAACTTTTAGAGATTATTCTTTTGTAAAAGCCACGGGAAGTAGTCAGTCGTTCTTCACATTATGTTCGTAAATATTCCTGGTATTTCGTCAGTATTTTTTTTAAAATACATTTTATGATAAAATAAAAATTAGCTTTCTCTCTTCATATACTATTGGGTTAAAATATGTTAAATTGCAAATCATTAAAAATAAACACACACACACACTTTAGAACAACTATTTAATTATTGACTTCTTAAAGAAGAATTTGAGGTCGCGTTTGCAAACATCCTTGAAGCGCAGTTGCGGGTGACGAACGGGGCGATGCCCCGTGGCCAGCTCGCCATATAGGATGTCCTTTGGTATGCGACCATCTTGCATTCGATGCACATGACCCAGCCATCGTAGACGTCTTTGGCACAGAAGGAGATGTATGCTTAGTGAGCTGGCTTGTTTGAGTACGGCAGTGTTGGTGATTTTGTCTTGCCATCTGATGCCAAGGATGCGTCGAAGACAGCGGAGGTGGAAGCTCTCGAGACGATTTTCCTGTTTGATATAGGTAGTCCAGGCTTCGCTACCATACAGTAGAGTGCTGAGAACACATGCCTGGTATACTTTCAGTGTCAATTGGTTGTTAGACCATACACGTTTGCTTAGTCTGGCCATGACGCTGGCTGCTTTGGCAAGCCTCTTGTCAATCTCGTCATCCAGGAACAAACTGCTGGTGATGGTGGAGCCCAGGTATGTGAACTTGTCGGTGACCTCCAGAACATCGTTGTCGATGGTGATTGAGGGTGGAGCTGAGATGTCTTGAATATATGAAGGCATCAAGCAAGCAACTGGCAAATCATCAAAGAAGACTGCACCCTTGAAGTCTAAATCAGGGGAGATCATCATTGACAAAAGCAAGCAAATGGGCAGGTGGGTGGAACACTATCTAGAGTTGTATTCCAGTGAAAACTCTGTCACTCAGAGAACACTGGACGCCATAGAAGTCTTGACCGTCCTGAAGGAGCTGGATGCTGAACCTACCATGAACGAACTCAGCAAAGCCATTGATGCCCTGAACAGTGGTAAATCGCCGGGTGAGGATGGCATCCCGCCTGAGATCATCAAATGCGGAAAACCTGCCTTATAAGAGCCACTCCACAAGCTCCTCTGCCTATGTTGGAAGGAAGGCAGAGTTCCGCAAGACATGTGAAACGCCAAGATAGTCACTCTATACAAGAATAAGGGGGACCGCAGCGACTGCAATTACTACAGGGGTATTTCATTGCAAACCGCGTGTACCCCGAATCACAATGCGGCTTCGACAAGAAAGATCCACTGTCGACAAGATATTCTCAGTGCGTCAGCTCCAGGAGAAGTGCAGAGAACAGCAGATGCCGCTGTACATCGCCTTCATCGACCTAACCAAGGCGTTTAACTATGTAAGAAGAAGCGGCCTGTTCCGGTCACTGAAGAAGATCGGCTGCCCACCTCAGATGCTCAACATTATAACTTCACGAATATATGCAGCTTCGATGGGGGCACTTCAGAACCCTTCACAATCAAAAGCGGAGTCAAACAGGGCTGTGTTCTAGCGCCTACACTATTCGGCATATTTTTCTCTATGATGCTGAATTTTGCATTTAAGGACTCTGCAGAAGGTGCCTACCTACACACCAGAAGTGACGTAAGCTGCTGAACATGGCCCGCTTAAAACCAAAAACGAAGATTCGCAATATTCTTGTCAGAGACATGCTGTTTGCTGATGACGCGGCCCTGACGGCACACACAGAGGAACACCTACAGCTGCTGATTTATCGCTTCGCTCAAGCATGCAAAGAATTCGGATTGACCATCAGCATCGAGAAAACCAACGTCTTATATATATATATATATATATATATATATATATATATACTTATAAGACACATTTGTTGTCTGTCTGTCTGTCTGTCTGTTCCCTTATAACTCAAGATCCAGTCAAACAAATAACGTGAAATTTGTTACACATACACATAATTACATGGGGAAGGTTATAGGACAGGTTTTGTTTCATATCGATGGGTAGTTTAATTGTTTTAATTTTTATTTATTTTAGTTTTTTACTATATTAAAGTAATCTCGACGGCGCCATAAATAAAATTCCTCTGTGACGTCATTTCCCTATAATCGAATAGAACTTGCGCGCTGGTGCTGTATTGTGCCTTTGTGATGCAAAGAATTGTTGATGTTTTTTCATGCTCTCTGATGTGTACAGTTTGAGGAAGGTAAAGGAATGAAGAAGGATTTTATAAGAAATGTGAAGCCATGATAATAAGTATATATATATATATATATATAGAGAGAGAGAGAGAGAGGAGAGAGAGAGAGAGAGAGGGGGGGCAGGGGGAGAGAGAGGAAAGGAGGGTAGGAGGGAGGGGAGGGAGGGGGAGAGAGGAGGGAGGGGGATGGACAGGGGGGAGAGAAGGAGGGGGATAGAGGGAGATGGAAGAGGGAGCAGGGGGAGAGGGAGAGAGAAAGGAAGGGAGGTAGAGAGGGGGTAGGGAGGGAGGGAGAGAGAGGGAAGGAGGAGGGAGGAGGATGGACGGGGAGAGGGGAGAGAGGGAGATGGGAGAGGGACGGAGAGATGAGAGAGAGGGAGGGAGAGGGAGGGAGGGAGGGAGAAAGGGAGAGAGGGAAAGGGAGAGAGGAGGAGGGAGGAAGGGAGAGAGAGGAAGGGAGAGAGGGGGTAGGGAGAAAACAGAAGGTAAACAGGAAACCTTATTTTGAACCCGGGCAAAGCCGGGTACTTGCAACTAGTATACTTATAAGACGCATTTGTTGTCTGTCTGTCTGTCTGTTCCCTTATAACTCAAGATCCAGACAAACAAATAACGTGAAATGTGTTACACACACACATAATTACATGGGGAAGGTTATAGGACAGGTTTCGTTTCATCTCGATGGGTAGTATAATTGTAGTTAATTTTTTTTTATTTTAGTATTTTACTATATTAAAGTAATCTCGACGGCGCCATAAATAAAATTCCTCTGTGACGTCATTTCCCGATGTTCGAATAGAACTTGCGCGCTGGTGCTGTATTGTGCCTTTGTGATGCAAAGAATTGTTGATGTTTTTTCATGCTCTCTGATGTGTACAGTTTGAGGAAGATAAAGGAATGAAGAAGGATTTTAGAAGAAGTGTGTAGCCATAATAATAATAAGAAAGAGAGAGAAAGAAGGAGGGGGGAGGGAGAGAGAGATAAAGAAAGAGAAAGAGAGGGGTGGCAGGAGGAGAGGGAGGAAAGTAGGGTAGGAGGGAGGGAGGGAGGGGGAGAGAGGAGGGAGGGGGATGGACAGGGGGGAGAAAAGGAGGGAGATGGGAGAGGGAGCAGGGGGGAGAGGGAGATGGGAGAGGGAGCAGGGGGAGAGGGAGAGAGAAAGGAAGGGAGGGAGAGAGGGGGTAGGGAGGGAGAGAGAGGGGGAGGGAGGGAGGGAGAGAGAGGGTGGGAGAGAGGGAGGGAGAGAGAGATAATGATTGAGGGGGGCAGGGAGGGAGAGAGTAAATGAGGGAGGTAGGAAGGGGGAGTGAGGGGGAGGGAGAGAGAGATAATGATTGAGGGGGGCAGGGAGGGAGAGAGTAAATGAGGGAGGTAGGAAGGGGGAGTGAGGGGGAGGGAGAGAGATGGAAAGGGGAGGGAGGGAGAAAGGAGGGAGAGAGGGGTTAGGGAGGGAGAGAGAGGAGGGAAGGAGAGAGGGAGAGGATTGAAGAAATGGGAGGAAGAGATAAAGAAAAAGAGGGGGCAGGGAGGGAGAGAGAGGGAAGGAGGAGGGAGGGAGGATGGACGGTGGGAGAGGAGGGGGAGAGGGGAGAGAGGGAGATGGGAGAGAGGGAGGGAGAGGGAGGGAGAGGGAGGCAGGGAAAGGGAGAGAGGGGTAGGGAGGGAGAGAGAGAGGAAGCGAGAGAGGGGGTAGGGAGAAAACAGAAGGTAAACAGAAAACCTTATTTTAAACCCGGGCAAAGCCGGGTACTTGCAACTAGTATATATATATATCTATACTTATAAGACGCATTTGCTGTCTGTCTGTCTGTCTGTCATTCTTATAACTTATAACTCAAGATCCAGACAGCCAAAAAACGTGAAATTTGGTAAACGTATACATAATTACATGGGGAAGGTTATATGACATGTTTCGTTTCATCTCGGTGGGTAGTTTAATTGTAATAAATTATTTTATTTTAGTATTTTACTATATTATAAGTAATCTCGACAGCGCCATAAATAAAACTCTTCTGTGACGTCACTTCCTGATGATACATTTTTAAAAGAGGGGTAACTTCCGGAAACTCCAATTGTAAACATGGTGAAATCAATAGTCATATCTATTTCCCTATCGTTTTATCTATTCAGAGGATTAAAATTAAAGGTGCACTTTAATAAACCGAAATACGTTAATTAAAATGTTTCTGTGACATTATTAACATTATTAATACAATCTCAATGGGTAGTTTAATTGTAATTAATTATTTTAGTATTTTACTATATTAAAGTATTCACGGTATGGGATCGCCTTCACTATAAATAAAAATCCTCTGTGACGTCATTTCCCGATAATGAACCTGCGCGCGGGTGCTTTAAATGTTATTGCATTCAAATTGTATCAATGCACAGGAATTCCCTGTATTCGCGCACCAAGTGAATGTGTAATTGAACGGACGGAGAAGATAGGGTTAGGGACGGAAAAAAATGTTTTTTTTTCATGCTGCAAGTACCCGGCTTTGCAGGTTTAAGGTTTTCTGTTTATTTAAGAAGCGTAATTTGACGTTTAATTGTACAGAGAGAGGGAGGGGGAGAGAGAGATAAAGAGAGAGGGGGGCAGGGAGGGAGAGGGAAGGAGGGGGCAGGGAGGGAGAGGGAAGGAGGGAGGAAGGGGAGGGGGAGAGAAGAAGGGAGGGAGGGAGGGAGGTGGTAGGGAGGGAGATAAAGGGAGAGGGAGAGGGAGGGTTGGAGGGAGAGGGAGGGAGAAAAGAGGGAGGGAAAGAGAGGGGGAGGGAGAGAAAGGGGGAGGGAACGAGAGAGGGAGAGATAGGATGGGAGAAATGGGAGGGAGTGAGAGACAAAGAGAGAGAGGGGGCAGAGAGGGAGAGAGGGGGAAGAGGAAGGGAGGAAGGTGGAGAGAGGGGAGACGGGGGTGAGAGAAGGAGGGAGGGAGGTAGGGAGAGAGAGTGAGATGGGAGAGTTAGGAAGGGAAGGAGAGGGAGGGAGGGAGAAGGGAGGGAGGGAAAGAGAAAGGGAGAGAGGGGTAGGGAGGGAGAGAGAGGGAGAGGGAGGGTGGGAGAGAGAGGAAGGGAGAGAGGGGGTAGGGAGAAAACAAAAGGTAAACAGAAAAGCGTATTTAAACCCGGGCAAAGCCGGGTACTTGCAACTAGTATATATATTAGGGTGCATCACCACAATAGAGGAAAAAATTGACTTTTTGTTTTTGAGCTGTCTATGTTTCTTATTTGTCTGATATAATTTATAATAACTTGTGTAAAATATTTTTCAAATCAGAGTTGATTTAGAGGTACCCCCCCCCCCCAAAAAGAAATCACAAAACATGACATGTTAAGCAAAAACGTTTATTCTAGCCTATATAACAATTACATAAAATTATTGAATTGTTTATTATTGTTGCATTTAAATCAGTTTCTCTTTGTGCACTTTTGTAAGGTTTATGCATATTTCAGATGTTTTTGAGGTCCATTTATACCACTTGAAGAATGTTTTGAAAATGTTCATCCGTTCGCGTTGCTTCAACAAAGTCGGATGCCAGTTTCACTCCTCGGCACAATCGTTAACAACGTTAATAGCAGCAACATTTTCTGCACTGGCAATGTAAGAAGCTGTTTGGCACCAATCATCAACAGGCAGTTCGAGGAATCCTGTGTCCAATTGAAGACTGTATATAGTAAACCACGAGTCAACTCAAGCCATATCACACAACCGAGTTGAAGAATCAATTGATTGGAATCGTGGTTTTCCCCAACCATTTCCAAATCGATTCTGTGGAGTTTGGAGGGCAACCACCGGTCGAAGTAGAGCATCTGCTAGAGCTCGCTTTTCCAACAAGGTACTTCATTGCTGAACAGAGCAAGTTGGATCATTTCAGCAGTCAGGTACCATAGATGCCTATTCAGGGCACGGATTGCTGACTTGGATATGTCTCTGTTGACATCGTTGAAATCCAAAGGTCGCTTGAAGAGCTGTAGATCATTCCATGGTGCATCCACACTCTTTTTGCAAGTGAGCCACCACACGACATAAATATGTGTTACAAATATAGCAAATGCACGAATCTTCGGCACTTGGTCACGTGTGGGAATAGTACCTGGAGGCAATAATTGAATTTGTTCCTCACACAATGCAATCTTGCCATCCATCGTGCTTTGTGCAGGGCACCTGGTCTTTTAAAGTTAACCTCCTTATTTGTAGCATTCAGGTAAACAAGGGACAGCTGAAGGAATTCGTGGTAGTCGTCTCGCAAGAATTCGGTGTGTTTATTAGAGTTGGCATGAGCAATTACCGCATCTCTCAATATCGTCAGTCACTCTTGAGCCTTCAGATCATGATCAGCTAACGTAAACGAACGACGTACGTGAGACCAATCATGTGCCACCAATTCCCATTTACTACGCAGCTTGGTGAACAAAGTTATATCAGAGGATTTGGAAATTTCTATTTTCATGTTTGCAAACACATGCGAGAGGATAACTTCACCAATGTGATGGCGACAACCAGACCACAGAACAGCACGTTGCAGCTTATTTCGTATGGAAATGCAGGCAGCAGTCTGATGACCAGTGTTTGACCTTGTTGTGTCAAATGTCATATTAACGATACAATCATTACAATGCCACTCTATCATTAGCTTCATGGTTAATTATGCAATTATTTAACCAACGGGTTTCTTTGTTGCCTTGGCATAACTTGGCACTCCTAGCAGTTTCAACAACTGTTATGCGTTCTTCAGTGACACGATGATTTTTTTAAAAAAAGGTGTCAGTTTGCCATCCCAGTGGAGGGTGCAGAGTTTGGTGGTTCCCAGGAGTCGTGGATCTTTGTAGATATCTCACTTACAACTTTGCTACGTGAACGATCTGCAGTGGCATAGGAAGAAGCCACCATTGATACATCACCCCCAGACTAGCTTGTAAGGCCCTGTGTGAAAGCTGCCTGCTGTATTGGTGTAATCTTTAATCTTGTCGCTAGTGATTTGGTCGGCTTAAAACATCTGGAGGTACAAATACCAAAGTTCCTGTTGGCTTTCTTTGCTTTTGCAATGACATTATATCATTAAAACAGTTATCAACAAACTCCATATTATCTTCAGATTTAGAAGTAAAATCATTGGGTTCGTCACTGCTACCCTCTTTGGGAGGCACTGATATCGTTGAACATGCTGCATTTTCTTCTCTTGCGCGTTTCTGACGTTCCAATGCTGCGGCATCTCGTGAATGGCGTCGAGCGACTTTTTTTTGCAAGTGTTTTGTCAAATGATCTAAAGCTGGAAGACCTGTCTCCTTTCATAGACCTCAAGAATGCTAGATCTTCTACATTCTTGATAATAGTCTCGATATTTGGTGGCCACAGTTGAAAAGTTGTTGCCAACATAGATTTCATTTGTTCCAATTTACGTTTGGTGGCTGGTGTGTCTCGGCGACTTTTATCAATTGAACGAAGTTTATTGTTTTCATCAAGAAGCTGAACAATCTTTTCAATGCTCTCCTCTCTGTCACCATTGGAATGTTTTCTTTTTTGTAGAAAGCAGTAACTTGATTCAGCACAATTTTGGCAGTTGTAAATCGAGAAGGTGCACCAAGAGAACCTGGATGCTCACTGTGTGCTGCTACATTGCAGTGATACATCATGCACCTCATAACTTGTAAACAAGTTGGTAGTCGAATTCCAGTAATTGTAGCATCATCAACACAGATTGCAGGGCCAATACCAAACAGTTCAGTTTTCCGACGAGTTTGTGGTTTCTTTGTTCGTGAGGCAGGAGACGCAGTAATAACTGGATATGACACTGTTGAAGTGTTGTCAGGGTCAGTGTTGCAACTTGAATCGTCTGCTTGACCCCCCCCCCCTTTCTGCAACCATTTGGTTTATTTCCACCGCTATCCCAACCAACTCGGTAATATATATTTGAGCGCGTTAACAATCAGTCTATATACAAAAAATAGCTTTTTATATAATTCATCCTAAAGAATATAATCCTCATTATGGGTACAGAAGCTTAACAAAAACAACTCCCGACTATTAAACATAATTTGTGCACACTACTCAATATCATGTAAAAATCTTAATTCATTAATAAGAAATCCTTGTTGTGTTTAGAATTCCCCATCATTTCATTTTTATTCAAGAAAGATTCATTTGATGAGCAAAATGCGCACCAAACGTACTCTCATTTAACCTACATTGTCTCTTTTTAGTTTCTATAATTTTGGAATTTCCCAGACAATTTTTATAGAGACGGTCGATGACACGCACTGTTTTTTTTTTTAACTCCGCAAAGGTGTGACGTAGAACTCAGACTTTTTTTTAGCGATGTAAGCTTTCACCTCGTACGGTGCCGTGTATTTGTAAAGTACAGACATGCGGCTTTTATTGCCATGAGCATACTTTACACCGCACGTTGTGTAGGTCTGTTGGTCGAACCACCGTCTATGTTAGCCGATTATGTGTATATATATATATATATATATTAGGGCTGTACCGGAATCCGATTCCGATTCCTGTTAAGCCGGATTCCGACAGTTTTAACAAATCCGGTTCCGATTAAAATGTGCCGGATTTAAGCCGGATTTCTTTGTTGTTTGAAATTTGTAAGAAATTTTTTTAACGCAACATAATTTTGAAATATTTAGCGCTATACAATTAAATTTAAACAATAACTTCCTTTGATTTTAAAACTACAATAACGTCGATCGCTTTTAGTTCTTATGTAAGTACAAATATATTAAAAAGGCTCTTTCGATGTCAAGTTGTGGCTCTTTCGATGTCAAATTGCAGCCTGATCAAAATCCGTAATATTGAAACAACATATTTAGTGGCTGTTTAAAAATGGAGAAAATTGTAAATTATAACTTTAGGCTCTTCCGTCTCAAAAGGTTGCCGACCCCTGGGCTAGTAATACGACACCTTATCTTCCGCTACTTTTGATTCCGTGTTTTCTATAAACTATATTTAGCTATCAAAGTTTAACTTTTTTTAAAGAGCAGACAACGATCTATTTTTGGGTGTTTACAGTTTTAAAAAAGTTCAATAATTTTTTTTTCTGCACATTTTTTAATTTATTGGATTTTGTCACGATTTGGATAAAATTCTTCGCATATTTAGATAAATAACTTGAAGATACATTTTTAATTGAACATTTAAGTGATATTGATTTTGATTTGAAATGCATTTTAATTTGCGTTTTTATGGGAAATAGTCAGATAATGGTTTAAATGAAAGTATGAATGAAATAGCACGGTTCGGTTACGTCACTATGGAAAAGTAAAGAAAAATATGCTATCGGGTGGTGCCACAGTATATATTTTTTTTGGAATTCATTTATTAATAAACATGTTTATTAAACTTTCTAAGATATGATATCCATTTCTTTGTTTGATTGTAATAGAAATCAAGTTAAATTAGGTACAGCTTTATTAAAATAAATTTTTGAAACGAAGAACCTGTTATTTTGACAGAGTTATCTTTATTAACTCAAGATTGGGGAAGGGGTTTTAGTCACAGTCTTCAAGATCTAAATGGTTAATATTGTTTTTTGCTATCTAGAACTTAAAAACTAAATTTTTATTTTATTTTTCATTCTTATATCTTTTTTATGTTAGGTGAGAAATTACTACTTCGTTCGGAAAAATTACTATTTAATTCGGTAAAATCCGGTTCCTGTTCCGATTCCGGCAGGATTAAAAAATTAAATCCGTTTCCGGTTCCGATCCTGCAGGATCTAAAAATTAAATCCGGTACAGCCCTAATATATATATATATATATATATATATATATATATATATAAATGAAAGTAACATATATTTCAATTTGTATTTATTTTATTATGAATGATTATGCTAACTATATACAATAAACACAGTACCATTATATAGCATTTTTTATTCATATGACTATGACCGGTACACTCACGCCTAGTCCATGCTCGGTAGTCACACAGGACAGTTAGTCCTATCACTGTAGTCACACAGGACAGTTAGTCCTATCACGGTTGTCACAAGGACATTTAGTCCTATCACTGAAGTCACAAAGGACACATAGTCCTATCACGGTAGTCACACAGGACAGTTAGTCATATCACGGTAGTCACACAGAACAGTTAGCCCTATCAGGGTGGTGACACAGGATTGTTAGTTCTATCACGGTAGTCACACTGGACATTTAGTAATATCGCGGTAGTCACGTAGGACTGTTAGTCCCATCACGGTAATCACAAAGGACAGTTAGTCCTATCACAGTAGTCACACAGGTCAGTTAGTCCTATCACGTAGTCACAAAGGACAGTTAGTCCTATCACGGTAGTCACACAGGTCAGTTAGTCCTATCACTGAAGTCACACAGGACTGTAAGTCCTATCACGGTAGTCAAACAGAACAGTTAGTCCTATCTAGGTAGTCACACAGGTCAGTTAGTCCTATCACGGTAGTCACACGGGACAGTTAGTCCTATCACATTAGTCACACAGGTCAGTTAGCATTATCATGGTAGTCACACAGGTCAGCTAGAACTATCACGGTAGTCACACAGGTCTGTTTGTCCTATTTCGTAGTCACACAAGTCAGTTAGTCCTATCACGGTAGTCACACATGTCAGTCCTATCACGGTAGACACACAGGTCAGTTAGTCCTATCACCTTAGTCGCACAGGTCAGTTAGTCCTATCACGGTAGACGCACAGGTCAGTCCTATCACGGTAGACACACAGGTCATTTAGTCCTATCACGGTAGACGCACAGGTCAGTCCTATCACGGTAGACACACAGGTCAGTTAGTCCTATCACGGTAGTCGCACAGGTCAGTTAGTCCAGTGTTTTCTATGAGTCTCACGTGGTAGTTCCACGAGGCAGTCTCACGAGGGAGCCCCCGAGGCGAATCTCATGGAGGACGGGTTTTGGGGTTGAAATGTTTTCCTTGATGATGATATATATTATGATTAAAAGTTCAATCGTAATATTCATTAGAACCTAGGTGTTATTATTGGTAGAACTGAAATGGGATACCACACCCATGTTTTGTGATACTCACTCTGCGAGTCCGTCACTTTGGTCTGGTCATCCTGTTGGTGCATCCCCGATGTAACTATCTGCGTCTCTCTGACGACAGGAAAGTCCACTGTAATTTTTAGGTCACCACTTGCCCTGACGATGCCCTCAATGACACCATTACTGTTGTCTGCTAGGTGTGTTGATGATGTATGCCAGACTTGTACGAAACTGCTGGTTACTTTATCCATCTATCACACAAAATTAGTCTGTGAGTGAAAAAAATTCATAAAGATTTCATTCTATTAAATCCTATTCCCCTCACCCCACCTAAATTAAAAACAAAACAAATCAAAACGTGGTTGACCTATAATTAGATAAATGCAAGTGTAAGTAACTATGTTAAACAAATGTTCATTTATATACTGAAGATATATAATGTATTTCGGATGCAAACAGACGCTGTGGCTGTTAATTGTATATAAACATGGCGTGTGACAATGGTCTACTTTAGATTTAAATGTTACTGCAGGCCTGTGATGTAGACCAGCGTTGGGGCTACTCGGTGTCATTTTTTCTAAAAGCCCAAGTTTCAAGCGATAGTATGCTATTTTATGATTTCAATTCCCAGCACATCCTTTCCATGCGTCCTTGGGTATCCAGAGCAATTTCGCAACTGGCTATAGTAAAGATGAATGTGCCATGAAGCAAATGAATGTCTCAAAGTGAAAAAATGTCTTAAAGTGAATGAACGTCTTGAAGGAAGCAAATGATTGTCGTGAAATGAATGAAAGTCCCGATGTGAATGAATGAATGAAAATGAAAATAAATGTCTCAAAAGGAATGAATGTCTTTAAGGAAGCTATTAAATGTCTCGAAGTGAATGAATAAATTGAAATGAATGAATGTCTTGAAGGAAGCAGATAAATGTCTCAAAGTGAATGAATGACTTGAAGTGAATGAATGTCTTGAAATGAATGAATGTCTCCAAGTGAATGAATGACTCCAAGTGAATGAATGACTTGAAGTGAATGAATGTCCTGAAATGAAAGAACGTCTTGAAATGTATGAATTTCTCGAAGTAAATGAATGTCTTTAAATGAATTAATGTCTTGAAGTGAATGAATGACTTGAAATGAATAAATGTCTCAAAGTGAATGGCTGTCTTGAAGTGAATGAATGTCTTGAAATGAATGAATGTCTTGAAGTGAATGAATGACTTGAAATTAATGAATGTCTCCAAGTGAATGAATGACTTGAAATGAACGAATGTCTTGAAGTGAATGGATGTCTTGAAATGAATTAATGTCTTGAAGTAAATGAATGTCTCGAACTGAATGAATGTCTTGAAATGAATACATATCTTGAAGTGAATGAATGTCTCGAAGTGCATGAATATCTTGAAGGATGCAAATGAATGTCTGGAAGTGAATGGATGTCTCAAAAAGAATGAATGTCTCATAGTGAATATATGTCGTTAAGTGAATGAATGTCTTGAGGTGAATGAATTTCTTGCGGTGAAAATATGTTTTGAGATAAATGATTGTCTTAAAGTAAATGAATGTCTTGAAGTTAATGTGAATGAATGTCATGAAGTGAATAAATATCACAAAGTGAATGAATATCTTGAAGTAAATTTATGTCTTGAAGTGAAAGAATGTCTTGAAATGAATGTTGTGAAGTGAATGAATATTTTAAAGTGAACTTAATGAAGTGAAATGAATGAATGCCTTAAAGTTAAGTGAATTAATTACTTGAAGTGAACTGAAGAAAATGTCTTGAAGTTAAGTGAATGAATTACTTGAAATGAACTGAGTGAATGTCTTTAATTTAAGTGAATGAATTACTTGAAGTGAAGTGAATGAATGTCTTTAATTTAAGTGAATGAATTACTTGAAGTGAACTGAATGAATGTCTTGAAGTTAAGTGAATGAATTACTTGAAATTAGTTGAATGAATGTCTTGATGCAATAGATCCTTAATAAGTATTACCTAAAAAGTTGAATATATGTCTATAATTATTAGTAGTATTTTAATACCTAGACCAAACTGGACGTTGTATTACAGCCATCATCGTAATCATTTACATGTTAGGGCGGTACACAATCAACACACAAATGTTTTACTTTACTATATGGTGATGTACTGCACTGTACAAGAGCACCATATATTAAAATTATAAAATATACCATAATATGTGATACTCAGGCCAATTCTTTAACGGTACACGTGATGGCAATATGTAGTACACAACCAATATCGTTAATGTGTGATAACAGTATAAACTACACAGGCAAATTCTTTAATTGTTGAAGTGATGATTGAACACAACTTGTATTTGTACTGTTACCTAAACAAAGAAATCGACAGTTGTTAAATCAGCCATAACGACCTTCATTGGAAAGAAAAAATCAATCAACGAACCACATCACACATTGGTGAGGCCACTCACAGATTTTACCTTAAGCCAACACAATAACCTGATTTTAAATTGATTTCAACAAACGAGTGATGGATTTTTTTAAATCGGACTCTCGGGATGTTTGAGAGGGTAAATGAACAGGCCATGTGTTGGTATAAAAAGCTAAAGTTATTTGGTGTATTATACTTAATGCATTTAGTAGTACGATTAGGTCATATAATTTGTCTATACATTACTTACTAATGATGAAATGCAAAATTAGACAAGTTTAAAATAAAAAAAAACAAGCAATTAAGCCTGTTCCATTCTGGACACAGGACGTGTTAGCGCATTTTCATGTTATGTATCAGTACGTTTTTTAGCTTTCAGTAAATATTTGTAAATTTTGGAAATGTTTATAAATTCAATTTTGTAATGCATATGTTATAGGCAAAGTGTGAAATGCCGACATTCTATAGAATGCCTAGGCATTGTATAGAATGCCTGGTGATTTTAGGCAAAGTATAAAATTTTTAAATTGTGCATACTTTTCCTAGGCATTCTATACAATGCCTAGGCATTGTATAGAATGACTAGTGTCGTTTTGGCAAAGTATAAAATTTCTAAATTGTGCATACTTTTCCTTTGACTAGTGTCGTTTAGGCAAAATATCAGAAAAGAACAACAAAAGCCTTTATTGATAAAAACGTATTTTAATATGGAATGAATGCAAAATAAAGCATATGATGTTCATACCGTAAAAAACAACGACAGCAGATTGAAGTATTTGCTTCAGCAGGTAAGACTGGATTCACACTTAGAATTGTACTGTACTTAATTTTCTTCTTTCTGATAAAACACTTCATATTTTGGTATTTTGATCTGTCATGTTCATATTTCACGAATTAGTGAAGAATTGATACATAATGAAAAGATGTTGTTTCTGGTGAAAACAAGCAGAACACAACTGGAATGAGCTACTTGTTGCAGCAGGGAAGACTAGAATGGCATTTTGAATTGCATTTAATTTTCTTTTTCACACAAAGACACCTCATAGTTTGGCATTTCGTCTTGCATTTACATCTGACGAATCCTTGGCCGCTTCCTGTAGACTGAGAAATAGCAGCAGATCGGAGAGCTATTTCAAGGTCAGGAACGTCTTCCGCTTTTATTAAATCTTTTGGACATACGGTGAATTCTGATCTGGCATATAGCTGCTTCAAGATTCCATGTGCAGTTCCAAGGCGGTAAAAGCCATCTTCTGTCATGCTCATAACAACTGCCAACAGATTTCGTGAGTCTCCCCGCCCTTTGTCAACATCGGGAATCGCCACCTTAATTTCCCTAATTACGTCACAGCCTCCTTCATAATAGTTCTCACCAAAGGAGCGCCGCCTGGTCGTCATGGTACCTAAACTGTCCGTCGTCGCCTCCTGGTCTACTTCAAGAAACGTCACTCCTTTGCTGTTTACTACTCTATTGTTTTCTGACCACCTTGTCCTAAGTCGTCTGTCACCTTGTCAACCATAATTTGCATTACTCCTACTTCTGATATATCTTCTTATCTTACAACGTCGAAGGGGATTGTCTGTCTCTAAATCTACTCTAGTTCCTAACAAGGCCAGTTACATACTTTGCCGAACGGGTACTCGGCATTCTATAGAATGCCTAGGCAATGTATGAAATAGCAATTCATTTCATACTTTGCCTGAAAAATTTAGGCATTCTATACATTGCCTAGGCATTCTATAGAATGCCGGATTTTACACTTTGCCTATAACACACATGTTATAGGCAAAGTGTGAAATGCCGGCATTCTATAGAATGCCTAGGCATTGTATAGAATGCCTGGTGATTTTAGGCAAAGTATAAAATTTTTAAATTGTGCATACTTTTCCTAGGCATTCTATACAATGCCTAGGCATTGTATAGAATGACTAGTGTCGTTTTGGCAAAGTATAAAATTTCTAAATTGTGCATACTTTTCCTTTGACTAGTGTCGTTTAGGCAAAATATCAGAAAAGAACAACATATATAAGCCTATAACACATATATCTGTAAAAAAATATTATAAAGACGTTTCTTCATATTTGAAAAAAAAATATTTTCTCTTAAATCTAACTACAAGTGGTTTGTGGTTACTGAAATAGGACTCATAATTAAAAACATTCGAAATTGTAGTCATTTAATCGTCCGAAAACTCCGTCAATTGTTGCATAGCTCTGATACTTTCAATTAAACTCAGAACACAAGCTTACTATTTCATTTGATGAGTTTCTTAATAAATCTTGGTGAAACTACGTGCTGCAGTATTTCGCACGAAATGAATGGGTTATTGAACGTACAAGGTGTATATATAATATATAAGCCTCTTAGGAGCCCTGAAGCCCGGCCCTCAGAGGGTCTATCGCGAAATAAACTTTTGATGTACACATGGCAGGCCAAGACCTACAAAATGATATATACATCATGGGTCTAGGACTTATAGTTGCTGAGATATAGGCGCTCCTTTATTAATATAGCTTATATATGAAAAAACGGTACTAAGCCCCCTTTTACGGCCCTCAGAGGTCAGATCGCGAAATGAACTTTTGCTGCACACATGGCAGGCCAAGACCTACAAAATGATATATACATCATGGGTCTAGGACTTATGGTTGTTGAGATCTAGGGTGATGACAGACAGACAGACAGACAGACAGACAGACAAAAAGGGGAAAATAGAGAATTTTTTTTTCGAAAATGCTCTAAAAATACATTATAAAAAATATTTTTATAAAAAACAAAGTTTTTCTTGCGTACTAAAAAGCAGAAAATAATTTCTGAATAAATTGGTCGTTTATAAAACGATAAACGTTGGGCGCATTAATTTTATATTATGTGAATGATTGTTTTACAATGCTGAAATTTTTTTAAAGAGAATGTATATTTCAATTCGTTTATTGCACAATTATTTCAATGTTAACAGTTAAATCCCAAAAGAATTATTACAGATTTTCGAAATATCACGATATTGCATATGATTTATTAGAACTTCTATAACTAAATGCATATGAGTATGCAAGATTAATTCTAGTGTTGTATAACCTAAACTCATGATATAGAATGTAATACTTGTAAAGTCAATTTAATCAATATATTAATATAATGAAATAATATCAAACAGGTTTTCATTTATAGAAATTAGAGTATGCTAGAAAGGTCGGGACCTGGATGTTTGTGTTCATGCGCCCAACGTTTTTCGTTTTATAAAAATTAGAAGCCCTTATAAAGTCTATTACCATGTGACCAATTTATTCAGAAATTATTTTCTGCTTTTTTAGCACGCAAGAAAAACGTTGTTTTTTTATAAAATATTTTTTTATAATGTAATTTTTATTTTCTTCTTTTTAGTTTTTTTTTTTTTCAATTAATACATACGAAGGGCTATTTGGATTGCCAAATTCAGCGACAGACAAACAAGAAGTGACCCCAGAAAGACAAACAAGAAGAAACAATTGGAAACAATTATAAATTTATTAAACAATATGTACTTTTCCACTCATTATTTTCCACTCATCATTTCTCCACTAGATCTACAGAAAATATTATTTTCCATAGAATGTACGATATTTTAAATAAAGATAACAAGTTGGTTACTAGTAAACAATTTGCTATTCACATATCTAATGAAACTTCCAACTATAAGCAAAGAAAAAAAAAACCAGTAACTGTATCATATGGAATGAACAATAGCTATTTATAAACGTCTGTTACCATTGTTTAAAAACTTTCCTCCATAATATGCCTTATTGTCTTTTTTAATCCAAGGACATATCCATTACAATTTAAGTCGAATGTCGGAAATCGTAGAAGAATATAACTGTGAAAAACGTCGATTAACAATGAAGGTATTCAAAAGACCGAGTTAACACAATTGACAAGTTCATGTACTTAGGTTAAACAGAAATATATCTTTAGCTGTATCCATTCTAGTTGCTGTGTCTATTCTAGTTGCTGTGTTTTTTCTAGTTGCTATGTCTATTTTATTTGCTGTATCTATTGTAATTGATATATGTCTTCTATTTGCCGTGTCTATTCTAATTGCTGTATCTATTCTAGTTGCTGTATCTATTCTAGTTGCTGTGTTTTTTGTAGTTGCTGTGTCTATTCTAGTTGCTATGTCTATTCCAGTTACTGTGTTTTTTGTAGTTGCTGTGTCTATTCTAGTTGCTGTGTCTATTCCAGTTGCTGTGTTTTTTGTAGTTGCTGTGTCTATTCTAGTTGCTGTGTCTATTCCAGTTGCTGTGTTTTTTGAAGTTGCTTTGTCTATTCTAGTTGCTGTGTTTTTGTAGTTGCTGTGTCTATTCTATTTGCTGTGTCTATTCTAATCGCTGTATCTATTCTAGTTGCTGTGTCTATTCTAGTTGCTATGTCTATTTTATTTGCTGTATCTATTGTAATTGATATATGTCTTCTATTTGCTGTGTCTATTCTAATTGCTGTATCTATTCTAGTTGCTGTATCTATTCTAGTTGCTGTGTTTTTTGTAGTTGCTGTGTCTATTCTAGTTGCAGTGTCTATTCCAGTTGCTGTGTTTTTTGAAGTTGCTTTGTCTATTCTAGTTGCTGTGTTTTTGTAGTTGCTGTGTCTATTCTATTTGCTGTGTCTATTCTAATCGCTGTATCTATTCTAGTTGCTGTGTCTATTCTAGTTGCTATGTCTATTTTATTTGCTGTATCTATTGTAATTGATATATGTCTTCTATTTGCTGTGTCTATTCTAATTGCTGTATCTATTCTAGTTGCTGTATCTATTCTAGTTGCTGTGTTTTTTGTAGTTGCTGTGTCTATTCTAGTTGCAGTGTCTATTCCAGTTGCTGTGTTTTTTGAAGTTGCTTTGTCTATTCTAGTTGCTGTGTTTTTGTAGTTGTTGTGTCTATTCTATTTGCTGTGTCTATTCTAATCGCTGTATCTATTCTAGTTGCTGTGTCTATTCTAGTTGCTATGTCTATTTTATTTGCTGTATCTATTGTAATTGATATATGTCTTCTATTTGCTGTGTCTATTCTAATTGCTGTATCTATTCTAGTTGCTGTATCTATTCTAGTTGCTGTGTTTTTGTAGTTGCTGTGTCTATTCTAGTTGCAGTGTCTATTCCAGTTGCTGTGTTTTTTGTAGTTGCTGTGTCTATTCCAGTTGTTGTGTTTTTGTAGTTGCTGTGTCTATTCTAGTTGCTGTGTTTTTTGTAGTTGCTGTGTCTATTCTAGTTGCTGTGTCTATTCCAGTTGCTGTGTTTTTTTGTAGTTGCTGTGCCTATTCTAGTTGCTGTGTCTATTGAAGTTGCTGTATCTATTCTAGTTGCTGTGCCTATTGTAGTTGCTGTATCTGTTCTATTTGCTTTATCTATTGTAGTTGCCGTGTCTATTGTAGCTGCTGTGTCTATTGTAGTTACTGTATCTATTGTAGTTACTGTATCTATTGTAGTTATTGTATTTATTCTATTTGCTGTGTCTATTCTAGTTGCTGTGTCTATTCTAATTGCTGTGTCTATTCTATTTGCTGTGTCTATTGAAGTTGCTGTATCTATTTATTTGCTGTGTCTATTCTATTTGCTGTGTCTATTCTAGTACCTGATGTTGTGGAATGTAATGAATATTTTGGTTACACAAGATGGAATAATTTTTAAAAGGCTCAATTCAGCCACTTAGTGCCAGAAAATGTAAAAAAAAAGGATTGCATGCCTCTAGCCTAGGTCACAATAGAATGATGAGGCGGGTAATAAAAGTAATTTATTGTCTAGGATTCGCATCAGATGTAAAATAACTTGCAGAGTCTTGTGAAGTATGTCAGGAAATTAAACCTAGAAATATACGAGAGACACAGTTAAGGAAACATCTCATGGGAGAAGGTTTGAGCGGACATCAATAAAATCCAAATGAGACAGTATATAATATTAGTAGATTTGATATACTCACAACCTCAACATAAAAAAACATTGAGCACAAAATTGAAAGGACTCTTAGCTCACTTTGGTGTCCCGAAGGTACCGGTGACCACAGATTATATATTACACAGATCCCATCGCTATATAAATAGTCCTCGGTTTTGTGTTAAAACTCTCGCGCCATTGTTGTTATTCGCTTTTGTTTCCAGTGACGCTTTCCATTCATAAAAGCACACATACTTTTTTACAACTCTATGTAGTTTTTTTCAAGACATGCCTTATGAATAAAAAAAGCTTTCAATTTGGTTTATAAATATAAAAAAGCGCTAATATATTATTTATTTACGAGTGTATGGGTTTTTAGGATCTTTATATATATAATAATCATTTGTATTCAGTGTTTGGACTGAGGAGTGTAAATATCATTAATGGAGGAAATGAAAACATTGTTTCAAAACGAGGCTTGCGCAATCTGTATAATATCTAATCTGTGCCGTTGACAGTCTGCGAGCCATTGTTCACTTAAAAAGAGGAACGCAGTCCACGTAAAGTCAGAATATGGACACCGCAAGGTGATTGGGCTAGGCAACTGCCTAATAATGAAGAATATTTTGAAAAAGGCTCACAAAAATGTCGATGATCCATATGAGGGCTTTCTGGAACTCCGAAGTAGTCTTTGTAAAGACACAGGTATGAGCCCTACCCAAACCCTAACTCTGATTACTTGCACTATTAACAGTTATGTGCTCAGAATGATACTGAAAAACTAGTCCAAATACAGAGAGCCGAAGAAAAGTTATTTGATACAGTTATTTGATACAGTTATTAGATACATTTTCTTTATGCAGTTATTTTATGCAGTTACTTGATACAGTTATTTGGTACAGTTATTAACTAATGAATTCCTAATGCGGCTGGAGTTCCTTTTATATGACATTAAATGAATGTCTATGACTTTATGTTATGAATTTGAAAAGTTTAAATTCTTTAGTTGCTTCATATTTTGATAAATATATTTCATAAAAAGAAATCAATTTTAACGATTTATATATTGATATAATGACACATCTTATTACAATATAAATTCGTACATTTTGAAAACAAAAATCATTTCAATATCCACAAATTTAACATATTTTTCATTCTTTTTATGTCACATTTCACTTATGTCCACTCATGAGCAGTTAAGATATCAATATTTCAAAAGGTTATATCTAAAATGAACATTAAGAGGCTGTCGTTCACTTTTTTCAAAATGAAAATTAACTAAATCGTGACAATTTATAGGATAACTAAATCGTAACAATTTATAGGATAACTTACAACAATTTTCATAGGGCCCAAAAGTTACTGCCAATTTTAATGTTATATAGAGAGATACATGACAAGTAAAAGTACGGTCTTTGCAGTGTTTACTAGTCTTTTTGTGACATTGTGCCCATCCCCTCTTAACAATCCAATTGCCTCTCTTAACAATCCAATGGCTCCACTACACAACCAATATCCTCTTATTAATCCAATATCTTCTCAAAACAATCAAATTTACCTTAACAATCAAATTGCACATCTTAATAATTACATTTCCACTCATTACAATCAAGGACCGAATTATCGAATGGCCCTCATATAGGGCTCTAACCGTCTATGTGTTGTAACTTTAAAAGAAATATCCAGCAACAACAAAAGATTTTTTAATAATTAATATACAATATTACAGTTTGAAACAATACCAATAACTCAATAAGAACATTCAATTCTTATATTATAGTGAATGCTTACCTTTGTGTGAACTTATATAAACAAATAAAAATTAATGATAACTTAATGAATTCCAAATTTTAACCCACAGATTTCAGTTAAGTTTTATAAAGCAGACGGTGTGTCACTTTATAGATATAAATCGTACAATGACAAATTGTCTGACTGAAAATTACTAAATGGAAATGATCAGCGTTATGTAGAAATGAGCACGCGCTAATGACTCACGCACACATTAATTGATAATTTCACTCACTCCAGGGGCCGGCAGTTACGCATTGCTGGTGATGGACAACTGTTAGTTACATAATGTCCACAGACTGATTGACCGATGAATTCAGTGTGATATTTTATTAAGTTAAAATAGATTTGATGTGATTTTTTAAATATATGTTGAAGAATTGCTGAAAACAATCAAAGTAAAGATAAGTGCCTTGATCCATTTTTACACTGTATAAGTGAAATGTACCAAACATATACATATAACTTTACACTGTCTCATAATACATTTACACTGTCTCACAATACATATATACCGGCTCACAATAAATATACACTGTCTCACAAAACATATACACGTCTGTCTGTCTGTTCCCTTATAACTCAAGATCCAGACAAACAAATAACGTGAAATTTGTTACACATACACATAATTACATGGGGAAGGTTATGGGACAGGTTTCGTTTCATATCGATGGGTAGTTTAATTGTAACTAATTTTTTTTTTATTTTAGTATTTTACCATATTAAAGTAATCTCAACGGCGCCATAAATAAAATTCCTCTGTAACGTCATTTCCCTATGATCGAATAGAACTTGCGCGCTGGTGCTGTATTGTGCCTTTGTGATGCAAAGAATTGTTGATGTTTTTTCATGCTCTCTGATGTGTACAGTTTGAGGAAGGTAAAGGAATGAAGAAGGATTTTAGAAGTGTGAAACCATAATAATAAGTATATATATATATGTATATTTTTATATATATATATATATATATATATATATATATATATATAGAGAGAGAGAGAGAGAGAGAGGGGAGGGAGAGAGAGATAAAAGAGATAGAGGGGGGCAGGGGGGAGAGAGGAAAGGAGGGTAGGAGGGAGGGAGGGGGGAGAGAGGAGGGAGGGGGGATGGACAGGGGGGAGAAAAAGAGGGGGAGAGGGAGCAGGGGGGAGAGGAAGCAGGGGGAGAGGGAGAGAGAGGGTGGGAGAGAGGGAGGGAGAGAGATAAAGAGTGAGGGCAGAGAGGGAGAGAGGGAATGAGGGAGGGAGGAACGGGGAGAGAGGGGGAGGGAGCAAGAGAGGTGGAAAGGGGAGGGAGGGAGAAAGGAGGGAGGGAGAGAGGGGTTAGGGGAGAGAGAGAGAGGGGAGGGAAGGAGAGAGGGAGAGAATGGGAGAAATAGGAGGAAGAGATAAAGAGAAAGAGGGGGCAGGGAGGGAGAGAGAGGGAGAAAGGGAAGGAGGGAAAGGGAGATAGGGGGGGGGAGGGAGGGAGAGAGAGAGGAAGGGAGAGAGGGGGTAGGGAGAAAACAGAAGGTAAACAGAAAACCTTATTTTAAACCCGGGCAAAGCCGGGTACTTGCAACTAGTATATATATATATATATATATAAAATACTTTTTATTATGACTTCACAAAACTTCTAAAATCCTTCTTCATTCCTTTAACTTCCTCAAGCTGTACAAATAGGGAAGCATGAAAAAACATCAACAATTCAATTCTTTGCAGCACAAAGGCACAATACAGCACCAGCGCGCAAGTTCTATTCGAACATCGGGAAATGACGTCACAGAGGAATTTTATTTATGGCGCCGTTGAGATTACTTTAATATAGTAAAATACTAAAATAAAAAAAAAATAATTACAATTAAACTACCCATCGAGATGAAACGAAACCTGTCCTATAACCTTCCCCATGTAATTATGTGTATGTGTAACAAATTTCACGTTTTTTGGTTGTCTGGATCTTGAGTTATAAGGGAACAGACAGACAGACAACAAATGCGTCTTATAAGTATACTAGTTGCACGTACCCGGCTTTGCCCGGGTTTAAAAAAAGGTTTTCTGTTTACCTTTTGTTTTCTCCCTACCCCACTCTCCCTCCCTCCCCCTACCTCTCCCTCTTTACCTCTCTCTCCTTTTCCCTCCCTCCCTTTCTCCCTCCCTCCCTCTCTCTCCCATCTCTCTCCCTCCCTCCCACTCCCATCTCCCTCTCTTCCCCTCCTTCTCTCCCCCTGTCCATCCCCCCTCCCCCTCTCTCCCCCTTCCTCCTTCCCTCTCTCTCCCTCCCTGCCCCCTCTCTTTATCTCTTCCTCACATTACTCCCATCCTCTCTCTCCCTCTCTCCTTCCGTTCCTCTCTCTCCCTCCCTAACCCCTCTCTCCCTCCCTCCTTTCCCCTCCCTCCCCTCTCCACCTCTTTCTCCCTCCACCTCTCTCCCCCTTCCTCCCTCCCTCATTCCCTCTCTCTCTCCCTGCCCCTCACTCTTTATCTCTCCCTCCCTCTCTCCCACCCTCTCTCCCTCCCTCCCCTCTATCTCCCTCCCTACCCTCTCTCCCTCCCTTTCCCATCTCCCTCTCTCCCCCTCCTTCTCTCCCCCTTGTCCATCCCCCTCCCTCCCTCTCTCCCTCCCTCCTACCCCTCCTTTCCTCTCTCCCCACCTGCCCCCCTCTGTCTCTTTATCTCTCTCTCCCCTTCTCTCTCTCTCTGGGAACAGACAGACAGACAGACAGACAACAAATGCGTCTTATAAGTATAGAGATTATTCTGAAAAAAAAAATTGAAAAAAAAAAAAAAATTGAAAAAAACAAATTTCACTGTCGGGATTTGAGCCCACACATAGCCGGCCAAATTTGAGTCACGGCCAAGCGAGTAACCGACTGTGCTAGCGAGCCACACAAACATAATCTCAATTTTTAATAGGTTATGCGCGCAAGTTCTAGTCGGGAAATGACGTCACAGAGGAATTGTATTTATGGCGCCGTCGAGATTACTTTAATATAGTAAAATCGTCGGCATCCGTCCGTCTCGAGAGACGATGGTGTAGCTAAATTGAGTCTACAAAACACCGCCGGGAGTGGCTGTGCAGTCCGACTCGGGAGTGGCAATCCCTGCCGCACTTGTCACACTTGAAAATAGTTGGTTGTTGTGGTTGTTGTTGTAGCTGTTCTTTTTTCCGCTTCCGTCTTGTTCTTTTCAGGGCAGCATTATCCTGTCGCTCAGCCTCTGCGCGCAATGAACCCTGCCGGACAGCGAGCCTCCATGACTGGCTGTCGGCTGCTTGGCTCTCCCAGGAGTTGGGGTTAATGGAGCACTGTTTCATATCCTTTTTGCAGGTGTCTTTGTAGCGCATTTTAGGTCGCCCTGTTTTCCTCTGGCCGGTAACTAGCTCGCCATAGAGTAGGTCTTTCGGGATGCGGCCTGCGTTCATTCTTTTGACATGACCGAGCCATCTGAGGCGTCTCTCGCTGAGAACTGCAAACAAGCTGCTCATGTTGGCCCTCTCCAGCACCCCAGTGTTGGGGATCTTGTCTTGCCACTTTATCTGCAGTATACGTCGCAGGCACCTCATGTGGAAATTATTTAGCTTCCTTTCGTGCCTCGAGTAAGTGGTCCACGTCTCGCATCCATAGAGGAGGGTACTAAGTATGCATGCCTGGTAGACGCGCAATCTGGTATTTTCGGTGAGGCTGGGGTTTTCCCACACACGTTGCTTTAGTCTCGCCATAACTGTGGCTGCCCTAGCGATTCTACAATCGATCTCCGGGTCTATGGATAGCGAGCTGGAGATGGTGGACCCGAGGCAAGTGAAGTTCTCGACGACCTCTAGGGTGTGCCCATCGATGTCAATGCTTGGGGGTGTATCTGTACCCTGTGCCATGACATTCGTCTTTTTCAGGCTGATAGTCAGTCCAAACTCCTTACATGCATGGGAGAGGCGGGTGACAAGCTGCTGCAGTCCGTCTTCAGTGTGTGATGTCAAGGCTGCGTCATCAGCAAAGAGCAGCTCGCGGATTAGGACCTTTGTGACTTTGGTCTTTGCACGGAGGCGGCCATGTGATAAAGCTTGCCATCGGACCTTGTATGGATGTAAACACCCACGCTGCAATCATTGAAGGCGTATTGGAGGAGCATGGAAAAGAAAATGCCGAAGAGTGTAGGTGCAAGGACGCAGCCCTGTTTTACTCCGCTGCTGACTAGGAAGGCCTCGGAGATTGCGCCATTGTAGCAAACCGTGCTATGCATGTTGTCGTGGAAGGACATGACCACTGCAAGCAGGTGTGGGGGGCAGCCAATCTTTTGCAGCAAGCTGAAGAGTCCGCTTCGACTTACTAGATCAAACGCCTTTGTGAGGTCGACGAAGGCGATGTAGAGTGGCACCTGCTGTTCCTGACACTTTTCTTGAAGTTGACGTAGTGAGAAGATCATGTCCACTGTTGATCGGCCAGCCCTGAAGCCACACTGTGACTCTGGGTAGACTCGGGAGGCGAGGGCCTGCAGGCGATTTAGAGCGGCGCGGGCGAAAGCTTTGCCGACGATGCTGAGGAGGGAGATGCCCCGGTAGTTATTACAGTCGCTCCGGTCCCCTTTGTTCTTGTATAGTGTGATAATTTTGGCATCCCTCATGTCTTGGGGGATATAGCCCTGTTCCCAGCATCGACTTAGGATGTCGTACAATGGCTTTAGCAGTATTGGTTTTCCGCTCTTCAGAACTTCTGGTGGGATTCCATCGCTACCCGGTGCCTTTCGTTTGCAAGACAGTCAATGGCTTTGCTTAGTTCATCCACGGTGGGTGTGGTGTCTAGCTCCTCCATGACAGGCAGATCTGGGATAGCGCCAAGAGCGGCATCAGTCACAGTGTTCTGGGTTGCATATAGCTCCAGTAGTGTTCGGTCCACCTCTGCATCTGTTTTTCCTGGTCCTTGATGACCTCTCCTGTTTTGGATATAAGGATGGCGGTTTTGGAGGGAGTTGGGCCTATTGCCTTTTTGATGCCCTCGTACATCCCTCTTGCGTTTCCTGTATCGGCAGCTGCCTGGATGCTGCTACAGAGGCTCAACCAGTAGGAGTTGGCGCATCTGCGGGAGGTCTTCTGGGCTTTGTTCCTGGCTGTCCGTAGGGCTTTTAGTGTGTTGGGACTGGGCCTGGCCTTGTAGGCCAGTAGGGCTTTCCTTTTTACCTCGGTAACGGGTTCCATTTCCTCCCAGTGGGCCTCGTACCAATCGGCGTTTTTCCGCTCTATCTTTCCATAGGTGGTGATGGCGGAGTTATATACGACATCGCACAGACGCGACCACCTAGAGTCGTTGGTGTCAACTGCTAACTTTCTTTCACTGAGTGTAACTTCCAGACTGCTGATAAACTGTTGGTTTATTTCGGGATTTCTGGCACAGTTGATATTGATGCGTGGGCGACCTTTTTTCTTGGAGTAATGCAGTTTTTTCGGCGTTATGCGCACCTTGCTTGCCACGAGGGCGTGGTCCGTGTCGCAGTCTGCACTGTGGTAGCTGCGGGTGAGGAGGATACTGTCGATATTCCCTCTTCTGGTGAGGACGAGGTCGAGTTGGTGCCAGTGGCGGGAGCGTGGGTGCCTCCATGACACCTGATGGATCTCTTTGCACCTAAAGAAGGTGTTGGTCACGCACAGGCCATGGTGACACGAGAGCTCAAGCAGTCTCTGGCCATTTTCATTTATCTTTCCCCTCCCAAAGCTTCCGAGACAGGTAGGCCAAGCCACATGGTCAGCTCCTACCCTTGCGTTAAAATCACCAAGGAGATAAAGGCTATCGGTGCTAGGAATCTTCAATAGCGCTTCATCTAGGGACTGGTAAAATTGATCTTTCTCCTCGGCAGTGGAGCAGAGGGTTGGAGCATACACGCTGAATATGTGAGCTGGGCCAGAGGACGTTGACAGTCGGACGATTAGTAATCTCTCAGAGCCGTCTGTTGGGGCTCTATGAATCTGACAAGCGTGTTTTTCACCGCGAAGCCAACACCGTGTTGCCTCGGTTGGTCTGAGGACTTCCTTTGCCAATAGAATGTGTAGTTTGCTTCTCTGATGGTGCCGGTTTCAGCCAGCCGGGTCTCCTGTAGAGCGGCGATGTCGATGTTTAGTCGTGAGAGTTCCATGTCAATGACATGGTCAGATGTGAGTCCGGTACACATGGTCCTGATGTTCCAGCTTGCGAATCGAAGAGCTGGAGGCTTCTTGCTAGTTCTTATCTTGAATTTGCCTGGTGCATGTGTTTTTTGGCCCACTTTTTGAGAAGTGCATCTCTAATCCCCACAATTAGACAACACATCGAGATGAAACGAAACCTGTCCTATAACCTTCCTCGTGTAATTATGTGTATGTGTAACAAATTTCACGTTTTTTGGTTATCTGGATCTTGAGTTATAAGGGAACAGACAGACAGACAGACAACAAATGCCTCTTATAAGTATAAATATATATATATATATATATATATATATATATATATATATATATATAAATATAAATATATATATATATATATATATATATATATATATATAAATACTTATTATTATGGCTTCACACTTCTTCTAAAATCTTTCTTCATTCCTTTAACTTCCCCAAGCTGTACAAATAGGGAAGCATGAAAAAACATCAACAATTCAATTCTTTGCAGCACAAAGGCAATATACAGCACCAGCGCGCAAGTTCTATTCGATCATCGGGAAATGACGTCACAGAGGAATTTTATTTATGGCGCCGTCGAGATTACTTGTTACTTAATTGTTTATTACTGTTGCATTTAAATCAGTTTCTCTTTGTTGCACGTTTGTAAGGTTTACGCACATTTGAGATGTTTTTGTGGTCCATTTCTACCACTTGAAGAATGTTTTGAAAATGTTCATCCGTTTGCGCTGCTTCAACAAAGTCAGATGCCAGTTTCACTCCTCTCTCGGCACAATCGTAAACAACGTTAATAGCAACATTTTCTGCACTGGCAATGTAAGAAGCTGTTTGGCACCAATCATCAACAGGCAGTTGGAGGACGCCTGTGTCCAGTTGCAGCCTGTATATGGTAAACCACGAGCCAACTCCACCCAGATCACACAACCGAGTTGAAGAATCAATTGATTGGAATCGTGGTTTTCCCCAAACATTTCCAAATCGATTCTGTGGAGTTTTGAGGGCAACCACTGGTCGAAGCTTTAGCAGAGCATCTGCATCTTCTGCATTCTTGATAATAGTCTCGACATTTGGTGGCCACAGTTGAAAAGTTGTTGCCAACATAGATTTCATTTGTTCCAGTTTACGTTTGGTGGCTGGTGTGTTTCGGCGACTTTTATCGATTGAACGAAGTTTATTGTATTTATCAAAAAGCTGAACAATCTTCTCACAAGCTCTCCTCTCTGTTACCATTGGAATGTTTGCTTTTTCGTAGAAAGCAGTAACTTGATTCAGCACAATTTTGGCAGTTGTAAATCGAGAAGGTGCACCAAGAGAACCTGGATGCTCACTGTGTGCTGCTACATTGCAGTGATACATCATGCACCTCAAAACTTGTTAACAAGTTGGTAGTCGAAGAATTCCAGTAATTATAGAATCATCAACACAGATTGCAGGGCTAATGCCAAACAATTCAGTTTTTAGAAGAGTTTGTGGTTTCTTTGTTCGCGAGGCAGGAGACGCAGTAATAACTGGATATGCAACTATTTAAGTGATGCCAGGGTCAGCCAGCATTTCCTTAGTAGGTGTAAACATTTTATTGTTGTTTTTCATATCATTTCCATGTTCTGATTTTATTGGTCGTGTCTATCAGAAATTAAAATAATATAAAGAAATTAAAATGCTTGCCTTGGTCATCAATATGCCGTAAGGAAAAATGTTGTTTTTGCTAATAAAATGTGAATTTTAAATTTTATTTCTAGCATAACTGCTTATCAAAATCAATCATAGGTACCAAACATTATAAAACCAAAGACTATAAAACAATTTATATAGCGCTTCACTTTTTGTATGTAAGTCTGTAAGAATTTACAAGAAGGATGGTTTTATCTAGTTTTCGCTTAATTATGCAAACTTTGTTTAAGTCCGGCGGACCTCTAAATATTGTCAAATATTTTTTATTTTTTTACACAATGCTTTTTTTGATCAATGGAACAAAATTAAATAGCAGAAGATCAATTATTACAATTTTTTTTGGTGATGCACCCTAATATATATATACATGTATATATATATATATATATGTATGTATATATGTATATATATATATATATATATATATATATATATATATATATACTAGTTGCAAGTACCCGGCTTTGCCCGGGTTTAAAAGTTTAAAATAAGGTTTTCTGTTTACCTTCTGTTTTCTCCCTACCCCCTTTCTCACTTCCTCTCTCTCTCTCTCTCTCCCTCCCTCCCCCTCCCTCCCTTTCTCCCTCCCTCCCTCTCTCAAATCTCTCTCCGTCCCTCTCCCATCTCCCTCTCTTCCCTCTCCCTCTCTCCCCCCGTCCATCCTCCTCCCTCCTCCTTTTCCTCTCTCTCCCTCCCCCTGCCCCCTCTTTCTCTTCCTCCCATTTCTCCCATCCTCTCCCTCTCTTCTTCCTTCCCTCTCTCCCTCCCTAACCCCTCTCCCCCTCCTTTCTCTCTCCTTCCCCCTCTCTCCCCCTTCCTCCCTCCCTCTTTCCCTCTATCTCCCTCCCTGCCCCCCCTCACTTTTTATCTCTCTCCCTCCCTCTCTCCCTTCCTTTCTCTCTGCCTCTCCCCCTGCTCCCCTCTCTCCCCTGCTCCTCTCTCCCCTCCTTTTCTCCCCCTGTCCACCCCCTCCCTCCTCTCTCCCCCTCCCGCCCCTCCCTCCTACCCTCCTTTCCTCTCTCTCCCCTTTGCCCCCTCTCTCTTTATCTCTCTCTCCCTCCCTCTCTCTCTCTCTCTCTCTCTATATATATATATATATATATATATATATATATATACTTATTATTATGGTTTCACACTTCTTCTAAAATCCTTCTTCATTCCTTTACCTTCCTCAAACTGTACACATTAGAGAGCATGAAAAAACATCAACAATTCTTTGCATCACAAAGGCACAATACAGCACCAGCGCGCAAGTTCTATTCGATCATAGGGAAATGACGTCACACAGGAATTTTATTTATGGCGCCGTCGAGATTACTTTAAAAAAATACTAAAATAAAAAAAAATTAATTACAATTAAACTACCCATCGATATGAAACGAAACCTGTCCTATAACCTTCCCCATGTAATTATGTGTATGTGTAACAAATTTCACCTTATTTGTTTGTCTGGATCTTGAGTTATAAGGGAACAGACAGACAGACAGACAGACAACGAATGCGTCTTATAAGTATATATATATATATATATATATATATATATATATATATATATATATATATTTATATATATATATGTATGTATTAGGGTGTCCCAGAAATGCTCGAAAAAAATTTTTTTTTTAAATCTTTAGTGTCTCACCCCCTGGAATGTGTCTCTTGTGTACAATGAGTGAATTGGTGAAGTTGTAGCTCATTTGAGCAACATTTAGAGGTCCCCCAAGAGCTTTTAAAATTCCAGTATTAGGCCAACATAAAAATCCAGACGAATAATGGCTCAAATAATTTTCAGTTTTTGCAAGCCATAGTTGAATAAAATGATGTTTAAATATACTTATATTTATCTCATTGAAATTGTGTGATTCTTAATTAGAAAAAGTAATAAATGCTAGAAAACATATAAAATACCTAATGTGCTAAATTTAAGCAATGTGCATATTTTTTGAAGATTTAATTTTTTTAAACTAAGCATGCTAAATTGTCAGGCATCATATCACCAAAAGTTGCTGCAGTGCTGGACAGAACGAACTCCAGCATTAGAAAATCAACAATGATACTTGCATCCGCATTCAACGAAGCTGGTGTTCCGACATCTGACACAGTATTTTCCAAGAGCACAATGCATCGTCATCGCAAGCTTTTTCGTCAACAAGCTGCAGCATGTATAAAAGAAGACTATAAGTAAGTAAGTAGGCAAACCGTCCATCTCGAAAGATGATGGTAGCGCTCTAGGTTAGTCATCTAGTCGTGTTTTGAGAGCAGGTTCTTAGTGGCTCAGCAGACCGATCCTGGACTGGCAGACTCTTCCGCAGTGGCCACAAATGAAGCTGGGTGGGGGACCGAGGGCCTGTTTCTGTCGTGCGGTCTTCCTTCTCTGTCTTTTGGTCTCCTGCTGTTGGTTCCTTACTTGTTCACCATTAAGGATGCCTTTGTAAACAGCCTGACTCCACCCACTCCGGTCGTCGGCGAGCTGTTCCCAATTGTCGAGGCTGATGCCGGTAAGTTTGAGGTCGCGTTTGCAGACATCCTTGAATCGCAGTTGTGGGCGACCAGCGGGGCGATGCCCGGTGGCAAGCTCGCCATATAGGATGTCCTTTGGTATGCGTCCATCTTGCATTCGATGCACATGACCCAGGCAGCGTAGACGTCTTTGGCACAGAAGGAGATGCATGCTCAGTGAGCTGGCTTGTTTGAGTACGGCAGTGTTGGTGATTTTGTCCTGCCATCTGATGCCAAGGATGCGTCGGAGACAGCGGAGGTGGAAGCTCTCGAGTCGATTTTCCTGTTTGGTATAGGTAGTCCAGGTTTCGCTGCCATATAAAAGAGTGCTGAGAATACATGCCTGGTATACCTTGAGCTTGGTGTTCAGTGTCAAATGTTTGTTAGTCCATACTCGTTTGCTTAGTCTGGCCATGACGCTGGTTGCTTTGGCAAGCCTCTTGTCGATCTCGTCATCCAGGGACAGACTGCTGGTGATGGTGGAGCCCAGGTATGTGAATTTGTCGGTGACCTCCAGAACTTCGTTGTCGATGGTGATTGAGGGTGGAGCTGGGATGCCTTGACCCATGATGATGGTTTTCTTGATGCTGATGGTCAGTCCGAATTCTATGCATGCTTGAGCTAAGCGATCCATCAGGAGCTGTAGGTGTTCCTCTGTGTGTGCTGTCAGGGCTGCGTCATCAGCGAACAGCATGTCTCTGATAAGGATAGTGCGGATCTTGGTTTTTGCTCTTAGGCGGGCCATGTTCAGCAGCTTCCCATCACTTCTGGTATCTAGGTAGACACCTACAGACTATATTCCCTCAAAATCAATTGTACATTGGGATGGTAAGCTATTGCCCGATGTTACCGGACATGTTACCAACAACGGCGATCGATTACCTGTCCTGCTCTCGTCACTTGTCGATGGCACTACAAAGCTTCTTGGTGTTCCCAAGTTGGCATCCGGGTCAGGATGGGTAGCTGCTGATGCAGTATATGAACATAACAAATCATCTATGGTCATCGGCATGTGCTTCGACACTACGGCTTCCAATACTGGAAGACTCAATGGAGCTTGCACTCTGTTAGAAGTAGCCCTGGGACGTAATCTATTATGGATGGCATGCCGTCATCACATGTTGGAAGTACTCCTTTCCGATGCATTCAATGTTTGTCTTGGACCATCCACTGGACCAGAGATTTTGTTTTTTAAGAGGTCTCGAGAAAAATGGCCAGAATTAAACCACACACCCGAAGCCAGATCCGCCCCTTTGATAACACTGGTAAACAGTGATTTCATTGCCAGTGATATTTGAATCATTTTATACAAAGTCAACTATGCTGATTTAGAATATGTAAGTGCTTTTGCTAGATTGGCTCTATTTTACGAGATAATTAAAATTAATTAAATAATGTATGCACCGTGTTTGGAATTTGTCAAGAATTGCATGAAGTAAAATAGTATACTAACAAATACTAGTGAAAATGTTAATAGTCATGCAGAATTTTGTTTTAAAAGATATGTAATAGTGCTGTTTGCTCGACTTCCTTTTGTGTGTGTCGTTGGGGCAATTGCGCTGGAGGCTCCAACAGTAGTCAGCCATCATATTATGTCCCATCTTCCTTGATATCTCTCCTCCATCACCCTCATATCCTGATGGAACCTCTCGCCTTGTTCCTCACTGAAGTCCCCAAGGTTACCTGGAAATTTGTCTAAATGACTATGCAGGTAATGTACCTTGATGCTTATATTTGCTCCAATGTTTCTGAAGTTAGCGAGCATATCTTGTACCAGTTTTTCGTAATTCTCTGCTTTGTTATTACCTAAGAAGTTCCTTACAACTGAAACAAAACTGTTCCATGAAGAAGCTTCAAGGTGATCCGTGAAATCTGTAAAATTTTGATCGTTGATGAGTTTTCGAATCTGAGGACCGTCAAAAATCCCAAAGCCTTAACAAATTGTTTCATTAAACCTAATTTGATATGAAGCGGTGGGAGAGTGATCTTATTTTGTCAACCAGTGGCTTGTTGGTGATATTTTCTTTACCTACAGTCATGGTTTCCCTTGCAGGCCATGTCACTCTTGTCCAATGATCTTGCCTTGCCCTGCTATCCCAAAGGCACATGAAGCACGGGTATTTTGTGTATCCTGACTGCTACCCAAGCAAGAAGTTTACCATTTTTAGATCAACACAATTTAACCACTGATGCTCATAATAACAGACTTTCTGCAATACTGTTTTCATATTCTCATACTCTTCTTTAGGTGTTGTTGAGTGAGCAATAGGAAGAGATGCGTAACGGTTACCATTGTGTATCAGAACACATTTCAAGCTTCTGATGGAACTGTCTATAAAAAGACGCCAGTCTTCGGAATGGTAGTCTTGTAGTCCCATTTGGAGCAGAAATCCAAGGATGTCATTACAGTAAACAAGATCTTCCTCTTGGCTGAAATATGGAAGAAGAAACTCTTCTCTTTTCCGATAAGAAATTTTAAAAATTCTTGTTTGAGAAAATTTCTTTCATTGAGCCTGGACGCTAAAAGCTCAGATGTTTGCTTGGGCATATTTAGATATCGTATCAGGTCATTGAGTTCTTCTTGACTAAATGGTTGAGGTGTTGAAGAACTTCCTTCATAATCGCTTCCACTTTTTTCACCTGCCATAAACTCCAGATCTTGCCCCTCGTCAGAGTCTGATGGTGAAAGCTCTAATAATCCACTAAACACTGGTATAGGAACTTCACTGCTATGTGGAATTGGTCTCCTTGCAGATTCAAGATCAGGATAATCTCACTTAGATTTCTTGTGGCGATTGAAGACTTTAACATTCACAATACAAAAATAGCAATCACCAAAATGGTCTTTCGGCTCTCGCCATACCATTGGTACACCGAAACTTAGACTTTTCTTCTCATCATTTGTCCACTGCAGCATCATCGTGATGAACTCATGATGTCTGTAGAAAGCAGCTATAAAAGAGAAAAAACTAAACAAAGTTATAACTTGGTATAGTTAAATTAAACAACAGACACCAGACTTATTGCATTTGTTTTACACAAACGGTACAATCATATTTTCAAGGGTGTCCAATATCTCAGAAACTAGAGCCAATTCAGCAAAAGCAGTGGCAGTTTTGAAATCAGCACCCATGAATTGCTATAAATTCATTCAAACATTCTTGGTAACTCGCAAAAATGTTTTTTTGTTGGGCTGTGTAATCGTGTCTGATTCGATTAAAGAATTTATTAAATGTCAACTTGAGGCCAGTCATTCATGTGATGATTATTTGGAATTTCTTCTGCTTGCTGCATAAATGGTTGGGTTGGAGGTTGATGTCAGCATTCGCAGACCTGGTGCCCTACATAGGGCAAGGTGGATGGCGAAAGCAATCTATGCATTGAAAATCGATCTATTGTTTGCAGGCAATGAAACCATCTTTCAGTTAACAGCTCGAAAATTACAAGGTAATCAGCGCTTTAATCGGTTTACCATATGTGTTTATCTTCAATCATCGTTTTTGTGAAGGTTGTAAAATTGGTATTGATGTTGGGGTCTGACTGCAGTTGCAGTTAGACTGAACTTGCAGGCGCTGCTGTGGTAGCGTGTCACTTATTCCGCACACAAACAATTCTCAAATTAATGCTCAACGCAATGTTTCTGATTCTTCATTTATTACCAAACACAGACTTTAACAATATTATAAAACTTTGGACGAAGGTATGTAATACAGGCACATCTTAGAAAGATCAAATAATATATATGACTTGCTATGTGAAAGCAAATATATTAACTTCTTCTAGAGTTAAATAAAAATACGTCCTATGCGTTCAGGATCTAAAAAGTAACTGCCTCTATCACCAAGGCTTGTTTCTAAGCAAAATCTTAAATGACGTCAAACTAGAAAAAACTACGTCACATAACAATATAAAAATTCATACTCTCTAGAGTTACTTAAAAAGTGTGATTAACACACATGCACAAACTAAATCAATTATTGGATATTTATATCAACCTTAACTCCTCGACAGTTTTCATGCAGGCTCACCGCAGATGCACCTGTGAATGATATCTTGTTGATAAAGCGTTTATACGAATATGATGATGCTGTTATTCGATCGACTGGATTGAAAATGATAGTGCGTCACTCGTGGTACTTGAGTCCGGAACTGTCGACGCTTGCGTTATTTTAAACCCTTTTGTCGGACAAAGAAAAAACTGGCCTTGTTCGGACAATGCAATCAGAACGTGGACCGCATCTCATAAAAACACTATCAAAAAATGGTTGATTTGCGTGCTTCTACCACATTTTTTGAAACATCCAACATTGATGCCAGTTTTCTAGATGTTCCTCTTGAAGCCTGGTCAGATACACCATCTTTTAAAGTTGCAGCAGATTTTGTAAAGAATCTGGCTTGTATCAATGACTCTGCAGAGCGAAGTGTAGCATTGATACAAAATTTCAATGCCAGTATCACCAAGAATGAAGAACAAAGACAATTTTTGCTCCAAGTGGTTGAAAAACATCGGAAAAATTGTGCAGAGTGTAATTGTGAACAGCTGGCTAAAATTTAAATTTGAAGAACTTTTTTTAAATTTGTGTCTACCCTACAGTACAAAGTACAAAATAAATAGCAGGAATGCTTATTTGCATTGCTTATTTTTATTTTTTTTAAGTAGATTGACATTGATTCAAGAATTAACTTGACAAAATGAATAAAATTTTGTTTTTCATCATTTTTTACTTAAATTTCAAATTTAAAAATATAAACCATTCAAGATTTATATATTTTGTTTCATTTAATATTATAAACAATTCTTAGCATCGATTTGTTACTTAATATATCAGTTTCGCATATAATGCAACATTAACGCTGTATTAGATTTGACCGCGAATGATTTTACACCAAAATCTGGAACTTTAAACCTCTAGGGGGACCTCTAAACATTGTTCAAATGAGCTGAAATTTTGCAGGTTAACTACTGTTACCATACAGATATATTCTGTGGGGTGAGACATCAACATTTCAAAACTTCATTTTTTTGGGACACCCTAATATATATATATATATATATATATATATATATATATATATATATATATATAATATCATTCAAATTATTGTAGTTTTTATTAAAACAGATAGCATTTTAACATTGTCAAACGTAAATAATAGTAATAAACGGAAGTGAAAAAATAATCGAGCAATTTTTTGTTTAATAGTACAATGTAAATTTCCTTTCGTTCGTGTGTTGTGTGGCTGAATGGATAAGCTGTTTCGATTTATCTTTATTTTAATGCTTACTATCCAGGTTCGATTCCTCTAAGGGACTTTTTTTTTAATTGTTTTTTTTTCCAGAATGTATCCTTTTCGTTGTTTTAATGAAAAGTTACTAATTAGATCTCTTTGAATTTTTTTTAAATAATTTATCTTTTAGGATGTTGTAAGAAAAAGAAATAACAACTAATTAGATTTTTAATTATTTCATAACTTAAAAAAAAAAATATTTTTTTTTGAAAATATGTATCAAAGCTGAACACAGAGGCGTACCTAGGGTGGGGGAGGAGGTCCGAAATCGAAAGTCCCGCAGGGTCCGGCTTGAGGGGAGCCCCCAAAGTTTTTTTTTTACATTAAATATTGAGTACATAATCTCATGTCTTGATATCGAATGTCAAAATCAGGACAAGCCCCCATGCCCACAAATCCCTAGGTTTGGCACTGGCTTTACAATAGTCTATCTTCATGCAAAAGCTTTGCAGGGTACCCTAGGCCCCAGCTTGAAGGGAGCCCCCAAAATTATTTTTGACATTAAATATTAAGTACATAATCTCATGTCATGGTATCGAATGTCAAAATGCAGGGGCCTCAAAAGAGACCAAGCACTGGTTGAACAATAGTCTATCTATATGCAAATGCCTTGTAGTGTACAATATGATTGTGTGACGTGGTGGCTGAATGGCTAAGCAACATGGGGTTTTATTTTTATTCTGACTATCCAGGTTCGATACCTCTCTTTGACATTTTTTTATTTATTGTTTTTTTTTAGAATTTATCCTTTTGGTTTGTTTAATGAAAAGTAACTAATTAGATCTCTTTGACATTTTTTATTGAATAGATTTATCCTTTAGGATGTTGTAAGAAAAAGAAACAACAACTAATTAGGTATTTCATAACTTAAAAAAAAACTTTTTGAAAGTATGTATCAAAGCTGAACACAGAGGCGTACGTAGGGTGGGGGGGTCCAAAATCAAAAGTCCCGCCGGCCAGCCTGAGGGGAGCCCCCAAAACTATTTTTACATTAAATATTAGGTACACAATCTCATGGCATGGTATCGAACGTCAAAATGCAGGGGCCCCAAAAGAGGTCATGCCCACGGGCCCCAGAATCACTTAGTTTGGCACTGGCTTTACAATCGTCTATCTTCATGCAAAGGCTTTGCAGGGTACAGCTAGTATTTCAATAATACATACAAGGCAGATCAATGGTTATTTGCATTAAATATTGTTATAGAAATTTTACAAGTATCTAATTATAAAGCAGCTAAGCTTGTCCGGGTCGCTGGCGGCGGGCGGTGTGTGGGGAATCCATTCTATAAATAAACGACCTCCAGAAATAATAAATAAAACAATAGTATTTGATAAAGTAATCACGTGATCAGCAAGGTCACGAAAACATAATTCAAAATGGCGCTTGCGTCGAATCGATTCGATATTTATTTTTTTAAAAATCTACAGTTTTAAATAGTTTCTGTGTTTTTTTAAATTATGAAATGTAAAGGTCCTTAATATTAAATAATAATATATAATATCATTCCAATTATTTTAGTTTCTATCAGACTAGGTCACTAGCGAGCGCGTTCGTAAATAACCTATGACGTCCCGATGGTACAATTTTTTTTTGCAGAATGGGAGCGCCGTCGCTTTAAATAAAAAAAAAATCCTCTATGACTTCATTTCCCGATGAGTGCTGTATCGTGCCTTTGCACTACTTTTCAGAGCAATTTTTAATGCTTTGTTTTGATTTTAACTATAAATAGAATTCAGGGCAAAACGCTATAAATAAAAATCCTCTGTGACGTCAAATAAAAAATAATAATTCTGCACTTGATTTCACGTAAATCGACTACGCATTTCACGTTAATCGGCTGCGCATTTGATAATCATGCTCATCTATTATAGTTTGTTAACATTGTGTACTGGAGGTTATTGTTCCCTCGATGGATTACTTTTTGATGATGGTTTGTTGGTTATGGCAGCCACATCTTTTAACTTATGAAATGTAGGTCATTTCTGCACATTAGGAAGGTGGCATAAATCAGCACCTAATAAAATTAATTAAATTGATTAGGAAGGGGTTTAACATTGCACCTAGATTTCCCAGGCAACGCCGGGCTTAATATCTAGTAATATTATAATCAAACACAATTGCTTATTTTTTCATCGGAACGAATCGATTTTTTCTGTGAAAGTGATGTAAGATGGATTCAAACTACAACAGTTGCTAACGGGTTAAAGCAAAGAGAGATTGTTTTAATTAACCCACTGGAGGTTCGATCTATTATTGACTAATAATTACAAAGGATATATTTGAACGAAGAGAGAAAAAATCTTCTAGAGATGTTTTGGTAAAATTGATTTACAAGCTGATAATGAAGAACCGTTGCACATTTCTCTGACATGTTTACATATTTTAATGTTTGGACTATAGTGTAATATTTCACTTAAGCTGGGCCTTGGATTTCACACAAACTAATTATGTGGCTATAACATTTCATTGACCGATTCAGGTTACCAAATATTCTCTCAACTACCGATTCAAATTCATTTTCCGATTCATTCATATTCTAAATTAGTTAGATTTTGGACAATTATTGTAAAGTAAAATCGGATGAATAAAATCATATATTGATAATGTTTCAGATTATTGCGATTCCAGAATCCGATTGCAGTAAATAGTTCAAACACTAATTGAAATAAACTCATTTATTACATGGGCTAATCGAATCAGTGTGTCCTCAGTTCCATAAACATACATTTATTTACAGACGCAGACAGTTAGTTCAAGACACAAATATTTAGTTCCAGTCACATACTTTCAGTTACAGACAAAGACATCTAGTTCCAGACAAAGGTACGTAGTGTGAAACGCAGCCATTTAGTTCAAGACAAAGTTGTTAAGTTTCAGTCACAGACATTTAGTTCAAGGCACACATATTTAGTTCCAGACACATATATTTAGTTCCATAACATACATTATTTTCAAGACACAGTTGTTTAGTACCTGACACAGATATTTATTTCAAAAAATGGAAATTTTTACAGACACAGAGATTTAGCTACAAAAACGGACTTAAAGTTCCAGACACAGACATTTAGTTACATACAAATACATTTAGTTACATACACATACATTTAGTTACCTACAAATACATTTAGTTACCTACACAGACATTTAGTTTCATACACATACATTTAGTTACCTACACAGACATTTAATTACCTACACATACATTTAGTTACCTACACAGGCATTTAGTTACACACACATACATTTAGTTACCTACACAGACATTTAGTTGAAGACACATACATTTAGTTACATACACATACATTTAGTTACCTACACATAGATTTAGTTACCTACACAGACATTTAGTTACCTACACAGACATTTAGTTACATACACATACATTGAGTTACATGCAAAGACATTTAGTTACCTACACAGACATTTAGTTACAAACACAGACATTTAGTTACATACACAGACATTGAGTTACATACAGAGACATTGAGCTACATGCACAGACAGACATTTAGTTACATACACAGACATTTAGTTACATACACAGAAATTTAGTTACATACACTGACATTTAGTTCCATACACATACATTTAGTTACATAAACACATATTTAGTTACATACACAGATATTTAGTTACATACACAGACATTTAGTTACATACACATACATAGTTCCATACACAGACCTTTAGTTACATACACAGACATTTAGTTACCTACACAGACATTTAGTTACATACACAGACAATAATTACATACACAGACATTTAGTTACATACATAGACATTTAGTTACATACACAGACATTTAGTTACCTACACATACATTTAGTTCCATACACATACACTTAGTTACATACACAGACATTTAGTTACCTACACAGACATTTAGTTACCTACACAGACATTTAGTTCCATACACAGTTTTTTAGTTACATACACAGACATTTAGTTACATACACATACATTTAGATACATGCACATACATTTAGTTCCATACACATACATTTAGTTACATACACGGACATTTAGTTACCTACACAGACATTTAGTTACCTACACAGACATTTAGTTACATACACAGACATTGAGTTACCTACACAGACATTTAGTTCCATATACATAGATTTAGTTACCTACACAGGCATTTAGTTACCTAAAAAGACATATAGTTCCATACACATACATTTAGTTACCTACACAGACATTTAGTTACCTACACAGACCTTTAGTTACCTACACAGACATTTAGTTACCTACATAGACATTTAGTTACATAAACAGACATTTAGTTACTTAAACAGACATTTAGTAACATACACAAACATTTAGTTACCTACACATACATTTAGTTCCATACACATACACTTAGTTACATACACAGACATTTAGTTACCTACACAGACATTTAGTTGCCTACACAGACATTTAGTTACATACACAGACATTAAGTTACATACTCAGACATTTAGTTCCATACACATACATTTAATTACCTACACAAACATTTAGTTATCTACACAGACATTTAGTTACCTACACAGACATTTAGTTACATACACAGACATTTAGTTACATACACAGACATTTAGTTACATACACATACATTTAGTTACATACACAGACATCCAGTTACTTACACAGACATTTAGTAACATACACAGACATTTAGTTACCTACACATACATTTAGTTCCATACACATACACTTAGTTACATACACAGATATTTAGTTATCTAAAAAGACATTTAGTTACCTACACAGACATTTAGTTCCATACACAGATTTTTAGTTACATACACAGACATTTAGTTACCTACACATACATTTAGATACATGCACATATATTTAGTTCCATACACATACATTTAGTTACATACACAGACATTTAGTTACCTACAAAGACATTTAGTTACCTACACAGACATCTAGTTACATACACAGACATTGAGTTACCTGCACAGACATTTAGTTCCATACACATAGATTTAGTTACCTACACAGACATTTAGTTACCTAAACAGACATTTAGTTCCATACACATACATTTAGTTACCTACACAGACATTTAGTTACCTACACATACATTGAGTTACATACACATACATTTAGTTACCTACACAGACACTTAGTTACATACACAGACATTTAGTTACCTACACAGACATTTAGTTACATACACATACATTGAGTTACATGCACAGATATTTTGTTACCTACACGGACATTTAGTTACAAACACAAACATTTAGTTACATACACAGACATTGAGTTACATACACAGACATTGAGCTACATGCACAGACAGACATTTAGTTACATACACAGACATTTAGTTACATACACAGAAATTTAGTTACATACACTGACATTTAGTTCCATACACATACATTTAGTTACATAAACAGACATTTAGTTACATACACAGACATTTAGTTACATACACAGATATTTAGTTACATACACATACATAGTTCCATACACAGACATTTATTTACCTACACAGACATTTAGTTACCTACGCAGATATTTAGTAACATACACAGACATTTATTTACCTACACAGACATTTAGTTTTATACACAGACAATAATTACATACACAGACATTTAGTTACATACATAGACATTTAGTTACATACACATAAATTTATTAACCTACACATACATTTAGTTACATACACTACATTTAGTTACATACACAGACATTTAGTTACATACACAGACATTTAGTTACATACACATACATTTAATTACCTACACATACATTGAGTTATCTACACAGACATTTAGTTACCTACACAGACATTTAGTTACATACACAGACATTTAGTTACATACACAGACATTTAGTTACCTACACAGACATTTAGTTACAAACACAGACATTTAGTTTCATACACAGACATTTAGCTACATACAGATACATTTAGTTACCTACACAGACATTTAATTACCAACACAGACATTTAGTTACATACACAGACATTTAGTTACATACACAGACATTTAGTTACCTACACAGACATTTAGTTACATACACAGACATTTAGTTACATACACATACATTTAGTTACCTACACAGACATTTAGTTCTATAAACAGACATTTAGTTACCTACACAGACATTTAGTTACATACACAGACATATAGTTACTTACACAGACATTTAGTAACATACACAGACATTTAGTTACCTACACATACATTTAGTTCCATACACATACACTTAGTTACATACAAAGACATTTAGTTATCTACACAGACATTTAGTTACCTACACATACATTTAGTTACATACACAGACATTTAGTTACAGACACAGACATTGAGTTACATACACAGACATTGAGTTACATGCACAGACAGACATTTAGTTACATACACAGACATTTAGTTACCTACACAGACATTAAGTTACATACACAGACATTTAGTTACATACACAGACATTTAGTTACCTAGACAGACATTTAGTTACATACACATACATTTAGTTACCTACACATACATTTAGTTACAGACACAGACATTTAGTTACATACACAGACATTTAGTTACATACACAGACATTTAGTTACATACACAGACATTTAGCTACATACACAGACATTTAGTTACCTACACAGACATTTAGTTACCTACACAGACATTTTGTTACAAACACATACATTTAGTTACATACTCAGACATTTAGTTCCATACACATACATTTAGTTACCTACACATACATTTAGCTATCCACACAGACATTTAGTTACCTACACAGACATTTAGTTACATACACAGACATTTAGTTACATACACATACATTAAGTTACATACACAGACATTTAGTTACTTACACAGACATTTAGTTACATACACAGACATTTAGTAACATACACATACATTTAGTTCCATACACAGACATTTAGTTACATACACAGACATTTAGTTACCTACACAGACATTTAGTTACCTACACATACATTTAGTTACCTACACAGACATTTAGTTACATACACAGACATTTAGTTTCATACACAGACATTTAGTTACATACACAGACATTGATTTACTACACAGAAATTTAGTTCCATACACATAGATTTAGTTACCTACACAGACATTTAGTTACCTAATCAGACATTTAGTTCCATACACAGACATTTAGTTACATACACAGACATTTATTTACATACACATACATTTAGTTACCTACACAGACATTTAAATCTATACACAGACATTAAGTTACCTACACAGACATTTAGTTACCTACACAGACATTTAGTTACCTACACAGACATTTAGTTACAGACACAGACATTTAGTTCCATACACATTTTTATAGTTACATACACAGACATTTATTTACCTACACAGACATTTAGTTACCTACACAGACATTTAGTTTCATACACATAGACATTTAGTTATTTACACAGACATTTAGTTACATACACAGACATTTAGTTACAGACACAGACATTGAGTTACATACACAGACATTTAGTTACCTACACAGACATTTAGTTACCTACACAGACATTTTGTTACATACACATACATTTAGTTACATACTCAGACATTTAGTTCCATACACATACATTTAATTACCTACACATACATTTAGTTATCTACACAGACATTTAGTTACCTACACAGACATTTAGTTACATGCACAGACATTTAGTTACATATACATACATTTAGTTACATACACAGACATCTAGTTACTTACACAGACATTTAGTTACATACACAGACATTTAGTAACATACACATACATTTAGTTCCATACACAGACATTTAGTTACATACACAGATATTTTGTTACCTACACGGACATTTAGTTACAAACACAAACATTTAGTTACATACACAGACATTGAGTTACATACACAGACATTGAGCTACATGCACAGACAGACATTTAGTTACATACACAGACATTTAGTTACATACACAGAAATTTAGTTACATACACTGACATTTAGTTCCATACACATTGATTTAGTTACATAAACAGACATTTAGTTACCTACACAGACATTTAGTTACATACACAGACATTTAGTTTCATACACAGACATTGAGTTACCTACACAGAAATTTAGTTCCATACACATAGATTTAGTTACCTACACAGACATTTAGTTACCTAATAAGACATTTAGTTCCATACACAGACATTTAGTTACATACACAGACATTTATTTACATACACATACATTTTGTTACCTACACAGACATTTAAATCTATACACAGACATTTAGTTACCTACACAGACATTTAGTTACCTACACAGACATTTAGTTACCTACACAGACAATTAGTTACAGAAACAGACATTTAGTTCCATACACATTTTTATAGTTGCATACACAGACATTTATTAACCTACACAGACATTTAGTTACCTACACAGACATTTAGTTTCATACACATAGACATTTAGTTATTTACACAGACATTTAGTTACATACACAGACATTTAGTTACAGACACAGACATTGAGTTACATGCACAGACAGATATTAAGTTACCTACACATACATTTAGTTACAGACACAGACATTTAGTTACATACACAGACATTTAGTTACATACACAGACATTTAGTTACATACACAGACATTTAGTTACATACACAGACATTTAGCTACATACACAGACATTTAGTTACCTACACAGACATTTAGTTACCTACACAGACATTTTGTTACAAACACATACATTTAGTTACATACTCAGACATTTAGATCCATACACATACATTTAATTACCTACACATAAATTTAGTTTTCTACACAGACATTTAGTTACCTACACAGACATTTAGTTACATACACAGACATTTAGTTACATACACATACATTTAGTTACATACACAGACATTTAGTTACTTACACAGACATTTAGTTACATACACAGACATTTAGTAACATACACATACATTTAGTTCCATACACAGACATTTAGTTACATACACAGACATTTAGTTACCTACACATACATTTAGTTACCTACACAGACATTTAGTTACATACACAGACATTTAGTTTCATACACAGACATTTAGTTACATACACAGACATTGAGTTACCTACACAGAAATTTAGTTCCATACACATAGATTTAGTTACCTACACAGACATTTAGTTACCTAATGAGACATTTAGTTCCATACACAGACATTTAGTTACATACACAGACATTTATTTACATACACATACATTTAGTTACCTACACAGACATTTAATTCTATACACAGACATTTAGTTACCTACACAGACATTTAGTTACCTACACAGACATTTAGTTACCTACACAGACATTTAGTTACAGACACAGACATTTAGTTCCATACACATTTTTATAGTTACATACACAGACATTTATTTACCTACACAGACATTTAGTTACCTACACAGACATTTAGTTTCATACACATAGACATTTAGTTATTTACACAGACATTTAGTTACATACACAGACATTTAGTTACAGACACAGACATTGAGTTACATACACAGACATTTAGTTACCTACACAGAAATTTAGTTACCTACACAAACATTTTGTTACATACACATACATTTAGTTACATACTCAGACATTTAGTTCCATACACATACATTTAATTACCTACACATACATTTAGTTATCTACACAGACATTTAGTTACCTACACAGACATTTAGTTACATGCACAGACATTTAGTTACATATACATACATTTAGTTACATACACAGACATCTAGTTACTTACACAGACATTTAGTTACATACACAGACATTTAGTAACATACACATACATTTAGTTCCATACACAGACATTTAGTTACATACACAGATATTTTGTTACCTACACGGACATTTAGTTACAAACACAAACATTTAGTTACATACACAGACATTGAGTTACATACACAGACATTGAGCTACATGCACAGACAGACATTTAGTTACATACACAGACATTTAGTTACATACACAGAAATTTAGTTACATACACTGACATTTAGTTCCATACACATACATTTAGTTACATAAACAGACATTTAGTTACATACACAGACATGTAGTTACATACATAGATATTTAGTTAAATACACATACATTTAGTTACCTACACAGACATTTAAATCTATACACAGACATTTAGTTACCTACACAGACATTTAGTTACCTACACAGACATTTAGTTACCTACACGGACAATTAAATACAGACTCAGACATTTAGTTCCATACACATTTTTATAGTTACATACACAGACATTTATTAGCCTACACAGACATTTAGTTACCTACACAGACATTTAGTTTCATACACATAGACATTTAGTTATTTATACAGACATTTAGTTACATACACAGACATTTAGTTACAGACACAGACATTGAGTTACATGCACAGACAGATATTAAGTTACATACACAGACATTTAGTTACCTACACAGACGTTTAGTTACCTACACAGACATTTAGTTCCATACACAGACATTTAGTTACATACACAGACATTTAGTTACCTACTCAGACATTTAGTTACCTACACAGACATTTTGTTACATACACATACATTTAGTTACATACTCAGACATTTAGTTCCATACACATACATTTAATTACCTACACATACATTTAGTTATCTACACAGACATTTAGTTACCTACACAGACATTTAGTAACATACACAGACATTTAGTTACCTACACATACATTTAGTTCCATACACATACACTTAGTTACATACACAGATATTTTTTTATCTACACAGACATTTAGTTACCTACACAGAAATTTAGTTCCATACACAGATTTTTAGTTACATACACAGACATTTAGTTACCTACACATACATTTAGATACATGCACATATATTTAGTTCCATACACATACATTTAGTTACATACACAGACATTTAGTTACCTACACAGACATTTAGTTACCTAGACAGACATTTAGTTACATACACAGACATTGAGTTACCTGCACAGACATTTAGTTCCATACACATAGATTTAGTTACCTACACAGACATTTAGTTACCTAAACAGACATTTAGTTACATACACATACATTTAGTTACCTACACAGACATTTAGTTACCTACACATACATTTAGTTACATACACATACATTTAGTTACCTACACAGACACTTAGTTACATACTCAGACATTTAGTTACCTACAAAGACATTTAGTTACATACACATACATTGAGTTACATGCACAGATATTTTGTTACCTACACGGACATTTAGTTACAAACACAGACATTTAGTTACATACACAGACATTGAGTTACATACACAGACATTGAGCTACATGCACAGACAGACATTTAGTTACATACACAGACATTTAGTTACATACACAGAAATTTAGTTACATACACAGACATTTAGTTCCATACACATACATTTAGTTACATAAACAGACATTTAGTTACATACACAGACATTTAGTTACATACACAGATATTTAGTTACATACACATACATAGTTCCATACACAGACATTTAGTTACCTACACAGACATTTAGTTACCTACGCAGATATTTAGTAACATACACAGACATTTATTTACCTACACAGACATTTAGTTACATACACAAACAATAATTACATACACAGACATTTAGTTACATACATAGACATTTAGTTACATACACATACATTTATTAACCTACACATACATTTAGTTACATACACTACATTTAGTTACATACACAGACATTTAGTTACATACACAGACATTTAGTTACATACACATACATTTAATTACCTACACATACATTGAGTTATCTACAAAGACATTTAGTTACCTACACAGACATTTAGTTACATACACAGACATTTAGTTACATACACAGACATTTAGTTACATACACATACATTTAGTTACATACACAGACATCTAGTTACTTACACAGACATTTAGTTACATACACAGACATTTAGTTTCATACACAGACATTTAGCTACATACAGATACATTTAGTTACCTACACAGACATTTAATTACCAACACAGACATTTAGTTACATACACAGACATTTAGTTACATACACAGACATTTAGTTTCCTACACAGACATTTAGTTACATACACAGACATTTAGTTACATACACATACATTTAGTTACCTACACAGACATTTAGTTCTATACACAGACAGTTAGTTACCTACACAGACATTTAGTTACATACACAGACATCTAGTTACTTACACAGACATTTAGTAACATACACAGACATTTAGTTACCTACACATACATTTAGTTCCATACACATACACTTAGTTACATACAAAGACATTTAGTTATCTGCACAGACATTTAGTTACCTACACATACATTTAGTTACATACACAGACATTTAGTTACAGACACAGACATTGAGTAACATACACAGACATTGAGTTACATGCACAGACAGACATTTAGTTACATACACAGACATTTAGTTACCTACACAGACATTAAGTTACATACACAGACATTTAGTTACATACACAGACATTTAGTTACCTAGACAGACATTTAGTTACATACACATACATTTAGTTACCTACACATACATTTAGTTACAGACACAGACATTTAGTTACATACACAGACATTTAGTTACATACACAGACATTTAGTTACATACACAGACATTTAGTTACATACACAGACATTTAGCTACATACACAGACATTTAGTTACCTACACAGACATTTAGTTACCTACACAGACATTTTGTTACAAACACATACATTTAGTTACATACTCAGACATTTAGTTCCATACACATACATTTAATTACCTACACATACATTTAGTTATCTACACAGACATTTAGTTACCTACACAGACATTTAGTTACATACACAGACATTTAGTTACATACACATACATTTAGTTACATACACAGACATTTAGTTACTTACACAGACATTTAGTTACATACACAGACATTTATTAACATACACATACATTTAGTTCCATACACAGACATTTAGTAACATACACAGACATTTAGTTACCTACACATACATTTAGTTCCATACACATACACTTAGTTACATACACAGATATTTTTTTATCTACACAGACATTTAGTTACCTACACAGAAATTTAGTTCCATACACAGATTTTTAGTTACATACACAGACATTTAGTTACCTACACATACATTTAGATACATGCACATATATTTAGTTCCATACACATACATTTAGTTACATACACAGACATTTAGTTACCTACACAGACATTTAGTTACCTAGACAGACATCTAGTTACATACACAGACATTGAGTTACCTGCACAGACATTTAGTTCCATACACATAGATTTAGTTACCTACACAGACATTTAGTTACCTAAACAGACATTTAGTTACATACACATACATTTAGTTACCTACACAGACATTTAGTTACCTACACATACATTTAGTTACATACACATACATTTAGTTACCTACACAGACACTTAGTTACATACTCAGACATTTAGTTACCTACAAAGACATTTAGTTACATACACATACATTGAGTTACATGCACAGATATTTTGTTACCTACACGGACATTTAGTTACAAACACAGACATTTAGTTACATACACAGACATTGAGTTACATACACAGACATTGAGCTACATGCACAGACAGACATTTAGTTACATACACAGACATTTAGTTACATACACAGAAATTTAGTTACATACACAGACATTTAGTTCCATACACATACATTTAGTTACATAAACAGACATTTAGTTACATACACAGACATTTAGTTACATACACAGATATTTAGTTACATACACATACATAGTTCCATACACAGACATTTAGTTACCTACACAGACATTTAGTTACCTACGCAGATATTTAGTAACATACACAGACATTTATTTACCTACACAGACATTTAGTTACATACACAAACAATAATTACATACACAGACATTTAGTTACATACATAGACATTTAGTTACATACACATACATTTATTAACCTACACATACATTTAGTTACATACACTACATTTAGTTACATACACAGACATTTAGTTACATACACAGACATTTAGTTACATACACATACATTTAATTACCTACACATACATTGAGTTATCTACACAGACATTTAGTTACCTACACAGACATTTAGTTACATACACAGACATTTAGTTACATACACAGACATTTAGTTACATACACATACATTTAGTTACATACACAGACATCTAGTTACTTACACAGACATTTAGTTACATACACAGACATTTAGTTTCATACACAGACATTTAGCTACATACAGATACATTTAGTTACCTACACAGACATTTAATTACCAACACAGACATTTAGTTACATACACAGACATTTAGTTACATACACAGACATTTAGTTTCCTACACAGACATTTAGTTACATACACAGACATTTAGTTACATACACATACATTTAGTTACCTACACAGACATTTAGTTCTATACACAGACAGTTAGTTACCTACACAGACATTTAGTTACATACACAGACATCTAGTTACTTACACAGACATTTAGTAACATACACAGACATTTAGTTACCTACACATACATTTAGTTCCATACACATACACTTAGTTACATACAAAGACATTTAGTTATCTACACAGACATTTAGTTACCTACACATACATTTAGTTACATACACAGACATTTAGTTACAGACACAGACATTGAGTTACATACACAGACATTGAGTTACATGCACAGACAGACATTTAGTTACATACACAGACATTTAGTTACCTACACAGACATTAAGTTACATACACAGACATTTAGTTACATACACAGACATTTAGTTACCTAGACAGACATTTAGTTACATACACATACATTTAGTTACCTACACATACATTTAGTTACAGACACAGACATTTAGTTACATACACAGACATTTAGTTACATACACAGACATTTAGTTACATACACAGACTTTTAGTTACATACACAGTCATTTAGCTACATACACAGACATTTAGTTACCTACACAGACATTTAGTTACCTACACAGACATTTTGTTACAAACACATACATTTAGTTACAAACTCAGACATTTAGTTCCATACACATACATTTAATTACCTACACATACATTTAGTTATCTACACAGACATTTAGTTACCTACACAGACATTTAGTTACATACACAGACATTTAGTTACATACACATACATTTAGTTACATACACAGACATTTAGTTACTTACACAGACATTTAGTTACATACACAGACATTTATTAACATACACATACATTTAGTTCCATACACAGACATTTAGTTACATACACAGACATTTAGTTACCTACACAGACATTTAGTTACCTACACATACATTTAGTTACCTACACAGACATTTAGTTACATACACAGACATTTAGTTTCATACACAGACATTTAGTTACATACACAGACATTGAGTTACCTACACAGAAATTTAGTTCCATACACATAGATTTAGTTACCTACACAGACATTTAGTTACCTAATCAGACATTTAGTTCCATACACAGACATTTAGTTACATACACAGACATTTATTTACATACACATACATTTAGTTACCTACACAGACATTTAAATCTATACACAGACATTTAGTTACCTACACAGACATTTAGTTACCTACACAGACATTTAGTTACCTACACAGACATTTAGTTATAGACACAGACATTTAGTTCCATACACATTTTTATAGTTACATACACAGACATTTATTTACCTACACAGACATTTAGTTACCTTCACAGACATTTAGTTTCATACACATAGACATTTAGTTATTTACACAGACATTTAGTTACATACACAGACATTTAGTTACAGACACAGACATTTAGTTACACACACAGACATTTAGTTACCTACTTAGACATTTAGTTACCTACACAGACATTTTGTTACATACACATACATTTAGTTACATACTCAGACATTTAGTTCCATACACATACATTTAATTACCTACACATACATTTAGTTATCTACACAGACATTTAGTTACCTACACAGACATTTAGTTACATACACATACATTTAGTTACATACACTGACATTTAGTTTCATACACAGACATTTAGTTACATACACAGACATTGAGTTAACTACACAGAAATTTTGTTCCATACACATAGATTTAGTTACCTACACAGACATTTAGTTACCTAATCAGACATTTAGTTCCATACACAGACATTTAGTTACATACACAGACATTATTTACATACACATACATTTAGTTACCTAGACAGACATCTAGTTACATACACAGACATTGAGTTACCTGCACAGACATTTAGTTCCATACACATAGATTTAGTTACCTACACAGACATTTAGTTACCTAAACAGACATTTAGTTACATACACATACATTTAGTTACCTACACAGACATTTAGTTACCTACACATACATTTAGATACATGCACATATATTTAGTTCCATACACATACATTTAGTTACATACACAGACATTTAGTTACCTACACAGACATTTAGTTACCTAGACAGACATCTAGTTACATACACAGACATTGAGTTACCTGCACAGACATTTAGTTCCATACACATAGATTTAGTTACCTACACAGACATTTAGTTACCTAAACAGACATTTAGTTACATACACATACATTTAGTTACCTACACAGACATTTAGTTACCTACACATACATTTAGTTACATACACATACATTTAGTTACCTACACAGACACTTAGTTACATACTCAGACATTTAGTTACCTACAAAGACATTTAGTTACATACACATACATTGAGTTACATGCACAGATATTTTGTTACCTACACGGACATTTAGTTACAAACACAGACATTTAGTTACATACACAGACATTGAGTTACATACACAGACATTGAGCTACATGCACAGACAGACATTTAGTTACATACACAGACATTTAGTTACATACACAGAAATTTAGTTACATACACAGACATTTAGTTCCATACACATACATTTAGTTACATAAACAGACATTTAGTTACATACACAGACATTTAGTTACATACACAGATATTTAGTTACATACACATACATAGTTCCATACACAGACATTTAGTTACCTACACAGACATTTAGTTACCTACGCAGATATTTAGTAACATACACAGACATTTATTTACCTACACAGACATTTAGTTACATACACAAACAATAATTACATACACAGACATTTAGTTACATACATAGACATTTAGTTACATACACATACATTTATTAACCTACACATACATTTAGTTACATACACTACATTTAGTTACATACACAGACATTTAGTTACATACACAGACATTTAGTTACATACACATACATTTAATTACCTACACATACATTGAGTTATCTACACAGACATTTAGTTACCTACACAGACATTTAGTTACATACACAGACATTTAGTTACATACACAGACATTTAGTTACATACACATACATTTAGTTACATACACAGACATCTAGTTACTTACACAGACATTTAGTTACATACACAGACATTTAGTTTCATACACAGACATTTAGCTACATACAGATACATTTAGTTACCTACACAGACATTTAATTACCAACACAGACATTTAGTTACATACACAGACATTTAGTTACATACACAGACATTTAGTTTCCTACACAGACATTTAGTTACATACACAGACATTTAGTTACATACACATACATTTAGTTACCTACACAGACATTTAGTTCTATACACAGACAGTTAGTTACCTACACAGACATTTAGTTACATACACAGACATCTAGTTACTTACACAGACATTTAGTAACATACACAGACATTTAGTTACCTACACATACATTTAGTTCCATACACATACACTTAGTTACATACAAAGACATTTAGTTATCTACACAGACATTTAGTTACCTACACATACATTTAGTTACATACACAGACATTTAGTTACAGACACAGACATTGAGTTACATACACAGACATTGAGTTACATGCACAGACAGACATTTAGTTACATACACAGACATTTAGTTACCTACACAGACATTAAGTTACATACACAGACATTTAGTTACATACACAGACATTTAGTTACCTAGACAGACATTTAGTTACATACACATACATTTAGTTACCTACACATACATTTAGTTACAGACACAGACATTTAGTTACATACACAGACATTTAGTTACATACACAGACATTTAGTTACATACACAGACATTTAGTTACATACACAGTCATTTAGCTACATACACAGACATTTAGTTACCTACACAGACATTTAGTTACCTACACAGACATTTTGTTACAAACACATACATTTAGTTACAAACTCAGACATTTAGTTCCATACACATACATTTAATTACCTACACATACATTTAGTTATCTACACAGACATTTAGTTACCTACACAGACATTTAGTTACATACACAGACATTTAGTTACATACACATACATTTAGTTACATACACAGACATTTAGTTACTTACACAGACATTTAGTTACATACACAGACATTTATTAACATACACATACATTTAGTTCCATACACAGACATTTAGTTACATACACAGACATTTAGTTACCTACACAGACATTTAGTTACCTACACATACATTTAGTTACCTACACAGACATTTAGTTACATACACAGACATTTAGTTTCATACACAGACATTTAGTTACATACACAGACATTGAGTTACCTACACAGAAATTTAGTTCCATACACATAGATTTAGTTACCTACACAGACATTTAGTTACCTAATCAGACATTTAGTTCCATACACAGACATTTAGTTACATACACAGACATTTATTTACATACACATACATTTAGTTACCTACACAGACATTTAAATCTATACACAGACATTTAGTTACCTACACAGACATTTAGTTACCTACACAGACATTTAGTTACCTACACAGACATTTAGTTATAGACACAGACATTTAGTTCCATACACATTTTTATAGTTACATACACAGACATTTATTTACCTACACAGACATTTAGTTACCTTCACAGACATTTAGTTTCATACACATAGACATTTAGTTATTTACACAGACATTTAGTTACATACACAGACATTTAGTTACAGACACAGACATTTAGTTACACACACAGACATTTAGTTACCTACTTAGACATTTAGTTACCTACACAGACATTTTGTTACATACACATACATTTAGTTACATACTCAGACATTTAGTTCCATACACATACATTTAATTACCTACACATACATTTAGTTATCTACACAGACATTTAGTTACCTACACAGACATTTAGTTACATACACATACATTTAGTTACATACACTGACATTTAGTTTCATACACAGACATTTAGTTACATACACAGACATTGAGTTAACTACACAGAAATTTTGTTCCATACACATAGATTTAGTTACCTACACAGACATTTAGTTACCTAATCAGACATTTAGTTCCATACACAGACATTTAGTTACATACACAGACATTATTTACATACACATACATTTAGTTACCTACACAGACATTTAAATCTCTACACAGACATTTAGTTACCTACACAGACATTTAGTTACCTACACAGACATTTAGTTACCTACACAGACATTTAGTTACAGACACAGACATTTAGTTCCATACACATTTTTATAGTTACATACACAGACATTTATTTACCTACACAGACATTTAGTTACCTACACAGACATTTAGTTTCATACACATAGACATTTAGTTATTTACACAGACATTTAGTTACATACACAGATATTTAGTTACAGACACAGACATTGAGTTACATGCACAGACAGATATTAAGTTACATACACAGACATTTAGTTACCTACACAGACGTTTAGTTACCTACACAGACATTTAGTTCCATACACAGACATTTAGTTACATACACATACATTTAGTTTCCTACACAGACATTTAGTTCTATACACAGACATTTCGTTACTAACACATACATTTAGTTACATACACAGACATTTAGTTACATACACAGACATTTAGTTTCATACACAGACATTTAGTTACATACACAGACATTGAGTTACCTACACAGAAATTTAGTTCCATACACATAGATTTAGTTACCTACACAGACATTTAGTTACCTAATCAGACATTTAGTTCCATACACAGACATTTAGTTACATACACAGACATTTATTTACATACACATACATTTAGTTACCTACACAGACATTTAAATCTATACACAGACATTTAGTTACCTACACAGACATTTAGTTACCTACACAGACATTTAGTTACCTACACAGACATTTAGTTATAGACACAGACATTTAGTTCCATACACATTTTTATAGTTACATACACAGACATTTATTTACCTACACAGACATTTAGTTACCTTCACAGACATTTACTTTCATACACATAGACATTTAGTTATTTACACAGACATTTAGTTACATACACAGACATTTAGTTACAGACACAGACATTTAGTTACACACACAGACATTTAGTTACCTACTTAGACATTTAGTTACCTACACAGACATTTTGTTACATACACATACATTTAGTTACATACTCAGACATTTAGTTACATACACAGACATTTAGTTACATACACAGACATTTAGCTACATACACAGACATTTAGTTACCTACACAGACATTTAGTTACCTACACAGACATTTTGTTACAAACACATACATTTAGTTACATACTCAGACATTTAGTTCCATACACATACATTTAATTACCTACACATACATTTAGTTATCTACACAGACATTTAGTTACCTACACAGACATTTAGTTACATACACAGACATTTAGTTACATACACATACATTTAGTTACATACACAGACATTTAGTTACTTACACAGACATTTAGTTACATACACAGACATTTATTAACATACACATACATTTAGTTCCATACACAGACATTTAGTTACATACACAGACATTTAGTTACCTACACAGACATTTAGTTACCTACACATACATTTAGTTACCTACACAGACATTTAGTTACATACACAGACATTTAGTTTCATACACAGACATTTAGTTACATACACAGACATTGAGTTACCTACACAGAAATTTAGTTCCATACACATAGATTTAGTTACCTACACAGACATTTAGTTACCTAATCAGACATTTAGTTCCATACACAGACATTTAGTTACATACACAGACATTTATTTACATACACATACATTTAGTTACCTACACAGACATTTAAATCTATACACAGACATTTAGTTACCTACACAGACATTTAGTTACCTACACAGACATTTAGTTACCTACACAGACATTTAGTTATAGACACAGACATTTAGTTCCATACACATTTTTATAGTTACATACACAGACATTTATTTACCTACACAGACATTTAGTTACCTTCACAGACATTTAGTTTCATACACATAGACATTTAGTTATTTACACAGACATTTAGTTACATACACAGACATTTAGTTACAGACACAGACATTTAGTTACACACACAGACATTTAGTTACCTACTTAGACATTTAGTTACCTACACAGACATTTTGTTACATACACATACATTTAGTTACATACTCAGACATTTAGTTCCATACACATACATTTAATTACCTACACATACATTTAGTTATCTACACAGACATTTAGTTACCTACACAGACATTTAGTTACATACACATACATTTAGTTACATACACAGACATTTAGTTTCATACACAGACATTTAGTTACATACACAGACATTGAGTTAACTACACAGAAATTTTGTTCCATACACATAGATTTAGTTACCTACACAGACATTTAGTTACCTAATCAGACATTTAGTTCCATACACAGACATTTAGTTACATACACAGACATTATTTACATACACATACATTTAGTTACCTACACAGACATTTAAATCTCTACACAGACATTTAGTTACCTACACAGACATTTAGTTACCTACACAGACATTTAGTTACCTACACAGACATTTAGTTACAGACACAGACATTTAGTTCCATACACATTTTTATAGTTACATACACAGACATTTATTTACCTACACAGACATTTAGTTACCTACACAGACATTTAGTTTCATACACATAGACATTTATTTATTTACACAGACATTTAGTTACATACACAGATATTTAGTTACAGACACAGACATTGAGTTACATGCACAGACAGATATTAAGTTACATACACAGACATTTTGTTACCTACACAGACGTTTAGTTACCTACACAGACATTTAGTTCCATACACAGACATTTAGTTACATACACATACATTTAGTTTCCTACACAGACATTTAGTTCTATACACAGACATTTCGTTACTAACACATACATTTAGTTACATACACAGACATTTAGTTACATACACAGACATTTAGTTTCATACACAGACATTTAGTTACATACACAGACATTGAGTTACCTACACAGAAATTTAGTTCTATACACATAGATTTAGTTACCTACACAGACATTTAGTTACCTAATCAGACATTTAGTTCCATACACAGACATTTAGTTACATACACAGACATTTATTTACATACACATACATTTAGTTACCTACACAGATATTTAAATCTATACACAGACATTTAGTTACCTACACAGACATTTAGTTACCTACACAGACATTTAGTTACCTACACAGACATTTAGTTATAGACACAGACATTTAGTTCCATACACATTTTTATAGTTACATACACAGACATTTATTTACCTACACAGACATTTAGTTACCTTCACAGACATTTACTTTCATACACATAGACATTTAGTTATTTACACAGACATTTAGTTACATACACAGACATTGAGTTAACTACACAGAAATTTTGTTCCATACACATAGATTTAGTTACCTACACAGACATTTAGTTACCTAATCAGACATTTAGTTCCATACACAGACATTTAGTTACATACACAGACATTATTTACATACACATACATTTAGTTACCTACACAGACATTTAAATCTCTACACAGACATTTAGTTACCTACACAGACATTTAGTTACCTACACAGACATTTAGTTACCTACACAGACATTTAGTTACAGACACAGACATTTAGTTCCATACACATTTTTATAGTTACATACACAGACATTTATTTACCTACACAGACATTTAGTTACCTACACAGACATTTAGTTTCATACACATAGACATTTAGTTATTTACACAGACATTTAGTTACATACACAGATATTTAGTTACAGACACAGACATTGAGTTACATGCACAGACAGATATTAAGTTACATACACAGACATTTAGTTACCTACACTGACGTTTAGTTACCTACACAGACATTTAGTTCCATACACAGACATTTAGTTACATACACATACATTTAGTTACCTACACAGACATTTAGTTCTATACACACACATTTTGTTACTAACACAGACATTTAGTTACCTACACAGACATTTTGTTACCTACACAGACATTTAGTTACATACACAGACATTTAGTTCCATACACATACATTTACTTACCTACACAGACATTTAGTTACCTACACAGACATTTAGTTACCTACACAGACATTTAGTGACCTACACATACATTTAGTTACCTACACAGACATTTAGTTACCTGCACAGACATTTAGTTCCATACACATTTTTTTAGTTACCTACACAGACATTTATTTACCTACACAGACATTTAGTTACCTACACAGACATTTAGTTACATACAGACATTTAGTTACTTACACAGACATTTAGTTACATACACAGACATTTAGTTACAGACACAGACATTGAGTTACATACACAGACATTGAGTTACATGCACAGACAGACATTTAGTTACATACACAGACATTTAGTTACCTACACAGACATTTAGTTACCTTCACAGACATTTAGTTACATACACAGACATTAAGTTACATACTCAGACATTTAGTTCCATACACAGACATCTAGTTACTTACACAGACATTTAGTTACATACACAGACATTTAGTTACATACACATACATTTAGTTCCATACACAGACATTTAGTTACATACAAATACATTTAGTTACCTACACAGACATTTAGTTACCTACACATACATTAAGTTACCTACACAGACATTTAGTTCTATACACAGACAGTTAGTTACCTACACAGACATTTAGTTACATACACAGACATCTAGTTACTTACACAGACATTTAGTAACATACACAGACATTTAGTTACCTACACATACATTTAGTTCCATACACATACACTTAGTTACATACAAAGACATTTAGTTATCTACACAGACATTTAGTTACCTACACATACATTTAGTTACATACACAGACATTTAGTTACAGACACAGACATTGAGTTACATACACAGACATTGAGTTACATGCACAGACAGACATTTAGTTACATACACAGACATTTAGTTACCTACACAGACATTAAGTTACATACACAGACATTTAGTTACATACACAGACATTTAGTTACCTAGACAGACATTTAGTTACATACACATACATTTAGTTACCTACACATACATTTAGTTACAGACACAGACATTTAGTTACATACACAGACATTTAGTTACATACACAGACATTTAGTTACATACACAGACATTTAGCTACATACACAGACATTTAGTTACCTACACAGACATTTAGTTACCTACACAGACATTTTGTTACAAACACATACATTTAGTTACATACTCAGACATTTAGTTCCATACACATACATTTAATTACCTACACATACATTTAGTTATCTACACAGACATTTAGTTACCTACACAGACATTTAGTTACATACACAGACATTTAGTTACCTACACAGACATTTAGTTACATACACAGACATTTAGTTACTTACACAGACATTTAGTTACATACACAGACATTTATTAACATACACATACATTTAGTTCCATACACAGACATTTAGTTACATACACAGACATTGAGTTAACTACACAGAAATTTTGTTCCATACACATAGATTTAGTTACCTACACAGACATTTAGTTACCTAATCAGACATTTAGTTCCATACACAGACATTTAGTTACATACACAGACATTATTTACATACACATACATTTAGTTACCTACACAGACATTTAAATCTCTACACAGACATTTAGTTACCTACACAGACATTTAGTTACCTACACAGACATTTAGTTACCTACACAGACATTTAGTTACAGAACAGACATTTAGTTCCATACACATTTTTATAGTTACATACACAGACATTTATTTACCTACACAGACATTTAGTTACCTACACAGACATTTAGTTTCATACACATAGACATTTAGTTATTTACACAGACATTTAGTTACATACACAGATATTTAGTTACAGACACAGACATTGAGTTACATGCACAGACAGATATTAAGTTACATACACAGACATTTAGTTACCTACACTGACGTTTAGTTACCTACACAGACATTTAGTTCCATACACAGACATTTAGTTACATACACATACATTTAGTTACCTACACAGACATTTAGTTCTATACACAGACATTTCGTTACTAACACAGACATTTAGTTACCTACACAGACATTTTGTTACCTACACAGACATTTAGTTACATACACAGACATTTAGTTCCATACACATACATTTACTTACCTACACAGACATTTAGTTACCTACACAGACATTTAGTTACCTACACAGACATTTAGTGACCTACACATACATTTAGTTACCTACACAGACATTTAGTTACCTGCACAGACATTTAGTTCCATACACATTTTTTTAGTTACCTACACAGACATTTATTTACCTACACAGACATTTAGTTACCTACACAGACATTTAGTTACATACAGACATTTAGTTACTTACACAGACATTTAGTTACATACACAGACATTTAGTTACAGACACAGACATTGAGTTACATACACAGACATTGAGTTACATGCACAGATAGACATTTAGTTACATACACAGACATTTAGTTACCTACACAGACATTTAGTTACCTACACAGACATTTAGTTCCATACACATTTATTTAGTTACATACACAGTCATTTAGTTACCTACACAGACATTTAGTTACCTTCACAGACATTTAGTTACATACACAGACATTAAGTTACATACTCAGACATTTAGTTCCATACACAGACATCTAGTTACTTACACAGACATTTAGTTACATACACAGACATTTAGTTACATACACATACATTTAGTTCCATACACAGACATTTAGTTACATACAAATACATTTAGTTACCTACACAGACATTTAGTTACCTACACATACATTAAGTTACCTACACAGACATTTAGTTCTATACACAGACAGTTAGTTACCTACACAGACATTTAGTTCCATACACATTTTTATAGTTACATACACAGACATTTATTTACCTACACAGACATTTAGTTACCTACACAGACATTTAGTTTCATACACATAGACATTTAGTTATTTACACAGACATTTAGTTACATACACAGATATTTAGTTACAGACACAGACATTGAGTTACATGCACAGACAGATATTAAGTTACATACACAGACATTTAGTTACCTACACTGACGTTTAGTTACCTACACAGACATTTAGTTCCATACACAGACATTTAGTTACATACACATACATTTAGTTACCTACACAGACATTTAGTTCTATACACAGACATTTCGTTACTAACACAGACATTTAGTTACCTACACAGACATTTTGTTACCTACACAGACATTTAGTTACATACACAGACATTTAGTTCCATACACATACATTTACTTACCTACACAGACATTTAGTTACCTACACAGACATTTAGTTACCTACACAGACATTTAGTGACCTACACATACATTTAGTTACCTACACAGACATTTAGTTACCTGCACAGACATTTAGTTCCATACACATTTTTTTAGTTACCTACACAGACATTTATTTACCTACACAGACATTTAGTTACCTACACAGACATTTAGTTACATACAGACATTTAGTTACTTACACAGACATTTAGTTACATACACAGACATTTAGTTACAGACACAGACATTGAGTTACATACACAGACATTGAGTTACATGCACAGACAGACATTTAGTTACATACACAGACATTTAGTTACCTACACAGACATTTAGTTACCTACACAGACATTTAGTTCCATACACATTTATTTAGTTACATACACAGTCATTTAGTTACCTACACAGACATTTAGTTACCTTCACAGACATTTAGTTACATACACAGACATTAAGTTACATACTCAGACATTTAGTTCCATACACAGACATCTAGTTACTTACACAGACATTTAGTTACATACACAGACATTTAGTTACATACACATACATTTAGTTCCATACACAGACATTTAGTTACATACAAATACATTTAGTTACCTACACAGACATTTAGTTACCTACACATACATTAAGTTACCTACACAGACATTTAGTTCTATACACAGACAGTTAGTTACCTACACAGACATTTAGTTACATACACAGACATCTAGTTACTTACACAGACATTTAGTAACATACACAGACATTTAGTTACCTACACATACATTTAGTTCCATACACATACACTTAGTTACATACAAAGACATTTAGTTATCTACACAGACATTTAGTTACCTACACATACATTTAGTTACATACACAGACATTTAGTTACAGACACAGACATTGAGTTACATACACAGACATTGAGTTACATGCACAGACAGACATTTAGTTAAATACACAGACATTTAGTTACCTACACAGACATTAAGTTACATACACAGACATTTAGTTACATACACAGACATTTAGTTACCTAGACAGACATTTAGTTACATACACATACATTTAGTTACCTACACATACATTTAGTTACAGACACAGACATTTAGTTACATACACAGACATTTAGTTACATACACAGACATTTAGTTACATACACAGACATTTAGCTACATACACAGACATTTAGTTACCTACACAGACATTTAGTTACCTACACAGACATTTTGTTACAAACACATACATTTAGTTACATACTCAGACATTTAGTTCCATACACATACATTTAATTACCTACACATACATTTAGTTATCTACACAGACATTTAGTTACCTACACAGACATTTAGTTACATACACAGACATTTAGTTACCTACACAGACATTTAGTTACATACACAGACATTTAGTTACTTACACAGACATTTAGTTACATACACAGACATTTATTAACATACACATACATTTAGTTCCATACACAGACATTTAGTTACATACACAGACATTGAGTTAACTACACAGAAATTTTGTTCCATACACATAGATTTAGTTACCTACACAGACATTTAGTTACCTAATCAGACATTTAGTTCCATACACAGACATTTAGTTACATACACAGACATTATTTACATACACATACATTTAGTTACCTACACAGACATTTAAATCTCTACACAGACATTTAGTTACCTACACAGACATTTAGTTACCTACACAGACATTTAGTTACCTACACAGACATTTAGTTACAGACACAGACATTTAGTTCCATACACATTTTTATAGTTACATACACAGACATTTATTTACCTACACAGACATTTAGTTACCTACACAGACATTTAGTTTCATACACATAGACATTTAGTTATTTACACAGACATTTAGTTACATACACAGATATTTAGTTACAGACACAGACATTGAGTTACATGCACAGACAGATATTAAGTTACATACACAGACATTTAGTTACCTACACTGACGTTTAGTTACCTACACAGACATTTAGTTCCATACACAGACATTTAGTTACATACACATACATTTAGTTACCTACACAGACATTTAGTTCTATACACAGACATTTCGTTACTAACACAGACATTTAGTTACCTACACAGACATTTTGTTACCTACACAGACATTTAGTTACATACACAGACATTTAGTTCCATACACATACATTTACTTACCTACACAGACATTTAGTTACCTACACAGACATTTAGTTACCTACACAGACATTTAGTGACCTACACATACATTTAGTTACCTACACAGACATTTAGTTACCTGCACAGACATTTAGTTCCATACACATTTTTTAGTTACCTACACAGACATTTATTTACCTACACAGACATTTAGTTACCTACACAGACATTTAGTTACATACAGACATTTAGTTACTTACACAGACATTTAGTTACATACACAGACATTTAGTTACAGACACAGACATTGAGTTACATACACAGACATTGAGTTACATGCACAGACAGACATTTAGTTACATACACAGACATTTAGTTACCTACACAGACATTTAGTTACCTACACAGACATTTAGTTCCATACACATTTATTTAGTTACATACACAGTCATTTAGTTACCTACACAGACATTTAGTTACCTTCACAGACATTTAGTTACATACACAGACATTAAGTTACATACTCAGACATTTAGTTCCATACACAGACATCTAGTTACTTACACAGACATTTAGTTACATACACAGACATTTAGTTACATACACATACATTTAGTTCCATACACAGACATTTAGTTACATACAAATACATTTAGTTACCTACACAGACATTTAGTTACCTACACATACATTAAGTTACCTACACAGACATTTAGTTCTATACACAGACAGTTAGTTACCTACACAGACATTTAGTTACATACACAGACATCTAGTTACTTACACAGACATTTAGTAACATACACAGACATTTAGTTACCTACACATACATTTAGTTCCATACACATACACTTAGTTACATACAAAGACATTTAGTTATCTACACAGACATTTAGTTACCTACACATACATTTAGTTACATACACAGACATTTAGTTACAGACACAGACATTGAGTTACATACACAGACATTGAGTTACATGCACAGACAGACATTTAGCTACATACACAGACATTTAGTTACCTACACAGACATTAAGTTACATACACAGACATTTAGTTACATACACAGACATTTAGTTACCTAGACAGACATTTAGTTACATACACATACATTTAGTTACCTACACATACATTTAGTTACAGACACAGACATTTAGTTACATACACAGACATTTAGTTACATACACAGACATTTAGTTACATACACAGACATTTAGCTACATACACAGACATTTAGTTACCTACACAGACATTTAGTTACCTACACAGACATTTTGTTACAAACACATACATTTAGTTATCTACACAGACATTTAGTTACCTACACAGACATTTAGTTACATACACAGACATTTAGTTACCTACACAGACATTTAGTTACATACACAGACATTTAGTTACTTACACAGACATTTAGTTACATACACAGACATTTATTAACATACACATACATTTAGTTCCATACACAGACATTTAGTTACATCTACAGACATTTAGTTACCTACAAAGACATTTAGTTACCTACACATACATTTAGTTACCTACACAGACATTTAGTTACATACACAGACATTTAGTTTCATACACAGACATTTAGTTACATACACAGACATTGAGTTACCTACACAGAAATTTAGTTCCATACACATAGATTTAGTTACCTACACAGACATTTAGTTACCTAATCAGACATTTAGTTCCATACACAGACATTTAGTTACATACACAGACATTTATTTACATACACATACATTTAGTTACCTACACAGACATTTAAATCTATACACAGACATTTAGTTACCTACACAGACATTTAGTTACCTACACAGACATTTAGTTACCTACACAGACATTTAGTTATAGACACAGACATTTAGTTCCATACACATTTTTATAGTTACATACACAGACATTTATTTACCTACACAGACATTTAGTTACCTTCACAGACATTTAGTTTCATACACATAGACATTTAGTTATTTACACAGACATTTAGTTACATACACAGACATTTAGTTACCTACACAGACATTTAGTTACCTACACAGACATTTTGTTACATACACATACATTTAGTTACATACTCAGACATTTAGTTCCATACACATACATTTAATTACCTACACATACATTTAGTTATCTACACAGACATTTAGTTACCTACACAGACATTTAGTTACATACACATACATTTAGTTACATACACAGACATTTAGTTTCATACACAGACATTTAGTTACATACACAGACATTTATTTACATACACATACATTTAGTTACCTACACAGACATTTAAATCTCTACACAGACATTTAGTTACCTACACAGACATTTAGTTACCTACACAGACATTTAGTTACCTACACAGACATTTAGTTACAGACACAGATATTTAGTTCCATACACATTTTTATAGTTACATACACAGACATTTATTTACCTACACAGACATTTAGTTACCTACACAGACATTTAGTTTCATACACATAGACATTTAGTTATTTACACAGACATTTAGTTACATACACAGATATTTAGTTACAGACACAGACATTGAGTTACATGCACAGACAGATATTAAGTTACATACACAGACATTTAGTTACCTACACAGACGTTTAGTTACCTACACAGACATTTAGTTCCATACACAGACATTTAGTTACATACACATACATTTAGTTACCTACACAGACATTTAGTTCTATACACAGACATTTCTTTACTAACACAGACATTTAGTTACCTACACAGACATTTTGTTACCTACACAGACATTTAGTTACATACACAGACATTTAGTTCCATACACATACATTTACTTACCTACACAGACATTTAGTTACCTACACAGACATTTAGTTACCTACACAGACATTTAGTGACCTACACATACATTTAGTTACTTACACAGACATTTAGTTACCTGCACAGACATTTAGTTCCATACACATTTTTTTAGTTACCTACACAGACATTTATTTACCTACACAGACATTTAGTTACCTACACAGACATTTAGTTACATACAGACATTTAGTTACTTACACAGACATTTAGTTACATACACAGACATTTAGTTACAGACACAGACATTGAGTTACATACACAGACATTGAGTTACATGCACAGACAGACATTTAGTTACATACACAGACATTTAGTTACCTACACAGACATTTAGTTACCTAGACAGACATTTAGTTACATACACATACATTTAGTTACCTACACATACATTTAGTTACAGACACAGACATTTAGTTACATACACAGACATTTAGTTACATACACAGACATTTAGTTACATACACAGACATTTAGCTACATACACAGACATTTAGTTACCTACACAGACATTTAGTTACCTACACAGACATTTTGTTACAAACACATACATTTAGTTACATACTCAGACATTTAGTTCCATACACATACATTTAATTACCTACACATACATTTAGTTATCTACACAGACATTTAGTTACCTACACAGACATTTAGTTACATACACAGACATTTAGTTACCTACACAGACATTTAGTTACATACACAGACATTTAGTTACTTACACAGACATTTAGTTACATACACAGACATTTATTAACATACACATACATTTAGTTCCATACACAGACATTTAGTTACATACACAGACATTGAGTTAACTACACAGAAATTTTGTTCCATACACATAGATTTAGTTACCTACACAGACATTTAGTTACCTAATCAGACATTTAGTTCCATACACAGACATTTAGTTACATACACAGACATTATTTACATACACATACATTTAGTTACCTACACAGACATTTAAATCTCTACACAGACATTTAGTTACCTACACAGACATTTAGTTACCTACACAGACATTTAGTTACCTACACAGACATTTAGTTACAGACACAGACATTTAGTTCCATACACATTTTTATAGTTACATACACAGACATTTATTTACCTACACAGACATTTAGTTACCTACACAGACATTTAGTTTCATACACATAGACATTTAGTTATTTACACAGACATTTAGTTACATACACAGATATTTAGTTACAGACACAGACATTGAGTTACATGCACAGACAGATATTAAGTTACATACACAGACATTTAGTTACCTACACTGACGTTTAGTTACCTACACAGACATTTAGTTCCATACACAGACATTTAGTTACATACACATACATTTAGTTACCTACACAGACATTTAGTTCTATACACAGACATTTCGTTACTAACACAGACATTTAGTTACCTACACAGACATTTTGTTACCTACACAGACATTTAGTTACATACACAGACATTTAGTTCCATACACATACATTTACTTACCTACACAGACATTTAGTTACCTACACAGACATTTAGTTACCTACACAGACATTTAGTGACCTACACATACATTTAGTTACCTACACAGACATTTAGTTACCTGCACAGACATTTAGTTCCATACACATTTTTTTAGTTACCTACACAGACATTTATTTACCTACACAGACATTTAGTTACCTACACAGACATTTAGTTACATACAGACATTTAGTTACTTACACAGACATTTAGTTACATACACAGACATTTAGTTACAGACACAGACATTGAGTTACATACACAGACATTGAGTTACATGCACAGACAGACATTTAGTTACATACACAGACATTTAGTTACCTACACAGACATTTAGTTACCTACACAGACATTTAGTTCCATACACATTTATTTAGTTACATACACAGTCATTTAGTTACCTACACAGACATTTAGTTACCTTCACAGACATTTAGTTACATACACAGACATTAAGTTACATACTCAGACATTTAGTTCCATACACAGACATCTAGTTACTTACACAGACATTTAGTTACATACACAGACATTTAGTTACATACACATACATTTAGTTCCATACACAGACATTTAGTTACATACAAATACATTTAGTTACCTACACAGACATTTAGTTACCTACACATACATTAAGTTACCTACACAGACATTTAGTTCTATACACAGACAGTTAGTTACCTACACAGACATTTAGTTACATACACAGACATCTAGTTACTTACACAGACATTTAGTAACATACACAGACATTTAGTTACCTACACATACATTTAGTTCCATACACATACACTTAGTTACATACAAAGACATTTAGTTATCTACACAGACATTTAGTTACCTACACATACATTTAGTTACATACACAGACATTTAGTTACAGACACAGACATTGAGTTACATACACAGACATTGAGTTACATGCACAGACAGACATTTAGCTACATACACAGACATTTAGTTACCTACACAGACATTAAGTTACATACACAGACATTTAGTTACATACACAGACATTTAGTTACCTAGACAGACATTTAGTTACATACACATACATTTAGTTACCTACACATACATTTAGTTACAGACACAGACATTTAGTTACATACACAGACATTTAGTTACATACACAGACATTTAGTTACATACACAGACATTTAGCTACATACACAGACATTTAGTTACCTACACAGACATTTAGTTACCTACACAGACATTTTGTTACAAACACATACATTTAGTTACATACTCAGACATTTAGTTCCATACACATACATTTAATTACCTACACATACATTTAGTTATCTACACAGACATTTAGTTACCTACACAGACATTTAGTTACATACACAGACATTTAGTTACCTACACAGACATTTAGTTACATACACAGACATTTAGTTACTTACACAGACATTTAGTTACATACACAGACATTTATTAACATACACATACATTTAGTTCCATACACAGACATTTAGTTACATCTACAGACATTTAGTTACCTACAAAGACATTTAGTTACCTACACATACATTTAGTTACCTACACAGACATTTAGTTACATACACAGACATTTAGTTTCATACACAGACATTTAGTTACATACACAGACATTGAGTTACCTACACAGAAATTTAGTTCCATACACATAGATTTAGTTACCTACACAGACATTTAGTTACCTAATCAGACATTTAGTTCCATACACAGACATTTAGTTACATACACAGACATTTATTTACATACACATACATTTAGTTACCTACACAGACATTTAAATCTATACACAGACATTTAGTTACCTACACAGACATTTAGTTACCTACACAGACATTTAGTTACCTACACAGACATTTAGTTATAGACACAGACATTTAGTTCCATACACATTTTTATAGTTACATACACAGACATTTATTTACCTACACAGACATTTAGTTACCTTCACAGACATTTAGTTTCATACACATAGACATTTAGTTATTTACACAGACATTTAGTTACATACACAGACATTTAGTTACCTACACAGACATTTAGTTACCTACACAGACATTTTGTTACATACACATACATTTAGTTACATACTCAGACATTTAGTTCCATACACATACATTTAATTACCTACACATACATTTAGTTATCTACACAGACATTTAGTTACCTACACAGACATTTAGTTACATACACATACATTTAGTTACATACACAGACATTTAGTTTCATACACAGACATTTAGTTACATACACAGACATTTATTTACATACACATACATTTAGTTACCTACACAGACATTTAAATCTCTACACAGACATTTAGTTACCTACACAGACATTTAGTTACCTACACAGACATTTAGTTACCTACACAGACATTTAGTTACAGACACAGATATTTAGTTCCATACACATTTTTATAGTTACATACACAGACATTTATTTACCTACACAGACATTTAGTTACCTACACAGACATTTAGTTTCATACACATAGACATTTAGTTATTTACACAGACATTTAGTTACATACACAGATATTTAGTTACAGACACAGACATTGAGTTACATGCACAGACAGATATTAAGTTACATACACAGACATTTAGTTACCTACACAGACGTTTAGTTACCTACACAGACATTTAGTTCCATACACAGACATTTAGTTACATACACATACATTTAGTTACCTACACAGACATTTAGTTCTATACACAGACATTTCTTTACTAACACAGACATTTAGTTACCTACACAGACATTTTGTTACCTACACAGACATTTAGTTACATACACAGACATTTAGTTCCATACACATACATTTACTTACCTACACAGACATTTAGTTACCTACACAGACATTTAGTTACCTACACAGACATTTAGTGACCTACACATACATTTAGTTACTTACACAGACATTTAGTTACCTGCACAGACATTTAGTTCCATACACATTTTTTTAGTTACCTACACAGACATTTATTTACCTACACAGACATTTAGTTACCTACACAGACATTTAGTTACATACAGACATTTAGTTACTTACACAGACATTTAGTTACATACACAGACATTTAGTTACAGACACAGACATTGAGTTACATACACAGACATTGAGTTACATGCACAGACAGACATTTAGTTACATACACAGACATTTAGTTACCTACACAGACATTTAGTTACCTACACAGACATTTAGTTCCATACACATTTATTTAGTTACATACACAGACATTTAGTTACCTACACAGACATTTAGTTACCTTCACAGACATTTAGTTACCTACACAGACATTAAGTTACATACTCAGACATTTAGTTCCATACACATACATTTAATTACCTACACATACATTTAGTTATCTACACAGACATTTAGTTACCTACACAGACATTTAGTTACATACACAGACATTTAGTTACATACACATACATTTAGTTACATACACAGACATCTAGTTACTTACACAGACATTTAGTTACATACACAGACATTTAGTTACATACACATACATTTAGTTCCATACACAGACATTTAGTTACATACAAATACATTTAGTTACCTACACAGACATTTAGTTACCTACACATACATTAAGTTACCTACACAGACATTTAGTTACATACACAGACATTTAGTTTCATACACAGACATTTAGCTACATACAGATACATTTAGTTACCTACACAGACATTTAGTTACCAACACAGACATTTAGTTACATACACAGACATTTAGTTACATACACAGACATTTAGTTACCTACACAGACATTTAGTTACATACACAGACATTTAGTTACCTACACAGACGTTTAGTTACCTACACAGACATTTAGTTCCATACACAGACATTTAGTTACATACACAGACATTTAGTTACATACACAGACATTTAGTTACAGACACAGACATTTAGTTCCATACACATTTATTTAGTTACCTACACAGACATTTATTTACCTACACAGACATTTAGTTACCTACACAGAGATTTAGTTTCATACACAGACATTTAGTTACATACACAGACATTTTGTTACAGACACAGACATTGAGTTACATGCACAGACAGACATTTAGTTACATACACAGACATTTAGTTACCTACACAGACATTTAGTTACAGACACAGACATTTAGTTCCATACACATTTATTTAGTTACCTACACAGACATTTATTTACCTACACAGACATTTAGTTACCTACACAGACATTTAGTTTCATACACAGACATTTAGTTACTTACACAGACATTTAGTTTCATACACAGACATTTAGTTACATACACAGACATTTAGTTACCTACACAGACATTTAGTTCCATACACAGACATTTAGTTATCTACACAGACATTTAGTTACCTACATAGACATTTAGTTACATACACAGACATTTAGTTACATACACAGACATTTAGTTACATACAGATACATTTAGTTACATACACAGATATTTAGTTACATACACAGACATTTAGTTACATACACAGACATTTAGTTACCTACACAGACATTTAGTTACATACACAGACATTTAGTTACATAAACATACATGTAGTTACCTACACAGACATTTAGTTACCTACACAGACATTTAGTTAAATACACAGACATTTAGTTACATACACAGACATTTAGTTACATACACATACATTTAGTTACTTACACAGACATTTAGTTCTATACACAGACATTTAGTTACCTACACAGACATTTAGTTACCTACGCAGACATTTAGTTACATACACAGACATTTAGTTCCATATACATACATTTACTTACCTACACAGACATTTAGTTACCTACACAGACATTTAGTTACATACACAGACATTTAGTTACATACACAGACATTTAGTTACATACACATACATTTAGTTACCTACAGAGACATTTTGTTCCATACACAGACATTTAGTTACCTACACAGACATTTAGTTACATACACAGACATTTAGTTACCTACACAGACATTTAGTTACCTACACAGACATTTAGTTCCATACACATACATTTAGCTACCTACACAGACATTTAGTTACCTACACAGACATTTATTTACATACACAGACATTTAGTTACCTACACAGACATTTAGTTACCTACACAGCCATTTAGTTACCTACACAGACATTTAGTTACCTACACATATATTTAGTTACCTACACAGACACTTAGTTACATACACAGACATTTAGTTACATACACAGACATTTAGTTACCTACACAGACATCTAGTTACATACACAGACATTTAGTAACATACACATACATTTATTTACATACACAGACATTTAGTTACCTACATTCTCATACAGCATACATGAGTATAAATATATAAGTAAAATATTCTTTTGAAAAACCTTCTATATATTTTAGGTCACAATCCCACCATTACGTCTCAGAAAACTTGACCAGTGAGATATTTTGATGGAACAAATTCAGTTCAATAATAACGTTGTCTTCGTGGGTAAATTTTTATTTGACAGATGTAAAATCCTCATTGACAAAAAACAATGTTTTAATATTTATCAAATAATTTATATTGTCTTTCAATGTTATTTGATGATCTTTTTAACAGTTGACTTTAGGATAATATATATAATTTACATATTTATTTTTTATGGTTATCATACTATTACAAAGTAAAACTGGTTTGGTTGACAGCAATTATACACCTGATGGTAATGACAAATTCAATAACTGACGTCACGTGACTCAAGCAAATAAAAGGAGCTGAGAAATAATAATTTATGTTACTTTAGAATTGAAACAAAACATTTACAATAAAAATTTTGCTACTGTAGAATTGAAACAAAACATTTTGACAATAAAAATATTGCTACGTTTGTGGCAACTTATTACTTAAATACATTTTGATAGTCCAGACACAAAGTAATCCATTAGTATTGTAACTTGAATAACTATCTTAAAAATAATTGGGTAAATTACGGTTCACTGAGTGAATCACAGTAATGAGCAAACAGTGAATGAAGTGTGTGTATTGAATCACAACAAAGACTTGATCCTCCAGGTTTATTTATAGAGTCGTAATGGTCAATATCATTTGGGTGGGTCTGGATGGGAGGGGAGTGAATTTCGCATATACGGGAGGAAACCAATCGATAGCTGCTGACTAGACTTTAAACTCACAAGACAGGAGAAATACCTAACTGTAAATAAACCGAATCACGTGGTAAGCTGTTCAAGATGTATGAACAATATAACCAGTTTAAGATGTATGAACAATATAATCACTTCAAGATGTATAGACAGTATAAGCAGTTGAAGATGTATCAACAATATAAGCAGTTCAAGATGTATAGACAATATAAGCAGTTCAAGATGTATAGACAATATAAGCAGTTCAAGATATATCAACAATATAAGCAGTTCAAGATGTATAGACAATATAAGCAGCTAATTTAAAGTAAACAAGATGATATTTAACAAAAAACAAATACACAAATTATCAATTGTACAAGATATATATATATATATATATATATATATATATATATATATATATATCATCTTGATAATTTATTAATTGATTTATAAGTTAAATCTAGCAGGATTTTGCATATAAATCAATATAAATATGCAGACAATATATTGCTCAATTAAATTAATAGAGCTAAGCTGAAATTATATTTCTATATTAAATTAATATAGCTAAGGTAACAGTATATTTCTATATTAAATCAATATAGCTTAGTGAACAGTATATTGCTATAATAAATCAATACAGCTAAGGTAAAAGTATTTTGCTATATTAAATCAATATAGCTAAGCTAAAAGTATTTAGCTATGTTAAATTAATATAGCTAAGCTAAAATTATATTGCTATATTATAGATATAGCTAAGTTAACAGTATCTACTTAATAAAAGGCAAGTGTGTGTTTCTGTTCCACCAACGGTATTTGATAAAGTAATCACGTGACTTCCTTCCGACCTAACAGATCACGTGACTTGCTTTCGACCCGGTAGAGGTTGAACACCACGAAATTTAGTCGCAAATAAAATATAAAATTCCGCCCGTCGTTCTACGGGCTTAAAACACTTATTTAATAAAATAGTATTATTAAGTAAATATTAAATAAACAAGTATTTAAATCCGTCGAACGACGGATGGAATTATCTATTTTTTATAAATTTTTTTAAACAATGTGGACACAAAAACAAAATAGCATTCCCAATATATCTTAATACATAATCACAATAGATAACAGACGGTCATTTTTTTTGAACAGCCAGGCTCGTCCATTTTAAAATACAATTAAACTCAGCTGTCAACACCCTATTAAATTCAGCTGTCAACAACCACAAAACAATTGTGAGTGAGTGATGAACGGCAACTCAAACAACAAACACTCTGCTTACTGATAGAATCACTAACGTTTAAATTAAGTTTTTTTGTTCCGTCATTATATTAAATATTTACTTAAAAATACCATTCCCATATAATAAAAGGCAAGCGTATATCTGTTCCACCAATAGTATTTGATAAAGTAATCACTTGACCAGCAATAACAAATTCAAAATGGCGTCATGCCCGGGTCTCGATTCGATATTTATTTTTTAAAAATCTACAGTTTTAAATAGTTTCTGTGGTTTTTTATAATGAAATGTAAAAGTCCCAAATATTAAATAATAATAATATATAATATCATTCAAATTCAACTCTCGGACATACTTTGGCAGTACTTTGGGCTACAGTCGCGCAAAGGTTGAAAACAACTGCTCTACCATACACATAACAAACTTATGAACCACGTCACTGATCAATCCAGCCATGTCTAACATAATACACACACACATACACATATAGTAACACACACATAGTAACACACACATAGTAACACACACATAGTAAAACACACAGAAACACAGAGTAACACACGCAAAGTAATACACACTGACACAGTAAAAAAAACACACACACATTAACAAACACACACAGTAAAACACAGTGTAACACAGGTTTATTTATAGACATACACATATAGTAACACAACCAGTAACATACACACATGCATACGCAGCAATACACACACAGTAATATACACAGTCTCTCACACATACATATATTTACACACACAGTAATACTCACACACACAGTAACACTCACACACAGTAACACTCACACACACAATAACTCACACATACAGTAACACACACAATAACACATATACAATGAAACACTGATACAGATCGTATCGTAGGATGTTTCCAGAATGTCAGGAAGGAACTGACTTGACCTTATATTGGGCTTCAGTGACAGGAGTACTTTCACAGCATATGTTAAGGTACATCGATTCTAGCACTTGAAATGCCACAATCTATGTCAATGATCTACCTCAGAATGTCAACCTGACACATCCTGATTATGTCTGTCCCAGAATACCCTGTATTTTACTCCACTAACACACAGACAGTCACATGAGTATACATATTAATGTGTTTAATTGTTAGTTTACTGTGGAGTCGTGCTGTTCCAACTTCTGCAACTATTTCTCACGTGAGTTGTCTGAAAAGTCAATACTAAATATATTTTAAATATAATGCACTTGAATAGAATATGTAGTTTCTCTCTTGTCGTTCGAGTCTAACACTAAGACCGTACTATGGTTGAGAGTCATTAACTGCACCAGTGAAACTGTGAGTGTTATTTATATTGCTCTTTATTTAGAGATAAATATTTTCTGGCTTATAATACCAAAAAATGTATAGATTACTTAATCGCTTTTAGATTTTCTTGAAAGATGATATATGCCACCATTGAAGATGATATAATGTCATCATTCAAGATGATATAATGTCACCATTCAAGGTGATATAATGCCACCATTCATCATGATATAATGTCACCATTCAAGATGATATATGCCACAATTCAAGATGATATAATGTCACCATTCAAGATGATATAGTGTCACCATTCAAGATGATATAATGCCACAATTCAAGATGATATATGCCACCTTTGAAGATGATATAATGTCACCATTCAAGATGATATAATGTCACCATTCAAGGTGATATAATGCCACCATTCATCATGATATAACGCCACACCTGAGTTAATTTGAGCAAAATGCTGATAGTTCAGAGTAGCGCCAAATCGATAATCAAAAAAATTCAATCTACAATTTAAAATCCATTCACTTGCCACGTAGATCTTCCCTCCCCGCCCGTCGCATTAGCACACACACACCCAAACGCCCCTGTCGCGGGCCCCTTGTAGTATCCATGTGGTCGTTGTCAACGAGCATGATCACCTATTGAATTTTGGCCAGTATTTGTATTTTTCCCAGCCACGTGGTTCCACAGGACGCACAGAGCACAACAAGAAATGAGAACGAAACACATACAAGTACAACGAGTTGTGTTTATTTACATCAAACCTACATTCACACAGTGCCCTAAAAAGGGCAAGTAGCTTCGTCGGCTACTACATCAAAAACATTTTAAACCCAAAAGGACCACATATGTTTAATGTCTTACCTGCGACTGGTAGTTCTAAAAAGAACTCAGAACTGAGCTGGATGAAACCATCTAAGTCCCATCTGAGCTCAGTCTGTATACCAGTCCAGGCTCGAGTCGAGCTGACGGCCTCGCCGTCCGAGCTCGACTTCGCTTTCCGACTGTCTCACTCCAACTTCTCTGACTCCGACTAACTAAAAACCATCTGAAGTCTCAAGCCACGCACGTCCAATCTCGCGGATCATGCGTGCCAAGACTTCACTGACCAATGGGCAGCGAACTGTGTAGGCCACATGCATCATGCGTGGTCAGTTGCAATCAAGCGTGGGGAGATAAAGTGACAGAGTGTCCACCCCTCTCCCACTTGAATATGATGATGTTACCATTTCCCTCCCCTGTCTACTTTGATCTCCCCAATTGACGTCAGCTGACGTGTTAAGTGGGTTAATTCCCCCTGGCGCTAGACACTGACCACAGTGCGAACACCTTGGAAGACGAAAGCCTTTGACTATCCCCTTTGTTATCTCCCCCCCCCCCTGAGTCGATGACGCAACACGGGGGAGGGGGGAAATAGGAGAGGGCTAGATTTCACCAAAACCTCACAGAATGTGACAGCCCCGCTTGTAATATAAAATGAAGAAATAGTGTATTGGTGGAGGTATACATTATATATTGTAGTGTATTGGTGGAGGTATACATTATATACTGTAGTGTATTGGTGGAGGTATACATTATATACTGTAGTGTATTGACGGAGGTAAAAGAACAAGTGTTAGGTAAACCCGGTTATAATTAGGTCACAATAACCAGATTCCTTAAATTTTGTTTCATAATTTTTTTTTCCGCATACATTATTATTGCAATTGAAAATATATCATCTTGCTGGTCACGTCTGTAACAGCTGCACTAATAGTTTCATATACATGACACCTGTCAATCAGTTTTTAGTCTCGGTTGATGTAAAAGAATCTGGACTAGATAATGATGATAAACAAACATCAGAACAACCACGAAAGAAAGCGCGAATGCAGGAACTGTTATCAGACTCTAAAGATGAGCCATTGATGCTTCGCTCCACCCCGACAGTTGTTGATAAATACAGGCTGGAGTAACACATTAAAAATTATTAGGATCCATTAAAAGTGGTACAAGTTACACGTGAACAAATACCCAGTTAAGTTAGCGAAAAATTATTTAGCATCCCCTGCTAAAACTCTCTTTTCTATTTCTGGCTGTGTTGTTAACAAGAAGAGAGCATCACTGGAACCGGCGAATGTGAATAAACTTGTCTGTTTAAGCAATTTGCTGAATAAGTAATACTATTTCAGTTAAGTAAACTGTTCTATCAATCAAATTTACTATTTTAAAATGCCATGTTGATAAAATAAAGAAATGTATCACTTAATACATTAAGTATATTTTTCGATTAAATTTGCTTTATTTTGCGATAAAAATGTTATGTAAGCTTTAATTTCAATTACATTTTTTAATCGAACTCCAGCTCTATTTTGATAAAAAAGTTATTTTCCAACCACCTGATCAATGACAAAGGGAGATACAGGTTCACCATTTTTAGGCTAAATAATCTGACAGCAATAGATGGGGGTAAACTATTTGATGGAATGGAGTATGGAGCGAAATTTGTATTATTTATTCGCCAGTTATTTGCAACAGATGTTGCCCAACACATTGAATAATTACATCTTGGTCACTTATGTTTGAAGGGAGGATGCTTTAAAAATAAGAATTCGGACAATACCCTCCATGGACATCCCCCTCTCCTAAGACAAAGCCCCCCCCCCCTTTCCACTTTTATTATAAAATGTAATATTTTATCTGGAAGTAAAAAACAGAAATTTTTTCTTAATAAAGAATCCCAAAAAACTTTATTAGCCCTGCGAGTCAAAGTTCTCAAACTAATTATTTGTAATCTCTAAATTGATAGGCGACTTATCTCATGAATAATTCTAGCCCAAGGTCAAGACTGACCATATCCTCATTCCCCATTGTCGCCAAGCAAACATTTTATCTCTCCCTTCCAATTATCTCCCTTTGTGTGGAGCTCTCAAAAGAGCTTGTTTACTCCCCATAGCTGCAGATAAAAGATATCCTATTATGGGTTTGACGTGCAGGCCATGATGGTTCTAGAAGGGCTGGGGAGCCGGTGTCGGTAGTTTTTGCCGGTGTCGGTGTCGGCATTTGCACTTTGCCCGGTGTCGGTGTCGGCATTGGTATTTTGTCCGGAGTCGGTGTCGGTGCAAAAGCTCCCCCCCCCCCCCAAAAAAAAAATACTAGAACTTTAATTAAATAATCCAGAACAACGTCAGATAGTTCTTAGCCAATCTTTAATATAAAGTTTTCTTAAGTTCTTCTTTTCTTTTTAAATAAATACTTGGTAATTCTGTTTATCAACAAATGTATTATTTTCCAAAGCGAGATTCTCTACATTACAACAACTTGTTAACATTAACAGAATTGTGACTGAAAGCAGATAGGAAGGCTACTGGCTATGTTCACTCTGTTATTCACTCAATCATTGTAAATCATGAGAAATTTTTAGTTTGCATCTCTCTATCAATATCCATGTTTGAGAAAGATTACATACAAACCTATTCAAGTCTTTTAGAACTTCAAAGAATGATCACACTCTCCACAGCTTAATTTTGCTCAGCCAGAATGAAACATTACCAATCTACGTCACAATGGCACTACATTAAAGCCCAGTCCGTAGCTGGAGCTGTTGAGGCGCCCCCCCCCCAACCACCTATTACAATACAAACATTTTCAATACATATTTCAGATTTAATTCGGGTGTAAAATAACGATTCCTTTCTCTATTAACTGTTAAGTATGTAATGTCTTCATACGTCTCTCTCTTTTCTAAAATAAAATAGGCCTGGAACAACCATCTTTTATCATTGTCTGTAGCCCTTGCCGTGATTTTATTTCAGCATTCTGCATTCTCTGAATGACCACTTATAAACTTCCAAGCATCATTACTCTAGTGTTGTTGGATATGTCTGTACTTTGCAGTGACTTGCTGACTTAGGCAATCGTTAATAATAACCTTGACCAATATTTGAGCATAAGCCTACACATAAATGAGAACTTATTAAAAGTAGCGAATTGGCCGCTTCAGGTTTACTATAAAAATAACATCCCGCATACTGTGGCATATCTTGAAGTAAACCATACACTTTGGTTACTTCAATGTATTCACTGCAGTTACTCTTGATGTCCATATCTAGTGTTTTTCGTGACCTTTCATTGTTACATGTACAACTGATAACTTTTTTTTCATCGTAATGGACATGCTGCAAAATCGCAGATCAGGGATGTAAATTTATAATTACTGAAGAACCACAATAGGTTCTTAAATTTGATTGAAGGGCTGGACCAAGAGCAGATCATTGGGGTGTTTATAATACTTAATGTGAGCTAATATAAATGTAAATGTTATCAATGTAAATGAAAAAAGGGGAGTGTACTGCGGGTCAAATCAAAACATTTAACGGGACGTAGATTGCCCATGTCTGGTTTAGAAGCTGAACATTGTTTTCAAGATTACTATTTCGGAGACCCGTCTAGCTCGGCGCCCTGTGCATAATTATTTAAATAAACACATTTAACTGCACAGTTCGGGAATTTTATTTATTTACTTTTGTTATTTATTAATTACACTACAAATTAGGCCCATACAATGCATGCTGGTTGGAGGAAGTGGTAAAAGTACTTAAAGCCATAGGAGTGAGAGAGTGGAGAAAGAAGACCATGGGTCGGGAAAAGTGGAGAAGAGTAGTATGGCAGGCCAGAGCCCTAAATGGGTTGTAGAGCCAAGAAAAAAATATACAATTAGACGTGTATCTTTATATATATATATATATATATATATATATATATATATATATATATATATAATATGAGATATATACAGGGGAAACAATACACAATTATCTCCCTTTGCCACCCCCCGGTGTCGGTGTCGGTGTCGTCGGATTTTAGAAAACCGACACCGGTGTTGGTGTCGGCGGTTGATGGAATGCAAATATTTTGGCCGACACCCCACCCCTGGGTTCTAGCATTCACGCTTACTTGAACACCTAATCATTCTCTGGGCTACGGCCATGGTGACGGGTTTTTCCTACTTAATAGTCTAGCCGGCCTTAAATATTACCTCTGTTACTCCACCAGCTCATACTCAAGTATTTCGAGACCCTTGTGTCCACTCTCTCCCAGCTGGACTCAGGGTACAAAGTACAGTTTGAGAACAAGCAAGTTTTATATTAAATGCATTATTGGATTTATTTTTGTTTCGTTTTTTATAGGAATTTGAAATAACATTTTATTAGTAACTAGGGGGACGGGGCGTGACAGAAAATGTGACAGTTGTTGAAAATTTCAGGTTTTAAAGTAATTAAACCAGGCAGATACCACTTCCCTGCGATGACAGGGCGATTTTGTCTTCATTAAATTTTTTGGCGCCTTAGTTGGTGACTATTTCATACGGGTTAAGTTTCTATTCTGAGGTGTGACGATACTGAACACCCTAAATGCCGCCTAGGGTTTATACAAAAACCGACTTTAAAAAAAAAAAACCGGTTGTCGAATGTCAATTTCTCAACAAAAACATCCCGGCGAAAACCGCTTTTCGGTTTAACTAAAAAATTAGTGAAATAACGGATGTTTAAAGCATACTAGCAGTAATTTTTTTCAATGTTTGTCGTATTCAATTAACGTGTTTGATATAGAATAAAGTATAACGTAATTAAGTCAACCAATTTTTTTACGTAAAATAAAAAATACAAGAAAAAAAACATCAATATGACAGTAAATATACTACTACTATCTACTGGGTTCAAATAGGTTCATTTGAATTGATTTATAGCTAAACATATTTCTATCATGAACTGTTCAACTTTATTTGGCAGTCACGAATAAGACTTAATTCTTCCCAGTGTGTCATCTGAAATCAGCCGTTGTGATGTAGGCCTCAGTATAGAGCTTATTTATAAATAGTCTATAGATATTACGGTTCTTTTTCTACTAATGGTATTCACTTTCTGTCTTTTCCTCTCTCTCTCTCTCTCTCTCTCTCTCTCTCTCTCTCTCTCGCTCTCTCATTCTCTAGGTTTCTAAGTTCTAACGTTATCTATATGTGTGGCACAGTACATAAACACCTCTGCACCTCTATGGACCCACATTGAGAGTCCGTTTCAAAACATTCCTCCACCAAATTCACTAATCGCCCCTTCATAGAATTATCTCCCTCCATACCTCCCAATCCCTGAGATGTATTAGTTACAATAGTCATTACAGCTAGGGAGCGACCGATAATCGGATCGGTATCGGTATTGGACCGATATTAGCACTATCGGTTAATATCGGATCGACAGATTTTTGTAGGGAGCGACCGATAGTCGAACCGATATTGGCACTATGGGTTAACTATCGGACCGGCCGTTTTTTTTGGCTGCCGATACATTTTTTTTTTCACAACAGAGTTGCAGAAAAAAATCCGTAAATAACCCAATTCTATAACCAGATCAGACAAGATTTAAAAAAAAAAAGAAAAAAAAAAAGCCCGTACACAGAAATTGTCACGTCCACAAAAATTGCATCAGCGATATGACCTTGAAACAATAGGATTGGCATTTTTGTAATTCTAATGTATGACCTTGAATGATACAATTAGTGAACATCTGTGTGTATTTTTTTGGGGATGGGAAGTTGGGGGGGGGGGAACAAAACTTACGTGTGGGCGAAGTGTTACGAAATATGACAGGGAAGGGATGAGCATGGGTTGACATACGTCACTAGCTGTAGCACGAGAAAAACACGTGTTTGGCATTGTTGTTGATTAAAAAAATATCGGTCTCGGTATCGGTTTCGGTAAAAATGCTGGGGGAAAATATCGGTATCGGACTATCGGTAAAAAGGCATGTCGGTCGCTCCCTAATTACAGCGGCTGTACGATTGTCCTGCCTTGCTTAGATTAGAAAGGTTGGCGGTGGTGGAGGTGTTTAATGGCGAACATAAATTTAGTTAACTTGAAAAAAATAGCTTCATTCTGTCTATTGTTTAGTAATGAGCTAAAGATATACCGATAATTTATTCTTTCTCCCCGTCTTCTTCCCCCCCACCCCGTTTCCATGGTATGCCCGTTTAAATTCGTATACTTCCCGCAAGTCAACAAACAAAATCATTGGTTGTTCTGTAGAATTAGTAAACGACTTGAATCTAGCCCTCTTTCCAGGTCGAGGACACCTGATGCAATAAATCTCTCTATGTGTATATACCTTACCCTCCCCTCCATGCAGTCCTCAAATTACCTCTGAACCACCACTTGGTCACGACTTCTCTCTTGTATCGCTCAACAATTACGTTCTATCAATGACAATGTACACGGGTCGGACTGAGGAGGAAATTCATTGGAAAGTCACAATTTCCCAGATTTTTTATTAGTTCTGTAGAACGTATCAACATTTTTTGCTAATGGTTATGTTCTACGCTAAAACCGACTTTTAAAGCCCAAAAATACCGTTTGTCGAATGATTCGAATTTCGTCAAAAACCGGTTTTTCGCAGCCGGTTTTTAAAAACCGACAATCCCTAATGCCACCCCCTTATGGCAGCAGATAAAGTACTGCCCTCGTGGACCCTCCCCCGGGTTACGCCACTCCTACCTCTCATAAGATTCAAGCAGTTCGCCATCTTCTATGTTAACCCCAGATCTTTCATTTAATCATTCAATTCAACTTAGCCAATAAGATGAGGTATATTTTCATTATTTAGAGGCTCATATGCATCACTCTTCTGCTCCCTGTGACTTTCCTCATAATGATCATCACTTTGGCGATCAAGGCATACTGGAGGATTGGGAACTGGTTTTTGTTCATCGTGTGGAACAAGTTTCAAAGCAGAGTCGCAATTTGGATAATGAATTGCTGATTTGTTTTTATTTGTGTGGACCATCCAGCAATATTTGCCATGCAAAAGAAGCAGTCCAAAAGATGATCTCTTGGCTCTCGCCATATCATTGTTACCGCAAGCGTGATAGACTTCATTTGGCCATTTAGCCACTGGGTGAGCCCCGCATAACAAACACTGCAGAAAATATGTGGCGCCCAGGTTCTGTTTTGATCGCATATTTTGACACCGAAATATTGATGAATGGCAACCTTCACTTTTCTTGTAAGTTGTTTCCGCTGATCACGGGGTAAAATGTTCACAGATATAATAGAAAACAACCCCTTTTAACTTTCTTCATATTGTTTTGAAATTAATACACAATCAGTGTAAAATAAAAAAAAACAACATTTAAAGGTAAAGCACACAGCACGGCAAATGTACAACAACAATAAAAAATTATAATATCTAGCTACAACATGCGATTTTACCAAAAAATATAAAAGTCATATAACTCAAGAAACTGACATGTTAGAAAAATTCTGATTACACAACTGTAATTACCATGTTTTTTCTCAGGTAGAAGATCGAAAAGTTTGTTTTGTTCCCTAGTGTTATGTATTTAATATACAGTGCCGGCTTTAGGTATAGGCGATATAGGCAGCTGCCTAGAGCGGCATTATTTCAAGGAGCGGCAAATTTCAGCAAAATAAAATAATATCAAAAATAAAAAAATTAAAAATGAAATAAATAAATTTGAGAAAAAGTAGAATTAAATAAGAGCACAAAATTGCTTAGAATGGAGACAACAAATAAGTCTCGTGGATTAATGCTCTTAATTTATTACATCACTAATATGACATCACTATTTTCAAAATTATTAATTTTCGTCAAAAGATGTCTGCGGTTTGTTATTCTGCTTCAATAGGTATCATAATTTTTTTTTAATTTTTTGATATTAATTTAATAAGAAATATCGTAAAATAATATGATTAATATATATATATATATATATAAATATATATATATATATACAACTAAAATCGAAAATTACTTTCAGTTTAATTCGCCTATTTTCTAATGTTACAGTTTAGTTCTTCTTACCCATCATGAGCAAGGCTAACACAGGAAAGCGCACCCGTTTATCTGGAGCACAGTATATGAAGAAAAGGAATGCAAAAAAAAAAAGAGTCTATTTTTAAATCTTTATCAAATCAGACTGAATTGCATATTAGTGATGAACAGTCAGAACTCTCAAATAACTCAGTTTCTAACAAAGTAACCATTAGCGGGAACATATCACTCTCGGAATCAAATATGAGTGGTGTTGACTGCAGCATGCCATGTTCTTCAGCAGAGGTTTTACAGATTCAATGCGTTCCTCAGATATTTTCAACAAATGACGAGTTTGAAGAAATGAATGCCATTGAAATGGCAGAAGCTCAAGCTGTGGAAGAAATTGAAAATCCTACTTATGATCATGGGAATCCAAGTCTGCATATAACAAAATTAGATTCAGATATAATGGAGAATCCTGCTAAATGGCCAGATAACAGTGATAATATTCGTTGTTTTCTTATTCAGCATGATCCGAAGCAGATCAAATTTGAGTCTGGTTATCCAAAAGATGAAAGTGGAAGACAATATTCTAATTACCACTATACACGCAAACTGACTAACGGAGAAACTTTAAAAAGGAAATGGTTGATGTATTCTACGTCAGTAGATAAGGTATATTGTTTTTGCTGCAGAATATATAACAGGAGTAAATCTGCCTTAGCAACACATGGCAGTTGTGACTGGAAAAATATGTCAAATATATTGCAGCATCATGAAAAATCTCCAGATCATTTAACCAGTTATCATGATTGGAAAGAACTAAAAGTGAGGATAACAAATAATAAAACTATTGATGACGTGAATCAGCGCCTTATAAATCGTGAAGCGAAACACTGGAAGGATGTATTAGAAAGAATAATATCTTTGGTCAGAGTACATGGAGTTCAAAATTTACCCCTGAGAGGGCATTCTGATCCGTTATATAAACCTCATAATGGAAACTTTTTGGAATTTGTTGAAGTTATTGCTGACTTTGATCCGGTAATGAAAGAACATATAAGACGTATAAAATCAGATGAAATTCATGACCATTATTTAGGAAAAAATATTCAGAATGAAATCATTAAGTAAGAAAATAAAACAGAAGGTGATAAATGATCTAGAAAATGCAAAATATTACGCTAAAGTTCTCGATTGCACACCAGACGTCAGTCACATAGAACAGATGAAAATGATTGTTAGATTTGTTACAGCAAATGAATCGACGAACGACAAACCTTCAGAAGTTTAAATCAATGAACACTTCATTGGATTCGTAGAACATGAAAAATCTACAGGTACAAGTATGGTGGAAATTGTACTTAAAGAACTGTCAGATTCGGGCATTTGTCTAGATGATATGAGGGGACAAGGCTACGATAACGGAGCGAACATGCGGGGAATACATAATGGTGCCCAAGCAAGAGTAAGAGAGCTAAATCGAAGAGCCTTTTATGTCCCATGCAGTGTGCATTCGTTGAATTTGGTGGTAAATGATGCCGTAAACTGTTTTTGGAAGCAGTGAGGTTTTTTGAGGTAATTCAAAATATATACACCTTTTTTCTGCATCAACACATCGCTGGAATGTATTATTAGAATATGTCAAAAACAAAGAGGCAGCAGGTTTAACTGTTAAAAAGGTATGCGCAACACGCTGGGAAAGTCGAGTTAATGCTGTGAAGGTAATTTGATACCAAACAGTTGAAATTTACGATGCACTCGTTACGATAGCTGATGACATTTCACTTTCTGGACCACGCTGAACCCAGTCCCGTGCAGAAGCTAAGGGAATGGCACAAAAAATGCTCGATTTCAAGTTTATTTGTTCATTAGTGATTTGGTATGATGTTTTATTTGAGGTCAATATATCTAGCAAAACATTTCAAGAAAAATATCTTGATTTAAAGAAATCAATTCAACAGTTAAATGCAACTAAAAATATGCTCCAGAATTATAGAACAGATGAAGGTTTTGCCAAAGCAATTACAACAGCTAAATCATTGGCTGAAGAATTTGGTATTGAGTGCGATTTCCCTACGGAAATACAAATAAGATCTCGACTAAGAGAGAGAAAGTTTACTATGAAGTTTCAGACGATCCAATTCTTGAGCCAGAAATGAATTTAAGAGTAATTTTTTTAACCAGATATTGGATACCGCAATTCAATCAGTTAATGATCGATTTATGCAGTTAACATCTCATAGCGATTTATTTGGATTATAGAAATATTGAAAGCTGGAGAAATGCGATAAAAGAGAGGTTTTCAAAGATTGCATGGACCTTCAATTAGCTTTAACATCTGAAAACGAAGATTCAGCAGACATTAATGCAACAGAATTGTGCGATGAATTATTTGCTTTATCAAGGAGAATTAGAGAAAAATCAAGCCCTAGAGTTATATTAGGCTATCTATGTGGAATGGGCTTGGTTGCTCTTTTCCCGAATGTGTACGTGGCATTGCGAATTTTGTTTACACTCCCGATAACAGTGGCGAGTGCAGAGAGAAGCTTTTCGAAGCTCAAACTCATAAAAACATATTTTCGTTCTACCATGTCTCAGGATCGTTAGGTTGGTTTAGCTACAATATCTATAGAGAAAACGATTGCAGAAGATTTGGATCTGACCGAAGTAATTGAAGAGTTTGCCTCTGCAAAAGCTAGAAAAGCATATTTTTCTTGAATTCTCTTCAAACTTTTTAATGCTTAATAGACATGACATTTCATTTTGGTTTATTTTTCATTACTTTTTTAACTTAGCAAAAAAAAAACTTTCTAAAATACAGTACATATACTTAAAACTCTTCTTTAACTTTTATAAAGTTGCCAAAATTAAAAAAAAAATATGAAGAATGAAGACCAGTAATAAAACTATAAATATATCATATTTTTATTTTCATAATTTGGATTTACTTCAAAATAAATAGCATTTGTAGAGTTTTCTTAGAAAAATGAAACAAAAAAGCGGCGGCATTTTTGTCCTTTCCTATATCACAAAAATGTCTAAGGCCGGCACTGTTAATATATAAGAATAAGATGGGACTATGTGACGTAGATACCATATAATTTAATGTTCAATTAACAATAGACAAAAAAAAAACAACAATATTTCAACAATGTGATACTAGGAATCATTACACAGACACACACACACATATACATTTACTAAATAGTCATAGTGTCATATACTTTTTTTTATATCCTTGTCTCACACTATGTATACAATAAATATTGATGACATACTGGTTTATGTTATTTTCAGATCATTGTCAACATTATATGTTTCATTGTAAAAATAAAAGGTGTATTTTCTGGTCGAGGAGATGTGATGGATGGAATGATTGTGATGATAACAGTGATGAAGAAAATTGTGGTAAGTTTTTAATTTTATGTATCAAAATGTTGAAATGGTATTTACTAAAAGTATTAATCACATTTAATATTGCCAAACACTTTGGTTGCGAATTCAGAAAAATCCTTTAAAATGTTTACATTCGTTCACATAACTCTGTGATTTTTTAAAACAAATGTGTGTATTAAAATAGTTCATTCCTTATATAATTTACAACACATATGTCATTGCATTACATATTTCAAAATTATTATGTTAGACTATTGTATAGCTTACGATTGTAAGCAATGTTTCTCACCTTTATCAAGAACTTTGTTTTTTATTTCATTATCTGTGTATTTAAAAAAAAGACTATAGGCTGGCGGCTATTATATCTTCTATTTGTTTATTTCCCATACAAATAATTAACATTATATGTATTACTAAAATTGGCGTCTGTGTGTCTTTAACTACGTCTTTGTTGTTAAAGAAAGAGTTATTTTTTTTGTTTCTTAGCAAGATTTTAGGTCCCATATCAATAGTCCCATCGTTAGCTTGACATGATCACAGCCTATAAAGTTGTTTCTTCTGTTGTCTGATGAAAAAATTTAACTAATAATTAGTTTCACAAATAAAAAGATGTAATATTAGACTATTAACAATATTAACACTAACATACAAGCATAAAATCAATAAGTTTATCTAGTACATAATTACAAATTTAAGTAATAATTAGTTTCACAAATAAATACAATTTAATATTAGACTATTAACAATAATAACACTAACAGACCTGCATAAAAATCGATAAGTTTATTTAGTACATAATTACATATAATGAATAAAAATCTACAACATATTCATATGATACTTAATCATTCTGGTAAGGTATGATTTCCACAAGCACACAACATAAATCATTAATAAATGTCATCATTAATGTGTTCAATACAGTAGTTTTGTTATCCTTACTGTATTGCGAGATAAATTGTATTATGTAATCAAAACAATATGTTTCAATTAATTCTTTACATATTTTTTAGGTTATTTTTTAATTATTTCACTCCCACTAATGTTAAAGCTACACATAGAAACACGACATTCACTCATCAAACCTAATTAGTATCAGTGTCATCCATTTATAAAGTAAAAATTTTTTTTTTTTGCTTATCACCATCAGGAAAGCGAAAAAAAAAACACCAACATGTTTCACGTACTGGTAGATTGTACCTTTCTTTACGATAATGTTCAATATTCTAAAAGCAATCATAGACATCGACAGGTATGTTTATGAAAGCAACAATATCCGGCGAGTATGATTTGAACCAAATAGGTGCATTTGGCGGCCGGTTGACGGATGGTCGTGTGGTAAAGTGCTCGAATTTGAAAAACGCAGTGGCTACAGTTCGTCCAGACGGACGCCATATTATTTTTTTTCGGGGTCCATCTATGCGCGCCAATTGAGATTAAGAATAAAGATGTCCGCATGCACGGCACTTATTCTTATTTACTTTTTCGGGTCTGTCCAAGCCTTATAAAGTCGGAGGAAAATAATATCATTCAAACTACAAACATTAACGAATAAAACAAAAAATTATGCGCTAAATTAGCATCTATCCCCCCTCCCTTTCCTAGAAACCATTTAAAAAACATTTTTTTCCTTATACTTATATTAAATACCAACGAAGTATTGGGGGAAAAGACCGTGACAGAGTCCTTATTTCTTTTGTGACATTTTTTAAACAAATAATCACTGTATAGTTTTTTTTTCACTATTAATAAAGATTATAAAGAATTATACATATTTTTTTTTTATTTGTTTACAAAACTTTTTAAAAGTTGATGACGTCATTTGCTGTTACTTATCGAAGAAGTATGTTTTTATTGTAAACCATAGATATAAAAACGAGAACTCTAATTAAATAAAGTTATTATCTGTGCGCCATTGGAAAAAAATAATTAAAATAATTATAGGATTTTCGCGGGAAATGCAGTCTACTATTTGTATTCATTTTGTTCCTATGAGTTAAGATAAAATAAGGTAGTAAATTACGTTAAAAGATTTATGATGCTGTTGATAGTCGGCGATCGTTTAAAGATTTGGAAGTTAATCTCCATTGTCGCGCATGCGCACATATATAGATGGACATAGATAAAACATAATACGAAGTCCGTCTAGACGGAACTCTAGCCATTGCGTTTGAAAAATTACCATTTTCAGATCAAATACGGCCGTAGAAATCGTAACTAAAATTTAAAAAAACCTAGAGACTTTCGAAAACCCTATATAAAGAAAACAGATAAAACTAAACTCCTGGACCCTTACTCAGTTGTCCATAGATTAGACGTCGTATTTGGTCATGAACGTATTTTAGATACTCCCCATTCGCCAAATCCGCATCCGCATTCGAATGCGACGGATTTATTTTTGCCAATTCCGAATCCGACGAATGCGAATTTTCATCAGCTCCGTCAGATCCCTAATAAAAATCATATTGACAACATGAAGGCTATACTAAAATATGTATACAAATCATATTGATAGCATGCAGGCTGTAATAAAATATGAATACAAATCATTTTGACAACATGCAGGCTGTAGCCTAATTAAAAATGTATACGAATCATTTTGACAACATGCAGGCTGTAAAAAAATATGTATACAGATCATATTGACAACATTCAGGCTGTAAAAAAATATGTATAAAGTCATATTGACGAAATTCAGGCTGTAAAAAAATATGTATAAAGTCATATTGACGACATTCAGGCTGTAAAAAAATATGTATAAAGTCATATTGACGACATTCAGGCTGTAAAAAAATATGTATAAAGTCATATTGACGACATTCAGGCTGTAAAAAAATATGTTTAAAGTTATATTGACGACAGTCAGGCTGTAAAAAATATGTATACAGATCATATTGACGACATTCAGGCTATAAAAAAATATGTATACAGATCATATTGACAACATTCAGGCTGTAAAAAAAATATGTATAAAGTCATATTGACAACATGCAGGCTGTAAAAAAATATGTATACAGATCATAGTGACAACATTCAGGCTGTAAAAAAAATATGTATACAGATCATATTGACAACATTCAGGCTGTAAAAAAAATATGTATAAAGAAATATTGACAACATTCAGGCTGTAAAAAAATATGTATAAAGTCATATTGACAACATTCAGGCTGTAAAAAAAATATGTATAAAGTCATATTGACGACATTCAGGCTGTAAAAAAATATGTATAAAGTCATATTGACAACATTCAGGCTGTAAAAAAATAGGTATAAAGTCATATTGACAACATTCAGGCTGTAAAAAAAATATGTATAAAGTCATATTGACAACATTCAGGCTGTAAAAAAATATGTATAAAGTCATATTGACGACATTCAGGCTGTAAAAAATATGTATAAAGTCATATTGACAACATTCAGGCTGTAAAAAAAAATATGTATAAAGAAATATTGACAACATTCAGGCTGTAAAAAAATATGTATAAAGTCATATTGACGACATTCAGGCTGTAAAAAATATGTATAAAGTCATATTGACAACATTCAGGCTGTAAAAAAAAATATGTATAAAGTCATATTGACGACATACTGGTTGTAATAAAAAGTTTTTACAAATCGTATTGTCGACATATTGGATGTAATAAAATACTTATACAAATCATTTTGATGACATATTGGTTGTAATAAAATAAGTATACAAATGATATGGACGACATATACCATGGTTGTAATAAAATTAATATTGACAACACACAGGTGTATATTATTTCCAGATCCTAGTCCATTTTCAAAGTTGTAGTGTAAAAATAAATAACAAAATGTTGTAAACGTTTTACATGGTAACACACTATCATGTAATCTATTCGTGTATTGGTTAAAATGAGTATAGTCATTGTCATATTGTAGTTGTGTGTACTAAGCACACAGGTGCGTCTGTACGTTTTGGAGTTTGGCCAACCAGGTCAACCTGAGGTCACGGGGTAAATACTCTAGTTATTTCGAGAGTCCAGATATGATATTTTTATAGAAAATATGTTTGTCTTGTAAGTGCGATAAAGACGAACGTAGAATGTTCAAGTTATGATGCACTCAAATTATATAAGAGGATGTTTGTGAGAGAGTTCAGTCAATTTGGAAGTCAGTGAGCGAATCAGTCAGTTCAGTTTATGAAGAGTTCAGAGTATATGAGTTCAGTTAATGGAGTTGAGTTAATGGGAATGTTGATAAGTGTTTATCCATTGACTTAAGGAGATTATTTGTTATAGTTATAATTCAGTTCATATTGGATTAATTCTACTGTCATAGGTGGTTTTTTGTGTATTAATTGCTTGTGTATAATATATATTTTACTTGACACTTCTTCTTGTGGTAGGTGTATATAAATCATTTGTAGTATGACCGATTAGCCAGTCTCTTCTGAGTTTCTTTTATATTTATTATTATTTGTAATTAAATGTCCACAGACGTAACACATGTAGAGAATAGATATAAAATACTGAGCAGATAAATATATATATTATTTATTCTTCTATATTACATACATGATTCAATGATAATTGATGTGAAAACCAAGTTACGTCAATCCAGTCAAGAATATAAAATCATCTATATCATGTCTGAAGAAATCTATCGTCTCCTTATCGTCTAATTATTATCGTCTGCCCTAACTAATATTTTCTACTTCCGCTGAGCTAAGTGGCCAGATAATTCAAACCATCTCTGTGCCAACTATAAATTCTATAGCCTAATCTGATTATTACAACATCCCCCTTTCCTTTCCTCACTTATATAAGACATTTTTCTTATGTCTTTCTCATCATTTTATATAGTGTGCATATATTAACTTTGCACCTTTTCATCTCAATTTATCTTGACATATTTAATATTATCATCATGTACAATTCATTATGTCTTCTGACATATAACAATAATTTTTGAACATCATTTTAATAAAATTCATATACTAATGCAATCTTCATATTTTTGACTTCTTTAGTCAATACTTGTTCCAGTTACATTTTTGAGACTAATAAGTCTTTTTGACAATAATTAATGTCATAATCAATAATCCTTTGATTGGATTTAACAAAATTTTAACTTTTTAAAATCATTAGAAAAAATTGAACAATTAACTTCAAACAATGAACAAATTCAATAAAATATGCATTAGTAATCATTGCATAATAAAATCTTTGCATAAAATTCATTAATATTTTCATCAATGTGAATGAAATGAATGAGTAATTAATCATTCTTACCACATATTTTCATGTACATTATACTTGTTTAGTGTATGTGTTTTATTTTAAACACAATCTCTCCTCATTCTCATCTTAATTAAGTATGCATATTTCTATTTTAAATACATTATGCATCAATCATCAATATGAACTCTTCAATATACATGATTTAAAAAAAAAATTTGAGTCAATATACTCAATACAATAGTGTACTTGACAAGCTTAAATGTCATTATCATTATTCATGTATTATATTATATTCTCAATACATATAAATCTTTTATTTTCAAATACAACTCTTATTTGTATTAATCTTTCCAATATCCATATTATTTTTACTTATAGTTCCAATATTCTTATATTTCTAGTCATTATCCTTATTGTTCTACTATATTTCATTGCTACTTGTTCCAATATAATTTATATTTCATTATTGTTCCTATATTCATATATTTATACTTGTTATTTCAATTAATTATATTTACTCTTGTTGTCCCAATACAGCATTTTCTATGTTTAAACGATTCAATATGTTTACTCACAAAAAAAAATATACTTATTTCTGACTGAGTCTCGATAAGATATCTGGGATATGGTTACTTGACCCTTTAATGTATTTTATGTTAAATGAGTAGTCTTGCAATAACAAAGACCAGCGTGTTAGTTTGGCATTATTTATGCTTTTCCCTGTTAGCAGTCGATATCGGTCCGCTATCGAGAATCAAGCGGCATGCCGACAGCGGCAAGCCGCTGGCGCGCCGACAGCTTACCGATGTCGAATAACCAGCGGCATGCCGCTGTCGGTTTTCTACAGCGGTCTGATGTCGGCGCGCCAGCGGCTTGCTGGTGAGCTTTGAATAGTTATTTCAAGGAATTTAATCGAAAGATAACTTGATTAATTTAATTAAGGGCATTTTTGATCAAAATTCTTGATAATGAAAAATTGAAATAGCTTGATATATATATATATATATATATATATATATATATATATATATATATATATATATATAATTTCATTTATATATAACACTATTGGCATTTGCAATGAATTAATTTGGAGAAGAACCATCAGCTTGAAATGTGAATTATAATATTTATATTTTTTCAATATTGATTTGTATAATCGTATGGTAAAGTAACAAAAATAACCGAGCTCACAAAGGGCGAGCACTCTGTTCTATTAATTCAAGGCATTATTCGCGCGTCCTTTTCCGCCATATCTTTCAAAGATACTGAGAGAAATTTTGGAACGCTTTGGAAACTTGTTGAGTAACTAACAAGTCGTCAGCTCGAAGGTTAATAACATTTTCTTTACTCATTATTCTGTTTTAAACGTTCCTATTGACTTTACTAGTAAGCGTGATACTTATTTTGGATAAAAAAAGTTTATTAATGATGTAAAGTTTATTTTATAGCCTTTATATATTATATTATATTATACTCAGTGCTTTATTGTGACGGTACTGCACATGGCACCTTTTTTAATGTGGGGAAAAATTATTAATTTTCTTATATTTTAACATTTATTATTAATTTATTATAATATTGATTTATTAAAATTGAATTATTTTAAAATCGTGCGCAATAAGAATTAAACTAGATGCTGTGTTTTAGCTATAGTTTAGGCAATCCATCACTGAGTGCAGCACCTATTTTTTTTACAAAAAAAGGCACCAATTATACTGATTACTTATTTTAGCATTCTTGGCGTATTTAGAGTCATCTGTAAAATTCAAAACTGGTTACTTCGCATTTTCGTGATTTAAAACATGCATTTTGCATATCGTAATTTAAACATGCATTTCATTTCCAACCACCATGGGCATGGTTGTTTCTTTATTTTGGGTATAAGAAGTAATAACACGATAAGGCACATACTACTTAACAGATTAAACTGAGCCCTGCTAAAACACTGATGTCACTGATTTAACTTGAATTAAAATACAGTGAATTCATATAAATCTGTTAATTAAAAAAAATCAGTGAATTCAAATTAATCAATGACATCAGTGATTTAGTAAAAGTTGATTTCCCTGATGCCAATCAAGGTACGTAACCCTAACCTTAAGCATAACCCTAGACATTTTTATCATTTCTATTAATGAGTGAAGTCTGTGACATCAGTGAAATCTGGGTTTTAGTAAATCTTCCATGATAATAATAGTAATAATGTTCTTGTTCCTCTAAATGTTGTTGTGGTATATTTCAGCATGTCTAGCTATTGGACAAAACGCCGAAAACTACATGCTGAAGTTGACAGATATATGGGTCTCATTAATCAAACAGTCTTGAGTGACTCTGGTGATGATGCCAGTATTTCGTTTGCAAACGTTGAACTCAATGGAGTCAACAAATTGTCATCATTATCAAACTCAAGCAATGAAGAGGCCGGTGTAATGAATAATTCTGAAATGCCACATTACTTTAGTGATGAACACTGTAATAGCGAAGAAGAGTCTCAATTTTTTGATAGTGATTCATCCTTTTCAACAGATGATGAACCAAATGAATGTACTGAACTGCAAAATGATCTGGCGAAATGGGCTGTTGAAAATAAAGTATCTCACTTGGCTGTAAGCTCTCTGCTTGGAATTCTTCGTAAATGGTTTAGTCACTTGCCAAAAGATCCAAGAACATTATTAGGTACATATACAAATATTGTGAGCAGACCAATTGCTGGAGGTGTTTATTCTCACTTAGGCATTGTTGATGGATTGACAAGGTTTTTGTCCCGTTCTGCTATTCTTAGTTGTTCATCAATAGACCTACAAATTAATATTGATGGGTTGCCTTTATTTAAGAGTAGCTATATTTTACACTGGTTTAAATAATGCTTTGGCTCAACATATCTTTGAAGGTTCACCATGTCTTATGCCATTGTTTGTTTTGCGGAAGATAACTCAATTGCAATTGTTCCAATGGCATGGTTAGAGGACGACAAGACATTCTGGCCACCTTATGATGATCAAATACTCATCGACAAGGCTGTCAGAACTAGTGAATCCCCTAGTGAAGAATGGGCGAAGTACACTGTGAGGATCCTAGGAGTATCAGGTATTTATTTTAGCTGATGTTCACCACAGGCTCACCCTTGTCAGTCTGTCTGTCGCATACTACACTATGAATTACGACATATCTCTTTATATTAACACATGAATGTTATTTACTCCAAGGTAACTATGAAAATGCTCGGCAAAAGCTACGAACTGCAGAGATGTGGTCAGACATTGACAGCAGCTCTGAATCTAAAGCACGGCACAGAAGGTTGGTCAACTTTAAATAACTACATTAGCCATTTTTCTATTGTGTGAATTTACTCAATCTAATCCACAAACTTATTTTTCCATTTATTTATTGCTTGACTTTTATAGTTTTTGGTTTCCATTCATGATGTTGTGAATAGCTGAAAAGTTTTTAAAATATCAACTATATATTATGAAATTTGTTTCTTATATAGGGCGCCAAAAAGACTATTTGATACAGATGATGATACATGTGTGGAAACTCGTCCAATAGGGAAAAAGTCGAGGAAGCAGTTTAGTCTGTCAAAGCAACTTGCAGCTGCACCAGTGTTATCATTCCAAGAAACATCTACAGTCCAGCAACCCACCACTGTTGAGTCTTGCTCTGCTTATAATCCTACTAGTTCAGTTTCAGTGTCATCTTGTTCATCAGATCAAGCTACTCAAGTTTCAGTAAGAGCTACCAGCCAACCTTCTCTTTCTTCTTTTACCTCTCCAGTACCAACCATTAGGACTATTCATTCGGTGGCAACGGATTCTGTTGATGCAAGTAAGTAGTACATGCTCATGATACATTATGTACTTTTAACTATAGTATTGTTGAGTTTATTGTTGTTTTAAAAAAATGTCTTATTAAAAAAAACCAGTGATGCAGCCTAATTGTCATTGTTAGTTTTTTTGTACAATGACCTTTATTAGCATTAGTTTTTACGATTTTACAGCAAAATATGGTTGTTTCAGGTACAAGAATAATCCTTACGCTGTTGACAGAGCTAAAAGCGTCAGTCAATGAGCTTCAAAAGCAGGTGACAATGAACACCAAACTTCTACAGACATTGACTACGGGAGCTTCTGAAGTAGATGATGAATTGGACGTTGATTTGCCATTGCGAAACAAAGCAGCATTGGATTTGTTGGAACATGACGTTTCCAACAACAGAGCTCTATTCAAGTCATTGGTATATTAAAACTTTTTAGCATACTAAAACATAACATTGATGCCTATTAGATCATGACGTTAAATGTGACGGTTGACTGATGATAGCCATGATTCAGATCCAATTCCCATTCATTATAGATTAAGCACTTAGCTACCAAAGGAGGCAGAGATGTAAAAGATGCCACCAAAAGAATGATGGCTGAGTACTTCACAACCGAATTGGCAATTGAAGTGAACTGGACTGGGCAAGGTGGGAAGGTTTCTTTCTGCAAGTTGCACTCAGCCAACATTATTTGCAGTAAGTCAACAGGTTTACATTTAGTATGTATTTTGGTATGGAGTTGAGTGATTATTTAGGACATAATTATATTGTCAGCACATTTTACCATTGGTAATTATTTCAGTTTTTATATTTTCATATAAAATGTAAAATTAAATGTTTAACAGAGGCAGTTAGAAAAAATTACGCAACACGTGATGCCACAGATGCAGAGATACAGCGGGAGGTTGTGCGCTTTCTGCACGGCGCACAAGATCGTGATGGTGGCCGCAGGAATCGAGATAAAAAGAAGGCAACCGATCAACAGTTGTCAAATTTATCTTCTGATTCATTAGAACATGTGTTGTAAATAAATAATTTGTTTATATTAAAAAAATTGTTGTTGTTCATTTAAAACCCCTGCAGATTAATGTGATATCATTTGGTTTGGCTTTTATTTGAAATCCCTGGTATACAATATGAAATGTAACTTGAGTTTCTTTGATAAAGGAATAATTGTGAAATTCATGTGATCTTGCTTCTTCAAATTGTGCAGATTTATGTTCTTGACATTAAATCGAAAAGCAATTGCTTCTTGATTTAATTTAATATGTTTAAAACCCTTTAGATCTTGAAGATTGTGACTAAAATCCCTTCCCCAATCATGAAAGATAACAAAAGAGTTTCTTTGTTTAAGAAATTAATTAAAGAAAAGCTGTGCCTAATTGAACTTGATTTCTATCACTGACAAAGAAATGGGTAACATATCTTAAGAATGTATAAGGAACATGCTTATTAATAAATTCCAAAAAAATTATTTATTGTGGCCCCAACCTTTCAATAGTTTTCCTTAGTGATGTCACCAGACTTATTTCATTCATACTTTCATTTAAATCATTATCTGATTAACTAATTTACATAAGAACGCAAATTTAAATATATTTTAAATAAATATCACTTTTATGTTTAATTAAAAATGTATCTTCATGATATTTATCTAAATATACATGCAATTTGATCCAAAACGTGACAAAATCCACTAAATTCAAAAATTCGCAGAAAAATTATTGACCCAAAAATGGTTCGTTTTCCGCTATTTTAGGAAGTTAAACCTTTATAGCTAAATATAGTTTATAGAAAACACGGAATCAAAAGTAGCGGAACAAGTAAAAGAAGCTGTGATCAGCGTCTACATGACACTATAACTTATATAACTATCGGTAGAGATGGTGACTACGAGAATATACACAGAAAGCATGTGCTGTAATATGTTAAAAAAATATATACATGAATATTCCGAGAAATAACAGCTGGATAAAAGCAATAGTACACCGACGTCAGGCCGCCATTACGCCTCTCAGCGGATGCCGACATCGGACCGATAGATTGCCGATGGGCAAAAATCTGTCGGTCCACCAGCGGCAGCCGACAGCGGACCGACAAGTTTACCTCTATCGGGCCGCTAGCGGTCCTCTCACGTTTTGCGTGACGGGAAGTTACTCCCACCCATTCCTACACAGGCAAGTAATTACGTCATACGAGCAGGGGTTAGGAGTTGCTGGCAACAGATTGGCGATGAATAAGAGCGTGGTTGGGCAATTGGTCAGGAAGATCATGTTTGTAAGTTTAGAAGCGTGGGCGGTAGAGTAAGAAATGGACTCGAATTTAGGTTATCGAACTGGAAGTCTAGGAGGGATAGGGAGAGAATTAATGAGACAGAGAGAGCATAATTCTGTACATTGTATTTTGGATATCTTGTGCCACTTAGAGTCCCCAAACCCTAATTTAGACTTGCGATTCTGTAATAAAGTTTATATTATACATTGCACGTTGACCTTGATTGTTTTCTTCACGTATTGTTAAATGTGGAACGCCTCGTGGTAGTTGAGGAAAATAAAAATATGAGTCCGACACAACAAATTATACTCCAATATAACGACCACATGGATTGTCCGTAGGGAAACTTTGAAATCACTGACATATTTGTATTCATATTAAAATACCTAAATGCACAACTCGGCATTAAACTCACAAGATTGCTACAACATGTCCCATATATACTATATATACTATAATAATGAGTCTGCTTTGAGAACGACGTCAGTAAAGCAACTGGAGATCAGAGTTACCATTAGTATGTATGTAAAACTTGTGGGATTTTGTCAAGTGATGTCATATACATGGGTATATATGTATGAAGACAACTGTATAGTATTGGTAAAATAAGTGATGTTGGCTTTGCACATCTAGGTGCACTAGAAACACTACATCCTCTTAATTAGAACAGAATGGATATAATTTTATGACTTGGAAATATCAAACTACAAAATGACCATCATGAGACATTAATAATTCAGAAATGTGTTTCACTTTTAAGATAATGTTGTCTTCATGGTTCCCAATAATGACGCATTTTTTAGAAATAAACAAATGTAGCTTTCTGTCTAGAGACAACACTATTATTTATAATGGCATCATCTTTATTGTGTTGGCGATCACTGTAGCCTAATAATAACTGTTAACATATTTTTGTAATTTCATAATTAGACCATATTTAAAATAAATGTTTTATGTTCAGTGAAATATTCAGTATATCTTGTGAGTAGATATTTTCTTCGGTGAGTTTGTGTCTCTTGTCAAAATGTGTGTGTGTATGTGTCAATCAATCTAATTGTCCTAGGTATTGTTAGATGTGTGATTGATTCAATGTTTATATATTTTAATAGGTTGGTATCTCATATAATCAATGTGTGTGTCAATTGATCATGATGTATCTTTCCTAAATAGAGTTTGAGCTAGTTATTCTATTTTTAAGTATTTTCCTTAGATTATTGTATGTGTCAGAAAGAATAGTAATTGATCTATTTAGATTTTAGTAAAACTGTATATCTTGTGTTAGTGATTACTTTTTTCTCTTGACAATAGATGTTTGCATGAGTTAATAATTCAGGTGTTCATGACAAAATATAAGTGCATGTGATAATATGTCTTTATCTCCTCTCAACATATTTTACAACGTATCAGTGATTATAAGCTTTTAACTGTTTAGTTTCTGCGAGATTGAGATTGAGGGAGTTTTTTTGGATGGTGGGTCCGTAGAAAGAGTATTGTTGTTAGTTGGGGAGGTGTGGGGCTCCTCTCCCTCTTCAAAGTGCGAAGGTTGGATACATATTTGCTAAAACATATTATACAATGATGCAAAGCGTGTTTTAAACGTTCTATAAGTTATAGTAGTTCCCACGAATTTGATCATACTACAAACTCAAATATTTTTATAATACATTAAATGCAGCCAGTCGGCCAAGCTCAACGGTTTATAATTGTAAACAATTTTTCCTGCTTTAATGTCTCGCTACTTCTCACAAAAGTTCATCTTGTATGAAATAGTGACAGAGAAAGATGTTTGAATTTAAAATATCTTATTCTGGTAACACATAATAGTAAACAAATAATATATCATCTACATTTGTTTTTATTCTTTTAATTCATTTTGTTTAATAAGGGAGATAAATAAATGTATTTAATGAAAAAGTAAAATAATGTTTTTAAACTGTAAAATTGATTTGCTCCAATTTTATTTAACACGTAAATTATAATTTCCATACTATACTTTTAAATACTAAACCTATTAGAGTACTGCTGTAATCGAAATGATATTACTTGCGTTTTATAAAGGTTATTTTTTTTTTAATTCATACCGTAATATTGAATTGAAAATGATAAAATATAAATCCTTTACGTTTACCTGTAGAAGTGTCGATTTGTGCTAAAAACGATATGTTTGACTTCCAGCCACACATTCCCATTTCAAAATCACAAAAAAATCCTTCGACAACTGTAAAGTATATTTTTTTTAAAGGTGAACTATTTATTTTAAATGAGTAAACATTAATTTCAATAAAATTAATTTTAACAGTGTTAATAAACAAAACATTTACGTGTGTATTAAATTATGATCAACTAAAGATATATAGCCCCTTGTATATCACGAAAACGATAAAACATAAAAAAAGAAAATTCTAATTTATCTATAATACAAAGCACCCTTTTCTGCTCTGTCGGAAATCCCATGTCTGTCACGAAATCCCTTGTTTGTACACGAGTTGTGTCTAATACACAATATTGCGGCAACATTTATTCTACTAAACAGGCATAATATGGCCGGCCAAAAGGTCTCCTACATGGCTGCCAGTATTGAAATAGGATCAGATATATGTATCGTTGAGATGTGACAAAGCAGCCTACACTGTTACAGATATCTGGAAAGGTTGTAAAAGACTAACGGCAATCAAAACATAAAAATTATTTCGAACGCAACGATCATTATCATAAGGCAATTTTTATGTTAGTATTATTTTTTTTACGCCACCATTGCCTCCATGATAGGGTGTAGAGTGTTTGTTAGTCAACAAGTGAAAAAATTGTTAGAATCAACGATATTTAAAGAGATAATGGCTTCTTATTTTATAAAGAAAAACGGAAAAATTCAACCAAAAAAACTTTTGAAAAAGGTTGGTAAATAGTGATATTATTTTGATACTAAACGCTATCGACTATTCATCCCACTAAAAATTAATTATTGTTCACCTACACGTTTTAATGGCATTTCAAAATCATTGTTGCAGTATAAATTATACATTTCTGCTTCATTTATTTTTTTTTTCTAATTAATGTGATATATTTAGTTAAATAGAATATTTCAGAAGCAGATAATCTGTAATATCAACTTCTTGTACTCCAAGTATAAATTGTCTTGCTCATCATCAGTAGGCCTAGGTAACAAATCGATTATTTATAGGATACAAACTTTTTTTTCTTTTATTTATTTTTTTTTATTTTATATTTTAATAACATCTTTATATATCTCATATTATGGACTTCATTCATGATTTAATCATTGGAATAAATTTATTTCGAATTAGATTATTCGCTTAATATAGGGTAAAACAAAATAATATTTAAACCCCTTTAATTGATTTGATTAAAATCTTTTTTTTTTAATATGGAGCTGTGAGTGTTGTATACTTTGTTTGTTTTGTTTGTTATGTAGTTAAATTTATCTTACAAAATGTGACTTTTAATGCAGCTAACAATTGTTTAAGAAATATTTATAGATATTATCAGGAATCATATGTTTAGACCACTTAAATGTAGCATAATATTATTGTGATACTTGAAAACAACAACTTACCACAGTTTTCTTCATCACTGTTATCACCACAGTTGTCACTTGTATCACATCTGTTCTCCCAGTTTATACACCTTTTATTTTTACAAGTAAACCTCTTAACGGGACAAGGATCCAAAATTAACATCAACAATATCTCGTCAATTGATTTGTATAAAAATTGAATAATCATTACTTATACTAATAATTCAAGCCTTCATAAATGCAATTCATTTTTGACGATTAACAATTTTAGACATATATATATATATATATATATATATATATATATATATATATATATATATATATATATAAGGGTGTCCCAAAAATATGAAGTTTTGAAATGTTGATGTTGATGTTGATGGTGTAAAATCATTCGCGGTCAAATTTAATATAGCGTTAATGTTGCATTATATGCGAAACTGATATATTAAGTAACAAATTGATGCTTAGTATTGTTTATAATATTGAATGAAACAAAGTATATAAATCTTGAATGGTTTATATTTTTAAATTTGAAATTTAAGTAAAAAATTATGAAAAACAAAGTTTTATTCATTTTGTCAAGTTAATTCTTGAATCAATGTCAATCTGCTTGAAAAATAATAATAAAAAGCAATGCAAATAAGCATTCCTGCTATTTATTTTGTACTTTGTACTGTAGGGTAGACAAAAAGTGTAAAAAGTTCTTCAAATTTAAATTTTAGCCAGCTGTTCACGATTACACTCTGCAAAATTTTTCCGATGTTTTTCAACCATTTGGAGCAAAAATTGTCTTTGTTCTTCATTCTTGGTGATACTGTCATTGAAATTTTGTATCAATGCTAAACTTCGCTCTGCAGAGTCATTGATATAAGCCAGATTCTTTACAAAATCTGCTGCAACTTTAAAAGATGGTGTATCTGACCAGGCTTCAACGGGAACATCTAGAAAACTGGCATCAATGTTGGATGTTTCAAAAAATGTGGTAGAAGCACGCAAATCAACAACACTTTTCGATAGTGTTTTTATGAGATGCGGTCCACGTTCTGATTGCTTTGTCCGAACAAGACCAGTTTTTTCTTTGTCCGACAAAAGAGTTTAAAATAACGCAAGCGTCGACAGTTCCGGACTCAAGTACCACGAGTGACGAACCATCATTTTCAATCCAGTCGATCGAAGAACAGTATCATCATATTTGTATTAACGCTTTATCAACAAGATATCATTCACAGGTGCATCTGCGGTGAGCCTGCATGAAAACCATGATTGAAGATAAACACATATGGTAAACCGATTAAAGCGCTGATTACCTTGTAATTTTCGAGCTGTTAACTGAAAGATGGTTTCATTGCCTGCAAACAATAGATCGATTTTCAATGCATAGATTGCTTTCGCCATCCACCTTGCCCTATGTAGGGCACCAGGTCTGCGAATGCTGACATCAACCTCCAACCCAACCATTTATGCAGCAAGCAGAAGAAATTCCAAATAATCATCACATGAATGACTGGCCTCAAGTTGACATTTAATAAATTCTTTAATCGAATCAGACACGATTACACAGCCCAACAAAAAAACATTTTTGCGAGTTACCAAGAATGTTTGAATGAATTTATAGCAATTCATGGGTGCTGATTTCAAAACTGCCACTGCTTTTGCTGAATTGGCTCTAGTTTCTGAGATATTGGACACCCTTGAAAATATGATTGTACCGTTTGTGTAAAACAAATGCAATAAGTTTGGTGTCTGTTGTTTAATTTAACTATACCAAGTTATAACTTTGTTTAGTTTTTTCTCTTTTATAGCTGCTTTCTACAGACATCATGAGTTCATCACGATGATGCTGCAGTGGACAAATGATGAGAAGAAAAGTCTAAATTTCGGTGTACCAATGGTATGGCGAGAGCCGAAAGACCATTTTGGTAATTGCTATTTTTGTATTGTGAATGTTAAAGTCTTCAATCGCCACAAGAAATCTAAGTGAGATTATCCTGATCTTGAATCTGCAAGGAGACCAATTCCACATAGCAGTGAAGTTCCTATACCAGTGTTTAGTGGATTATTAGAGCTTTCACCATCAGACTCTGACGAGGGGCAAGATCTGGAGTTTATGGCAGGTGAAAAAAGTGGAAGCGATTATGAAGGAAGTTCTTCAACACCTCAACCATTTAGTCAAGAAGAACTCAATGACCTGATACGATATCTAAATATGCCCAAGCAAACATCTGAGCTTTTAGCGTCCAGGCTCAATGAAAGAAATTTTCTCAAACAAGAATTTTTAAAATTTCTTATCGGAAAAGAGAAGAGTTTCTTCTTCCATATTTCAGCCAAGAGGAAGATCTTGTTTACTGTAATGACATCCTTGGATTTCTGCTCCAAATGGGACTACAAGACTACCATTCCGAAGACTGGCGTCTTTTTATAGACAGCTCCATCAGAAGCTTGAAATGTGTTCTGATACACAATGGTAACCGTTACGCATCTCTTCCTATTGCTCACTCAACAACACCTAAAGAAGAGTATGAGAATATGAAAACAGTATTGCAGAAAGTCTGTTATTATGAGCATCAGTGGTTAAATTGTGTTGATCTAAAAATGGTAAACTTCTTGCTTGGGTAGCAGTCAGGATACACAAAATACCCGTGCTTCATGTGCCTTTGGGATAGCAGGGCAAGGCAAGATCATTGGACAAGAGTGACATGGCCTGCAAGGGAAACCATGACTGTAGGTAAAGAAAATATCACCAACAAGCCACTGGTTGACAAAATAAGATCACTCTCCCACCGCTTCATATCAAATTAGGTTTAATGAAACAATTTGTTAAGTCTTTGGGATTTTTGACGGTCCTCAGATTCGAAAACTCATCAACGATCTAAATTTTACAGATTTCACGGATCACCTTGAAGCTTCATCATGGAACAGTTTTGTTTCAGTTGTAAGGAACTTCTTAGGTAATAACAAAGCAGAGAATTACGAAAAACTGGTACAAGATATGCTCGCTAACTTCAGAAACATTGGAGCAAATATAAGCATCAAGGTACATTACCTGCATAGTCATTTAGACAAATTTTCAGGTAACCTTGGGGACTTCAGTGAGGAACAAGGCGAGAGGTTCCATCAGGATATGAGGGTGATGGAGGAGAGATATCAAGGAAGATGGGACATAATATGATGGCTGACTACTGTTGGAGCCTCCAGCGCAATTGCCCCAACGACACACACAAAAGGAAGTCGAGCAAACAGCGATTTGCTAATGCATTACCATAGACAATTAACATATTAATTAATTAATTAGACATAATTAGTTTTTTAAATGAAAATGTTTTCTTCCATAGCACTATTACATATCTTTTAAAACAAAATTCTGCATGACTATTAACATTTTCACTAGTATTTGTTAGTATACTATTTTACTTCATGCAATTCTTGACAAATTCCAAACACGGTGCATACATTATTTAATTAATTTTAATTATCTCGTAAAATAGAGCCAATCTAGCAAAAGCACTTACATATTCTAAATCAGCATAGTTGACTTTGTATAAAATGATTCAAATATCACTGGCAATGAAATCACTGTTTACCAGTGTTATCAAAGGGGCGGATCTGGCTTCGGGTGTGTGGTTTAATTCTGGCCATTTTTCTCGAGACCTCTTAAAAAACAAAATCTCTGGTCCAGTGGATGGTCCAAGACAAACATTGAATGCATCGGAAAGGAGTACTTCCAACATGTGATGACGGCATGCCATCCATAATAGATTACGTCCCAGGGCTACTTCTAACAGAGTGCAAGCTCCATTGAGTCTTCCAGTATTGGAAGCCGTAGTGTCGAAGCACATGCCGATGACAATAGATTCGCACTTCCATGATTTGATATTTTCATATACTGCAACAGCAGCTACCCATCCTGAACCGGATGCTAACTTGGGAACACGAAGAAGATTTGTAGTGCCATCGACAAGTGACGAGAGCAGGACAGGTAATCGATCGCCGTTGTTGGTAACATGTCCGGTAACATCGGGCAATAGCTTACCATCCCAATGTACAATTGATTTTGAGGGAATATAGTCTTATTTTATACATGCTGCAGCTTGTTGACGACAAAGCTTGCGATGACGATGCATTGTGCTCTTGGAAAATACTGTGTCAGATGTCGGAACACCAGCTTCGTTGAATGCGGATGCAAGTATTATTGTTGATTTTCTAATGCTGGTGTTCGTTCTGTCCAGCACTGCAGCAACTTTTGGTGATATGATGCCTGACAATTAAGCATGCTTAGTTTAAAAAAATTAAATCTTCAAAAAATATGCACATTGCTTAAATTTGGCACATTAGGTATTTTATATGTTTTCTAGCATTTATTACATTTTCTAATTAAGAATCACACAATTTCAACTCTAGTTAATGGTAGCAATGAGATAAATATAAGTATATTTAAACTTCATTTTATTCAACTATGGCATGCAAAAACTGCAAATTATTTGAGCCATGATTCGTCTGGATTTTTATGTTGGCCTAATACTGGAATTTTAAAAGCTCTTGGGGGACCTCTAAATATTGTTCAAATGTGCTACAACTTCAGCAATTCACTCATTGTACCCAAGAGACACATTTCAGTGGGTGAGACACCAAAGATTTAAAAAAAAAATTTTCGAGCATTTTTGGGACACCCTACTGCACATTCAGGAACACATCCTAGTAAAATGGGAATAAATAGTATAGGTGTATAAAATATAATATTTCAACCTACAGCATACAAGTATCAAATACTTTGTGAAATAACATTACGGTTAGTAGGTGAGACATTTCATTTTGTAAACAATAAAACGATCTAAATTATCTTACAAGAAAAGTAAAATAAATAAATAGTGTAAGAACTACAGAAATTGAACTTTATACTTTTTGAAGAATTCGACCCCTGAAATATGAGACACGTAAAACGAGTTAAAATTGGACTCCGTGATTCCCCAAAAAATAACAACATTGAAGAAATCGTTTAACCCGCGCATCACTCTTTACATTATCATTTGGGAATGTATTTTACTTGTCTTTTATTTTTTTTATATTTTTGCTAACCGATTTTTTGAAGTGACATGCAATTTTGTGTTATTTCACACATATGTAGTATACAACCTAATTAATCGTATGAAACACAATGCTAAAAAAAAATATTTTCATTCTGAAGTTTTAAATTTTCTTCTATCCCTTCAAAGATAAAATATTTCAAATTCAATGAACGCTTTTCTTTTCTTGAATGTTAGTATGCCTAGTCAATTCATTGTAATTCTTTGTCGTCGTATTGGCATGCATTTGTTAACAATGTTTAGTTTTGTGTATGTCTTAATATATAGATGCTTACTGTTATGGTTTAAATTTTGTAGTTATGTGTGGGTGCGTATGACACAGCTAGAATATCAATTGTTTAATACAGTTTAATACAACCGAGTAACTTACTTATACAAATATAATATATATTCCAATTATCAAGTGCTCTTACATTTTTTTGTTCAAATCTGCACGATACAATAGTTATATATATATATATATATATATATATATATATATATATATATATATATATATATATTCTGTTTAGTGTCTTTGTATCAACCTAACTGAATAATACAATTGGTTAAATCATTAGAATATTGTCAGCGATGTTGTTGACTTTTAAAAGAGTAAAAATAATTGTATTACTATCTCTCTCTACACAGAGGTCTGATGGTAAAATGCTGGACTGTTGACCTGGGGGTCCCCGGGTACAATCTCCGGAGATGACTAATGAATATTTGTCGGGGTTGCTGGATTTGCTATTATCATGAACAACAAAAGTGGAGGCGTTATATGGAAGCTGTGACTTTCCACTCTATTACTGTCAAATAACGTGACAAATCCGATTACTGATTCATATTTTATTACACAAAATACGAAAAGCATACATATGTATAAAAATGCAATTTAGTAATACTTTACAAGTCTTGCGATCATGTCGGATTACAAATAAAATTGTTATCACAAAACTCCATGAGGTTGACCAGAAAAAAAAAACATGTCTATCTTCCTCGAGGTTAACTCACTGACTCTCTAAAAAAAAACTTCTCCCGGAAAAATAAAGACCCGGATCTCCAGTTCGTTAAAACTGTGATCCGGACAAATCTACAAAACAATAAATTAATACCTTTACAATATGTCAAGTCATGGCTGAAGTTACCGCTGTATCTCCCGTGGTGCCTTTATGGCCATTGCACTATCGTCTGTGGTGGGGATGAAAGAAGGGCACCATAAAAACCGTCCAGTAGTGGCTTATAGGATCTAAGAGATTTCATTTCACCCTCACAGGAACTTTGCACACACACACACACACATACATATTTTACACATACACTACTCAGCGACTGAATCACAAAAACATTTTCAATAAATCACATGTAGGTCAGTTTGACTCAAATATGACACCGATTTTCACTTTATAACAAAAGACAGAAATACTTCACAACATGTTTAATATATTAAATCCTCAAAACATAACATTTCTTTTTTGCTTCTTCATATAACACTATCTCCAGTCACAAAGTTCTTCAACTCTAACAGATCCACATAACACGATCATCTACGATCAAATCGCCCCTTTTTTGAACAAAATGTACCTACTCTGAAAAACTTCCCATGGTTCCGTTTGTTTGATGGTTTCACCACAATTCATTACATAATTAAAAGTTTGGTTAACTAAGCAGAACAAAGAGGACAGCGCACTTCTCAAGTTACCTTATTTTCTTAACACAGACTCATTTTTCCTAAATTTTATTTGTTCTTACATCAACGCATCTTCCTGAATTTTATCATGCAACTATTCGGTGGCCGCACTTTTCGAGCCCCGGACAGTTCCACCCCGCCATTTCGACCCCGTGACACTTCGATCACGGGACACTTCGACCTCTGTCTATCAGAACCCGTCAATGATAAAAAAAAATATTTCAATTATTATTTCATAATTTAAATATATGTATTAACTTTGTTCAACACGTGTTTAATTGTTTACATTTTTTATATTGCATTTAGTTTGTTTAAAATAAGTCTTTTAATTGCTTAAAATATTTGTTTCTATAAGGTTTAAGTTCTGATGCTCTAAGCACATTTAACAGTTTTTTAAAGACCGACTATATGTCTTACAAACAGTTCTCAGGCTGGCACAAGAGTTTTGATTGACCAATGATTTGTGTCTACTCTAGCCACTGGCACAAATGACATAAGTGACTAATACTGAATGAGTTCAGTATAACGGTTACCTGCTGACGTATCTGTACACTATTATTATACCTGTATTATATCTGGAAACGCTAAACATATATGCTTATAATCAAAAAAGGGGGGGGGGGATTTGTTGAGTGTAATCACACAACTTGTGTCCATTGCTAAGACGTCACAGAGACTAAAAAAAATTGAAACAATTAAAAACACACATTTTAATAAAATATATAAATATCTCTGACAATTAAATACATGTTGAACAAGTTTATTAAACATACTTAAAAAAAGAATTAATAATTCAAATATTATTTTTATCAGTTGACATGGTCTAATAGTCCGGGATAAAGTGTCGCGGGGTCGAACTGTCCGGGGTCGAAAAGTCGTGGAACAAAACTATTGTTTATTGTCTAAAAGCCCACTACTTTGTTAATGTTTATGGGTACTGTCTCTTCTGTTCACCCGTCCCAAAACTTGAACTGAAAATTTACCTACGACGTGACCTTCTGTCACCGTCCTGACAGATAACATACATTTCAGGGATGAACTGGATAATAAACGAAGTAATTTCGCATTCAAAATTGATGTACACAAACTACTGTAGCTATACAATAAAATTGAAAATGTTATTTATTAATTTTTTTAATGTAAAAATGTCTATAGACTTCTATATTTAAACATAAAATAATTTTGAAATAAAACACTATATATAAAACATTAATAATAATATTTTAATTTTAACATAATTAAAAATAGATTAATTTGATTTTTTTTTAGTTTTGGAAAAAATAAACTTATTTCTTACGGTTGATTATTTCAAATGAAGGTATAAAAAAAATGTAATTATCTCCCTTACATCAAAATAGAGGGAGGCTACTTTTTATCATCATTTCCAGTTAACATTTTTAGAGCATTTTCGAAAAAAGTTCATTTCGCGATAGGACCTCTGAGGGCCGGGCTTCAGGGCTCCTAAGGGGCTTATATATTATATATACACCTTGTACGTTCAATAACCCATTCATTTGGTGCGAAATACTGCAGCACGTAGTTTCACCAAGATTTATTAAGAAACTCATCAAATGAAATAGTAAGCTTGTGTTCTGAGTTTAATTGAAAGTATCAGAGCTATGCAACAATTGACGGAGTTTTCGGACGATTAAATGAATATAATTTCGAATGTTTTCAATTATGAGTCCTATTTCAGTAACCACAAACCACTTGTAGTTAGATTTAAGAGACAATAATTTTTTTTCAAATATAAAGAAACGTCTTTATAATATTTTTTTACAGATATATGCATTACACAATTGAATTGATAAACATTTCCAAAATTTACAAATATTTCCTGAAAGCTAACAAACGTACTGATACATAACATGAAAATGCGCTAACACGTCCTGTGTTCAGAATGGAACAGGCTTAATTGCTTGTTTTTAGTTCTGACATAGTTTGGTTTTCGTTCTTGTTGGTTTTCTTTCTTATAGTCAGTGGTGGCGAGTCTATGGCACGAGAGCCACAGCCGGCACTCAGAGCCTCATCAGTCGACACGCGAACAAAATATCATTTCTTTAAATTTTTATGAGAGTGTTGACACTTTGCTATACATAGTGTTTTTTTTTTTTGTTTTTTTTTTTGGCGTTGAACATGGGGCGAATGGCTTTTTTCTTAATGTCCCCCTTCCCCCTCCCCCACATATAGTCAACAAGTGTGAAAATTCCGGTGATACCCCTTTATTAAAATACTTTGATTTTTTTAACTCCACCAACATATACAAACTTATATAAAATAATTAAAAAAAAAAAGAACAAAGCCTCTTAAATATAACACTAAATAAAAAACAACAACTTCAAAATCTAATCTGCCTAATACAACAAAATTAACGAGTCTCCTTTACTATTTAGCGAGTTATTCAAACAAAACCTGGACTATATATCCCACCCTAAAATATATAACAGTATGCGCTCTTAAATGAGTTTTGTTTGGCTTTCCGGGTGCCAGTTGTATTTTACGACTTTTTTTTGGTATATTAAAATAACCTTTGCAACTATCATCGACATCATGCTATCTATAATATTTATATTTGATGCAATTCGCTTTATAGTTAAACACACACAATAAACAATAACCAATTGTTGACTTGTACAAGAGTACAAGCAACTTTTAAAATATATCAGTAACCAGAGGCCAAGTATTTGAACAGAGCGTGCTTGTGGGAGTGGGAGTGAAGGAGAGAGATTCTGGACCTTGGAGCAAAGTAGACGAGTGGGTCACTTAGCAAAGTTTTACACACGTATGAGTGAAAACTATACATTACAGTAGACTCTTGATTATCTGGTTCGTAATTATCCGACCACCACATTATCCGGCATAGTAATTAGTATAATCTGCAATAAAATGAATGATTATATATATTGTTTTATTAATATTGAAATATATATAAATATATATCATAAACTTAAATATAATTTCATTAAATGGATCCTGACATAAGTTGGATAAGTAAAGTTGGCTTGGCGTTGTGCTAACCAGACAATCCATTCATATACCGAGGTTATACAAACACAGATGAATTCCACACTTCATCAGCCCCGATGGCCCATTAGGGCTAAGGGAACCTTAAACATCATGTTGCGCAAAGGTATTAGTATTAAACCTTTAAGGTGGGTTGACTTGTGGGACGACATTCATAAAATTTCATCTGGAAAAATTCCCATGGTTCTCCAATGGTTCTCGCAGTTGATCGAACTTATGAATTTCAGGTCGCCAATAGAGATTTACCATCGAGCAACAGATTCACCATCGAGCAACAATAGGTCGGATAGTCTAAACTCTACTGTATTACTCCAATAAAATAAAATTATTTTGTTAGATTTTGAAATTCATGATGGCTAAAAAGGCAATACTATAATTAATTTATAGATTTTTCTTCAAATACGTTCAGATACCTCCATAGTTAAGAATATATGTACAGTAGTACATCGAGTTATGATCTTAATTCTTTCTGTAACGTCTGTAAAATTTCAAAGCAGTTTTCCCAATTAAAATTAATTGAAATAGTTTTAATTCATTCCATCTCCCATAATGCCATTCAAGTTGTTTTTGTTATGTGTTTTAGATAAAAAAATGTATTTATAAATAACAAATATTGTCTAAAATAATTAAACAGGTAGATGAGTACAGAAGGTACCGTGGTGTAGGAAATAGGTGGAGGTGCTCAGAAATTATTGTAACTATCTCAGCCGATTTAATACCTTTAATACACTTCATATAATGGGGCTGTTTTTATTTATTAATGTGCAGAATATTGTTAAATGAAATGTTATATAGTATTTTGCAGCACTTAAAAATCATTAAACCGTATTATAATTCTTTAGTCTACAATTTATGTAGCATCTCATTTTTTCTAAACGATTTTGTCATTTTTTGTGTTATTTCACGGAGAGGTATGCAACCTAATGAATCGTATGTAACACAAATTCTAAACGACGTTTCATTCTGATCTTATACATCTTCTTATATCGCTTCATAGAAACAATATTTGAACTCTGACAGTCAATCCAATGAACGCTTTTCTTTACTTGAATGTTATTATACCTAGTCAATACATAATACATTGAGATTCATTGTAACGGTATTTGCTGGCATTTGTTAACAATGTTAAGTTTTGTAAATGTCTTAATATAAAGATGCTTACGGTTATGGTTTAAATTCTGTGTGTAATATATTTATGTGTGGGTCACAGCCATAATTTCAATTGCTTAACAAAGTAGACAAGTAACTTACTTAGCAGTGCTCTTAACATTTTTTCTTCAAATCTGCACGATACAATAATTATATCCTTTTTCTGTTTACTGGCTTTGTAACAACCTAACTGAATAATAAAATTGGTTGAAATTTAAATATTGTCAGGGATGGCGAGTGGACTGTATTACTCTCTCACTACACAGTGAACGGATGGTCGTATGATGAAGCGCTCGACTGTCGACCTGAAAGCCCGGTGAGGGCCACTGGTTGGTTTGCTTGGTGGATTGGTTTGGTTGGTTTCATTGGTTGGTTCGGTTGATTTGTTTGGTTGATTGTTTGTACATTAGGAAGGTTGCATAAATCAGCACATAATTAATCGTCTTTAAAAATTCAGTAGTTAAAATGATAAGGATTACACCTAGATTTTCCTGGTAACGCTGGACTTAATATTTAGTTAAATATATAGTTAAGAATTAGGCGAAGTTAACAGAGCAAAGATAATACTGCACTTCTCATGTTACCTGAATTTATCAACACCAAAACATAGTTCCTAATGTTTTTTTTAGTTGTGGTTCAGCCCTAACCATGGACTGATGAACCTACCCACATTGACACATCTTCATGAATTCTATCATGACACTATTTTGTTATTGCCTAAAATCCCTCAACTTTTTTAAAGTTAATGGGTTATATCTCTTTTCTGTCCACCCGTGCCAAAACTAAAATTTACCTACGCTATCCCATACTATCACTGTATTGATTTCTATTTACATTGTTGTTGAGGGCTACACTTGACTTCACAAAGTTTGCATTACTAATCAGCGTCTTCGCTGTCAAATTTATTTGGCGAATTTTTTTTTAAAGAGGGAGTATTAAATTTTTTAATGTTAAATTACTAAAGGCTTTTATATTTAAACATAACTAAATAGAATTTAAAAAAAAATGTATAAAACTTTAATAAATTTATTTTAATTTTAACAAATTTAAAAGTTATTAATTTGATTTTTAGTTTTGGAATAATTAAATGTATTTATTACTGTTAATTATTTCAAATGAAGGTATAAATAAATTCAAATGATCTCCCTTACATCAAAATATGGGAAAGGCTACATTTCATCAGCATTTCCAGTTAATATTTTTTTTACTTCTGTCAAACGGTTGTTTTCGTTCTTGTATGTTTTTGTTCTTATGGTCAGTGGAGGCGAACGTACGGCACTAAGAGCCTCATCATCGGCACGCGACTTAATTATCATTTCCTTTAATTTTTATTAGAGTGTTGGCTTTTTGCTATATATAAGTGTTTTCCTTTAGGTTGGTGCAAGTAGTGCAAAAAAAAGTTTCGACACAATTGTTATAGGTTCTTAAAGGCTTTTGTTCATTTCAATTTTACCGAATCACATTTTAATTTGGGAATGCATTTGCATTGTCTTTTATTTATTGATTTATTTATATTTTTACTAACCGATTTTATGAAATGACATCAAAATTAAAATGTTTTGAAGATAGATGAGTTCAGGCTAGTCACTCAGTTATTTCAATGAATTGTACTCTTTTTTTTTAATTCGACCCCCACCCCCCAATATTGTCATCAAAATAAGAATAAAAAAAAAAAGTATAAAAATATAAACAAAAAAAACTAACGCTCTGAAATATAACGCTAATTAACAAACTTCAAAATCTAATTTGTCTTGTATAACAAAATCAACGAGTCTCTTTCTCTCTTTAGCGAGTTATAAAAAAACCCGAACCCATCAACCACCTCAAATATTATATAACAGTAAGTGGCTCTTTAATGAGTTTTTCCAATGAGCCAGTTCTTTTTTATATATTTATTACTTGATAAAAAAAATTGATGAGTATTTAACGACTTTTTTTGTAAATCAAAATACATTTTGCGACTATCATCTACATCATGTTTTCTACAATATTTATAATTGATGCATTATTAGACCGATAATCGCTTTATTGAATATAACAAAAGTCACAAATACTTAACAATATATTTAATATAGTTAATCCTTAAAACATAACACTTCTTATTAACTTCTTCATATAAAACTATCTCCAGTCACAAAGTTCATCAACTCTAAACGATCTGCATAACACGATCAACTAAGCTCAAAACACCCTTTTTTGAACAAAACCTACATTCTTTTATATAGGCCAGCTGGACAAAACATCTTATCATTCCCAAGTTTCAAGTTGGCTTGTTGGTTCCACCTACATTAAATACATAATTAAGAGTTGTGTTAACTTTACAGAATACAGAGGACACTGCACTTCCCTTGTTACCTGAATTCCTCAACAACGAAACATTTTTCCTAAAATTTATTTAGTTGTATGAAGGCCCTAACCCTGAACCTTCCCATATTTTCGCACTCGCATCTTCCTGAATTCTATCATAACACTATTGTTTATGACCTAATGTTAATGGGTTCTGTCTCTTTTCTGTCAATCCGACCCAAAACTTTTTTTTTCTGTTTTCTCTTTTAGAGAGGTATCAAACGTTTTTTTTACGCCGCCATAGCCATCATGGTTGGATGTAGTGTGCCTACCACACCAACACTGTTGGTGGCGCTGATGCATGTTTGCCATCCCTACAGAGCGGCGGCGTGAGTGTTCCCACTATCATCTGCCGGGATGGCAGAAAGATGGGTTTTATTCCTTGCCCAAACTGGCCAGACAAGCAGGGTGTGTACTGCTGATCGGCCAGAATTGCAATGCAAGGAGTTTTTCCTGCCAATCGAACAGAGGGGAGGGTGTAGTGTGCCTGTACCCTCAGCCCGAAATGGCAGGCTGCGCAGGTGTGCTTGAGTGGAACAGAGTGAAAGGGTGTTGTGTGCCGACCACATCGGTCACCACCGCTAGCTGTGAATACTGCGATTTTGGATAGTCCTTATTGACCACAGCACCACCATCCTCGCAAGAAAGAGGTTTATTTCCTGACTAGAGAACCCAAATGAACTATTCCCCGTAGATCATGGTATGTCTCTCCCAAACCCCGTCCCAAGAACTGCAACTAAACTTAACTACGCCATTACCTACTATCTCTATTCTGAAATAGGTTCACATTGATGTTGAGGGTTGCACTGGTTTTTAATAATTAAATTCGCTTAAAAAAATTTGAATTATATTTTCATTCGGTATAGAAAATGTCCATTCAGTTGAGAATGTTATTTATTATTTTTAATAGTGTCAAATTACTAAAGGGTTCTATATTTAAACACAAATAAAAATTATTTTAAAAAATGTGTAAAACACCAATTTAAAATAAAACTTTAATACTTCCATATTTAAAAGTTGTCATTTTTATTTTTCTGTTTGGAATAATTAAATTTATTTCTCACCGTTTATTATTTCAAATGAAGGTATAAATAATTTCAAATGATCTCCCTTACATTAAAATAGGGGGAGGTTACTTTTTATCAGTTTCTCCATTTTTATTTTTAGTTCTGCTATACGTTTTGTTTACGTTCTTGTAGTTTTTCTTTCTTATTGTCAGCGGTGGCAAACCTACGGCACTAAGAGCCTCATCAGTCGTCACGCGACTAAAATATCACTTCCTTTAATTTTTATTAGAGTGTTTGCACTTTGCTATCAATGAGTGTTCATTCTTTTTTTTTTGGTTGAATTTGTGGGACGCAGTCCCAAAAAAAAAGTTTGCCACCATTGTTATAGGTTATGGCTCTTATAGGCTTTCCTTTATTTCTCTTTACTGAATCACATTTTAATTTGGCAATGCATTTGGCTTCTCTGTTATTTATTTTTTGATATTTTCGCTAACCGATTTTATGAAGTGACAGACAAGATAATGTATTTTGAGGGTAGATGAAGATTAATGAGTTCAGGCTCGTCCATTTTTTGAATCATCCCCACCCCCAACCATATTGTCATTAAATATGAAAATCTCGCTGATCCCCCCTTTGTAAAAATACGTTGATTTTTTTTAAACCCAACGTAAAATACAAACCTTTTAAAAAATAAATATAAACAAAAAAAAAACTAACGCTCTCAAATATAACGCTAAAAAAACCCATTCAAATATAAAAGAAAAATAAGTTAATATTTTTTGATGATTTATTTATTAGGTAACAATATACATATACATATGAAAATATATAAGTTTTGAATTCGTTTTGAAACATACAAAAATCTAAAATTAAAAATTGCACAAAAAAATATAAAATATAGTTTCAAAAATAAAAGTGGATTATGACCGTCTTAATTATCTCGAATAAATTCAAGTAGTTGCGTGGTAAGTATTCAATTAAAGTATAAGTTAAAAATTTAATGAGATGGATGTGCCTGTTTTTTATTGCTTAACAAATCACATCTTAGTGGAATGTTTGAAACTGCTGGACGTATGACCTCTTCAACATTTTTAACGCTGAACGAAATTGGGATTTTATATGTGTTAAAGCTGAGAAAGTAACTTCACATAAATATGTGGTGTTGAATGGCAGAAGTACATTTAAGGCCATATGAGCGATGTGGGAAATTCAGTTCTAGTTCCGATCCAGAATTCAGTCAAGGGCTTTTTTTAGATAGAATAAACATGCATTTTTAAACAAATTTAATTATTTTCAAGTTATTATTAGTGTCCAGTACAAATAAATCCAAAGAATTAAATAACGAACGTAATTATAAACACATTTCTAATTAAATTAGCACAATTTACTTTAATATATTTTATTAGTCTACAAAATTCACGTGTAATAATTATGCTAACCGGGAAAACCCTCAATTTAATTGCGTAATAAAGTAAAATTTGTTGATATGATTAGAAAAACTCGATTGAATATTGTGAAGAACAAAGTAAACTATCATATTACCACTTTTAAATAGTTCAAAAATACGAAATAACAGTTAAAACGAAACAAAAATTAGACTTATCGGACGGACCCATAAAGTGGCCTATGGTGCAAACAGATCAGTTTTTCGGGCCACTACAGTGGTCTATGGCACGAAACCAGTTAAAACACATTTTCTGTTAAATTGTATTTTTATCTCTCGCGACCCCAGAATTTTTCTACGAGACCCCAAATGGGGTCGTGACCCATAGTTTAAGAAGCCCTGATCTACACCACTCGGCCATACGTGCCACAACTGGCTTTATGGTAAAAAAAAAAACAGAAAAAAAAACAACAATCAATAGTAAAGTTTATGTCTAGCTAAGCTAAGTGCATTTTTGCCACGGGTCTAAAAAAACAAACAAACAGACTTTATTGGGACGGTTCCGAATAAAAATCGGAGTTTATTGGTACCCGGATCCGATTAGTCACTTCAAATTTATAAATAATAAATATAAATACTGAAGTTTTTAAAATATTTTAAATAATGAATCATTCTACAATTTGCTAATTTGATCATTGAAATAACTTTTTATTACTTATGAAAATGGCGACTAGTGAAACCTTGATCGAACATTATGATATGTTTCTGGATGCACTAAAATGGTTTGTTTTTAGTAAAACCGACATGCGTATATTTTTCAAGTTCCTGACTGTGGGGGTGAACGCGGCAAAATTTGCATAACTTTTTATCAGCGGCATGTTAGCATGGAGGAATTACAAAAATTTTTGTCTCGTGTGATACTATCTTAATAGGGAGCCGGAGCCGATCCGGAGCCGTCAAATTTGTGGGAGCCGGAAAAAAATTTGGCGGCTCCTTAGCCTGTCCAGTAGTAAAAAATTATCATGAAGCCAATATTGTCTATATGTTGTAAAAAAAAAATATTTTTTGTTGCTAATACCCCCCTCTCCCAAATGTCTTTTGGCCTAAGGCCTCAAAATGTACCTTTATCTACCCCCCCCCCCAAATTGTAAGAGCTACTCTGACCAATACACATATCCTTAAATTTGTATGATCTATCTTATTAAACTATTTTAGTTCATATTTAAGTTGAAATGTATATCTGACAGAAACGTCAACTTACAACGTAATCATATTCGCATTTATTTTCAGTGACAGGGTTTAATCTAGCAGTCATGAAGAATGTGACCAGTAAAATTGTCAAAAACACTCCTCTCATGGTGAATCTGTCGAATAAATAAAAGACTCATTAGCATTAGTTTGAAAAAGTTGCCGTTCATTGAAAAAAAAAACTTGAGTGTTAAACGATGTGTCTTTAAAACTAAGGCACCATAGTCACTTAGTAGGCGTAAATGTATATTTACTTGTAAGTGTGACGTCAGACGTGCTAACATTTGATACATTTACGCCAACTATATATATATATTATATATATATATATATTATATATATATATTATATATATATATATATATATATATATATATATATATATATATATATATATATATCCCAAAATCAAGCAAGCAAGGAGCGAGTCACAAGTCATACCTATATTAGATTTTCGTGTTTGCGGAATCCCCATTTCGACAAAGCAAGCAAGACGCATTTAACATTGTTCACTTTTCGCGTTTTTTTTCTGATTTCTTCGTGTTGCTGTTTTTGTAAAATCTCGATATATATATATATATTTCTCCTATTCAAGAAGACGCCGGAAATACGTCACAGCAAGCAAGACCACGTTCGACAACTCGCATTGTTTACCAGCATGAAAGACTATTTATAGATTTGTGGAATTCCCACAGCAAGCGCGTTTTTTTTATTTATTTATTTTATAAAAAAAGATTATTTTAATTTCTTATATGATGTTTTGTCCTTTTATTAGGTAAAATATATTAAGCAATATGAGCACGGTGGTGGCTGTATGATAGTTGATAATACTATTTCATGTGTAGACAGCTCCAGTAATTTTTAAAACAGTATTGTTTGGTCGTAATCGTGTTTTTATGTGCTTAAATTACGAAACTATATCATGTAACCCCCCCCTGTCTCGGTAAATACTGTATCCGTTTAACCGCGGAAATGAGGGAATGCTGTACATAAAATAACATTATAATGTCAACTGATTATTTTAAATAAAAAAAAAAAACCACATTCAATAATACAATTATGTGTGAAGAAAAAAGTAATATTATATGATACCTTCCAGCAGCTTGCTTTTTTTCTTGCTTTGATTATTGTTTTCATTCAGTTTCTAACAAACACATTTCGGGGGGGGGGTTGTTAATTTGCATTGCCTAGTGTATTAATATAGATTACAAACAAATGGTAACTGTTTCAGAATGTGTACGCATTACACAACATTTATCTTTACTGAATAGTGTAGATACTGTAGGATGAAGGTTATACTAAAAGAAACTTAAGCTGGGTTGAGCAAGTCTAAAAAAAAATAACACTATAGTGTTCTGGGGGAAGGGGTGGATTGAGGCAGACACAAAGCGAATTGTTGCAAACAAGAAAAAAAGCAATGCAAATCCCCCCCCCCCCTGGAATATGTTTGCTAGAAACTGAATGAAAAAAAAATAAACAATAAAATAAAAAAAAAATATGCTGGAAGGTACCAGACAGTGACCAAAAAGTCTGCTAATGATAGGTCAAAGTTCTATTTTGCATACCACGTATTATGTCCGAAGATGTCAGCCTGTTATATTGTTTGATTGTTTATTTAAAAAAATATATTTACATTAATTATATTGATCAATAAGGCAGAGTATATTACGCCGCGGGATTGCTAGTTGTCAATAAATCAATAAGCCAAGTAAAAACTGATTTTTCATCATATTTCTTTTCAATTAATCAAACGGTACCGTAAAATATTTCTTTTTACTTTAGTTTGTAAACTATTATTTCGACAGAACATTTTTTATTAATCAAACGGTAGCATAAAATTGTTCTCTTAACTTTAGAGATTATTCTTTGTAACAGCCACAGGAAGTGTTTTTCTTTTATTTTATACAATAATTAAGTATATTTCAACCTTATTGTATTGAGAATGCAAATTAATATTTATTTCGTCTGTATGTTTTTTTTTATAGCTTAAATGATCGATACTTTTTTTCTGTTAATTAAAAAAAAAACGTAAAATATTTTGTTGTAACACTAGTAAACAAAGGCCCGGTAACCGGACCGGCCAGTAGGCACACAGTTGGAGTTGAAAAAAGTGAAAATAATATTTGAGTGAGTTAACCATCAGTCTATATACTCACAGTGGCCCCAAGGACATGATCAGATTATTGTAGCCAAAATACATTCGAGAATAGGGGCACCTAATAGTACGTCAAATAAAGTTCATATGTTAAATGGTTCATCCCAAAGAAAATAAACCTCACTATAGGTAAACATAAACAACAACTCTTAAAATCATAATTCCTTCATAATATTCTAATGGACTCCTTTCCAAACAGTTATTCATTTAATGTTTTATGATGCTTAACATGACGTATTAAAAAAAAAAAAGAGAGTGACGTAAGAACTTGTGTTTAGCGAAACGCTACATGTTTAGCAGGTGGTTTATTTACTGTTATGCATAGTAGTATAGTACAATTAACTAAGGAAATATTGCCAACGCGGCAGTGCCGAACCTATGGATTTAGGGGCCCGGTGGGCTTGGCTTCTTTGGGGGGGGGGGTTTCCTGCATTTTGACATGAGATAATTATTTGGCGTACCACAAGCTGGGTCCCGAGAAGAAAGAATCAATGTGTAGTTTTTATCTGACCTTCAATTAAAACCATAATATTCCATCAATGCAGTTGAGGCCGCAGACGCAGAAAAGATCAGGCCTCTTAAAAAAAGAAAATATCAAAGCTTTGATCATTATAGTTCTGAGAAGCCAGTGCAGAACCTAAGGATTTGGTGTTTGTCCTGTTCCAAACAGTTATTCAAGATATGTTTTATGATGTTCAACATTTAAAAAATGAGAGACGTGAGTGAGTGACTGTACGTTAATCGAAACGATACATGTTTAGCAGTGGTTTATTACTGTTATACACATAGTAGTATGGTACAACATATCGTAATGAGAACAATCTAAGACAATAACGCCAACCAGGCAGAGCCGAACCTATGGATTATTGGGTACACTACACCCTCCCATCTGTCCGAATGGCAGGAAAAACCCCTCGCCTTGCCATTCTGGCCGATCAGCAGCACATACAACCTGTTGGTCTGGCCAGTTTGGGCAAGGAATAAAAACCCATCTCTCAGCCATCCCGGTAGATGATAGCGGGCACACTGTAAGGATGGCAAACGTGCATCAGCGCCGCCAACAATTCTGGTGTGGTAGGCGCACCACACCATACCATGCTGGCAATGGCGGCGTAAAAAAATAAAGAAAAAAAAAGAAAAAAAATGAATTTGTATTACCTCTCCTAAAATCGCTTATTTGCCCCTTGGCAATGATTGAGGCGGTCGAAATAGTATTACGTTGTGATTGCCATTTAGCTTTCACAATATTACCAGCCATATGAAACAGTGTAGGGTGTTTGGTTAACTCGGCACTATACATATGGCTGGCCCAATGTCATTTCCAGCAGCTAAGTAGGAGACATCTTACTCAGTTGTCCAGTTGGGAGCCGGTTCATGCATGTTAAGAAGAAAACAGTAAACCATCTTGGATGACAGACACAATCTCGGATGACAGACAAGATCTCAAATGACAGACACATCTCGTATGACAGACGGGATTTGATGACAGACATGGGATCGCCGACAGAGCAGAAAATGATTTTTCGTATTATACATTTTGCAAACGTTTCTTAAGTTTATGTGTGGCTTTTTTTTTTTGTAATACCCTGCTATTTTATATGTTTCCTTAATTAAAATTTCGCCATTTATAAAAATACTCAAAGAGTGGATCAATTGTAGGGATTAACTGAAATCAGAAGGCAGTAGAAAGAAAATATGTTGGTATTATAAAAAAAATTAGGTTATTATGTTTAAACATAATCCTATTAACAGTGCAAACTAAAATTTATTTTTTTCGTCAGTATTTTTTTAAAATGATTTTGTGTACAGCTTTAAATGTTTGATAATTTTTTGTTCTAAAATGTGTGTGTGGGTGTGTGTGTGTGTTTTTTTTTGTAATGCACTGCCATATTATATGTTTCTTTATTTTAAATTTCGCAGTTCTTTGAAAAATGTACAGTGTGCCTGGCCAAGATTCTAATTTATGCCGTTTTTTTAAATTAGTTAAGTATATTTTAACCTAATTGTATTAAGAGTGCGAACTAATGTTTATTTAATCAGTATTTAAAAATAAAATTGTTAAGATTAAAAAAAAATATTTCGGTATGCTTGTCATTTATATTTTTTTATTTGCCTTTTTTCAGTTCATCAAAAAATGCCTAGCAGAGGTGTGTTGTTAAATTAGAAAAGTTATTTCTATGCAACCTGTATTCAAACCTTATGAGCATCAGAATTAAATAAGGGCAGAGGCAGCAGAGCGACGTGTATCAAGACGTGAAAGTGAACTGCTGCAAGCATGCCGAAAATAAAATCACAAAATTAAAATCGTCTAGCATTAGTTGTCAACACAAACTAAATTATCTCCTCATTGCAATGTTCTGACATTTATTAGAAAAAAAACTACAGGAACGTTTTGTGCCTCTGGAAAAAATTGACTTCCTCACATGGATAACCACCAGAACCATTAAACAATTTGCTTGATGAATATACTTGGAAATTAAAGCATTTGTTAATAGGTTACTGCCGGAATTCGGCTTAACAGTAACCGGAATCGGATTCCGATACATCCCTAATAATTTTTTTTTCTGAAATTTGTTTTTATAAACAGAAATAGAAACAAGGGCTTTCTCAATACTTACTAATACATTACATAGGGCTTAGCCACGGCAACTCGTGACCAGTTGCCGCTAGTTTCATATAAATATGTGATAAACGATCATTATATTCTTTGATACGTGAATGAGAAATGAATTTAATATATTATGAAATTTTATAATGGTAAAATAAGGACACGGATCTGTTGGGATGTAGTGTACTTAAACTTTGACCTGAGGTGCCAAAAATATATAATATAATAAAAACGGTCTGGGTTCTGCGTTAAATCGAAAATAGAAAGCAATCATTCAAAATGGCGTCTTGCCTGCGTCTCGATTCGATATTTTTTTTTTTTAAATCTACTTTCTGTATAGACTGCTGTTTTTAAACGTAAAACCCAAAGGCCACAATTTGAAATAATTTCATTTAAATATTTATTTATTTTCTTTTTTGTGCATCTCTACATGGAATTTCATCTTTAAATTGACTCTGTAGTTAGCAAGCCCTGGGCACTGGAATAACACATGATCTATGATTTCCTTAACATCGCTGCAGTGTCAGCAAGGGAAATCGAAATTAGGCCTCAACATGTAAAACTACGCACCTATAGGACAATGCCCATAGCAAAACTGAACAATTGGTGCCTGCTCGATCCTCCTGAGCCCCCAATACTGGTTAGTTTAAGACGGCTGCTATAATAACAATAATGTTTGAACTACTAACAACAAAAAATAATGTATGAACGTTAATAATATGAACTTTTAACGACCAGCAACTTTGTATAAACTATTAACGACAAACAATAATGTATGAACTATTAACGACAAGCAAAATTGTATAAACTATTAACGACAAATTATAATAAATATAGTGTATGAACTATTCACAACAAAAAATTATATTTTAACAGTTTTGTCTTTACTCACCGCCTCAAATGTGTACCAACCTAAATTAAGTGTTACAATTACTAAACCAGACTGTAAGCCTTTGGTCTATGTGAATCTATTAAGAAAAAAAAAACCGAACAGTTACCAGCCTAACCTCCACGATGAGGCCAGCCATTGGTTGCCCTGTCTATGTTGAGGCTAGCCATTGGTTGCCCTGTTGTCTAATCAAGCTTATGGTAATTAAACATCTCTATTATCGGGACAAATTTTTTAATCTTAGCTCGTCAGACTCACAGTCTCAAGATGGTCGCACGAGTTACATTTTGTGATACAAACAAAATATAATTTAGCACCTAGCTACACATACGAATGCAGTGTACTATAGTAGTGAACATTGCAATGGTATACCATCTAGCAACACACATGAATGGGGTGTACTATAATAGTTAACATTGCGATGGTTTACCATCTATCAACGCACATGAATGCAATGTACCATAATAGTTAACATTGCGATGGTTTACCATCTATCAACACACATGAATGCAATGTACCATAATAGTTAACATTGCGATGGTTTACAATCTAGAAACACACACAAATGTAATGTACTATAGTGGTGAATACTGCGATGGTTTACCAGCTAGCAACACACATGAATGCTATATTTTGTACAATAAAACTTAACTAACTTTCATCAAAGTTTATTACATTGAATACCATAACAACATAAAAAAATAATTATATAGATAGATATTAGTGGTCAGGTCCCAGTAGTAGTATTTTTACTGTCATATATTTTGACTGATATTTTTTTCTTTTATTTATTGTTTTACGTAATACTTTATTCTTTATCATAAATACACGTTAATTATATACGACATTATTATAAATTAATTATTGCTAGAGTACTTAAAAATCCGTTATTTAACATTTTCGGTTTTGGAAACAATCGAAATCCGGTATTTGACGGTTTTTCAATAAATTAACATTCTGTTTTTGTATATTTCTAATGATGAAAGATGGATGTTCTAGAGAAGAGAGAAAGGCGTGCTAAAAATCTACATACAAAACTGACAAACTATGAAGGAAGTGGTCTTTACACACCAATCAACATGGACAGCGAAGACGTTATTAAACTCGACTAACAAGCAAATGGTTCGTTCAATCGCTAATAAAGCCAAAAGTATTCGCCGCTGACTTGGAAAGAAGATTGGTGCTGCCAAGTCCAAAAAAAACATATGACGTTTGAAAGCATCATCTGGTGATGTGTCCATTCCTTCCTTTAATGGCCACATCGTGGGGAAAAATATAACATATGAAGTTAAAGAAAATGTTTTACATCTTTAAGGTTTTCATTCTTTTCAGAAAGGTGGGTGGAAGTTGGGACGCCAACAATAACTTGCACAGGGTGCCTCAATAGCTATCTACAACTCTGCAAGTAGTGTGGTGGGCGTATAATTGTAAATACTGTCAATAATCTAGTGTTGGTTGTAAAGATAGTGACCAGAGACAACATTTTAAGAGTTAGACCTGTTAGGAGAGCGAGTTCGTTACCTACAAGACAAAACACGTTTGACTCGCATAAAGTTGTTTCAAATTGGATTTATTAGTTTAGTTTCGAAGTTTAGTTAAGTCATTGTTTAGATGTTTATTGGATTTGTATAAAATACATTGTATTAGTTTTATTATTGAAAATCTCGTGTCTTGTGTGTCAATCTGTAAGATCTATAACAGTATAAACAAAAACTCGTTGAATACTCACATATTTGAGGGTTCCACTTTCTGATAAATCTCGTCTCATATGGAAGTAGACTCGTTGATGTGTCTAATTAGCCAAATTAGATTTTAACGATGACAATATTTATGTAAAGTATAAATTGAGTTATTTGAACGTTATATCTGGTATGGGGAATTTTAAATGTATAACTTTGTGTGGATTTTAGGCTGAGATTTGACGTAATTTTACTTTAGGCGTGGTGGGAGGGGGGTTCCCTAAATATTTGACAGTTTTTGAAGTGAGAGACGTGAGGGGAGATCCAAAATGTGCTGAAATGCGTCGACGTAATTGAAGGACAAAACGTTCGTATATACTATTCTAGCTCTAGATGTTACTACAACACATCCAGTTAGTAATTGCTTTTTTTTTTTGAACTATCAGAATCGTTTAACAAGTTATATTTATTCCGCCATAATAAAACTTATCTAACACAATGGGAATAAAAGGGTAGTGCAGCTGAACACAACACACACAAAAATCAATATTTGTTCTTTTAATTGTTAGCCATTTGATAATCGACGTACATTTCTTCCCCACCCCTATCCCCTTCCGTCCCATATCTGACGCCACAATCTACCACGTTGTGACTAGCTATACGGCTACCTTTCATTCAAAGATGTTAATCAAATTGAAATATTTACAACGGTTTAAATCATGAAAACGTAAAACACAATAAATCTTTTGTTCGGTATTTGTAAGGTAAACCCCTGTGTTAAATGAGTGCTGCCTTTGTTTGTTAGAGATGTAAATGTTAACCAATGATTGAGGAGGGGGGGTGACAGAGGAGGAACATATTTCTATTAATTCATCAATTGTGTATTGGTCATTTTTATCATACTAATTAATACACAATAAACATAACTCCCCCTAGGAAAAAAAAATTGAATAAATGATTAAATTAGACCAAATCTTTTTTTTTTCTGTTTTTACATTTTCTTCATGACAAGTTTGAAAAGTGGGGAGGATGGCTTGATGGTTGAGATAAACAGAGATTCTTTCTTCACCAGTTCCTGTCTAATGGTGTAATCACTGTTTCTTCTCAATACTAACACACTTGTAGATACGATACAGCTATAATATAACAAAACAATTAGAGCTACACATAAACCATAAACGGAAATCTTAATGACATCTAAAGGACAAGAATAAATTCAGCCTCTTAATGAATCATTATATATACATATATACAGAGAGAGAGAGAGAGAGAGAGAGAGAGAGAGAGAGAGAGAGAGAGAAAGAGGAGAAAGAGAGAGTTAGAGAGAGTGAGAGAAAGAGAGAGTGAGTAAGATAGATAGATAGATCTTTTACATAAGATATTCTCCTTAACCCGTTAACAGTTTTAGAATAAACGAATGAACACATCAACAGACATATCTGTTTGTGCTTTCACACCTCATATCTGTGGGCTTATAGTCTGGGGGTGTCGCCCTCCAAGTAAGCGGCGAACATTATGGATTCACCAGGACCTGATCACACTTCCCTTTACGTATAATGGAACTATGACTGAACTTTACGATTGAACTATCAAATTTGCTATCCAGCTGCAATCGTAGTAATTAAAATTGCCTTATCAGTTTCCTGTTTTGGGTTATGTTATTAAAAAAATGTTTCAGGGGAAATATACATTGTTCCCAGATCTCTCTACTCCATTCGTGAAAACTTCGTAATCTTCACTAATCAGCGACCAATAAAGTCAATGCTTGATTCCCCAAATGAGACCTTCACTATTGACAGCAGCATAAAGATATCAAAACCAAAGATGTCAACATATCTAATATTTTATTGTCTACACTTCAGCGTTGAATGTGTTCTCTTGACTCTCTTTTAGCCTAATGTTAGCGCCGGGCCCGGCCATAGCATTTTCACACCGTATCTATATTTATACACCATTTTTTTAAATTCTAAAATTGGAAGTTTGTTCAATATTACTTTATTCTTTACACATAATTGTATTATTAAATGTGTTTTTTTTTTTACAATAATCAGTTGACAGATTCTGTTTTATGTACATCATTCCGTCTTTTCCCGCGGTTATACAGCTGCAGAATTTTCCGCGACTGGGGATAATTAAAATAATCTGGTTTTATACAAGAAATTAGAAAACAACGCGAGTTGTCGATCGTTGTTTAACGCAACTTGCTTTCTGTGACTTATTAGGGAATAATTCGTGAATTCTCGCAGGCCGTCGCCTCGCAAGGTTGGTCGAAGAGGAGAATTATATATATATATATTCATTGCAAACACAATTTTTTTATAAAGTAATCAACATGTGGTTACTTTAAAAAAAAGCTTACATGTGCTTTTTGCTTTTTGTTAATTTTACTAGAGACTTGATGGCTGTATATGTGTGGCTGCCTACTTGCTGGTAAAGATGGTAACTAATTCGAGTCCGATGAACGCTACTGTCTCGACTGTTAAAGACGATTTTCCTTTTTCGAAGCATCACAAGACCAGCTAAGGTGATCATTTAGTATTGACATATAGACATATTAGTATTGACATAACACAAATATCGTACTGACATTTTTAGCATAACACACATTTAATATTTACATACATAGCATACCACACATTGAGTATAGACATATAGAGCATAACACACATTTAATATTTACATATAGAACGACAAAAAAATAAAACAAACAAACATATTAATAATAATGTTTACCTCCTGGAAGTAAGGAGAGACTTAAGTCTTTCGAAGACGTATCGTGAGATATCTGGTGCCCGTAGAGAAGTACAAACGAGGCCAACATTCAGGCCTGGTTTAACTATTAAATAGCCATTTGTAAACCAGCCTTAAGTATTATCTGATATTTTTCGCAACTAAATTCATATAAGAAAACCGTAACAATTGTATACACTCTTTGCATTCTTTAGAAACGAACCTATTATATGAGATCTGGATAGACGTAATTTATTTACAGTGTATATACATTTAGTCACCTTATTTGATAAGTTAGGTCCTGTTTTCCGCAAAAAAAGCCTATGCCAAGAGTACATAAAATGACCTGCTCAGATAATACCATGAGTGATAGAAAACAGTTCAGAAATTGGCCCATAAAACAGTAAAGGGAGGGGCCCTAGGTGGTAGCATTGTTTGCTTATCTATGTGAGCGCTTCTGGAAATAAGATGAAGAAGAGAATAGTCATTTTGATAACTAGTTATCAACTGAGCCGAAGTTTCCTGTTGATGATATTTCAAGTAATTTTGCGATGGGAAGATGCAGCATATTCTTGAAAGAGAATAAATTATTAGCACAAAGACAATGATTATTGAGACTATTTCTTACACAGTATGGACAGTTAAAAATTCATTGATCATTGCCAAAAACTGCACAGAATGACATCAAATAATGTATATAAACAGCGGTCTACCATATGCTACTGGTGGGTTCAGGGTCGGCCTAAAGTCTTTTTTACAGATTGCTTCAAATTGGGCCCCCCAATTTACATTTATCATTAATGTAATTGTTGATAGTGTAACATAAAATTGAAGAGGGGATCTACAAGCAACTGTTGAATTGCGGGCCGCAAAACGTAAGGCCTGTCCTGGGTGATCATTCTATTTCTATATCTTTAGACTTGTTAAGGGATTCATGTATTAAAGACCAATTGGTGTCAGTTTTGACTGAGACCATGAAAGGGACATAATTGTGTATCTTGTACACAATTTTTAAATGAATACATAATATGGGTATACATTATTGTTGATTGTTATCAGCAAGTAAAATTATTGTCTGCATTTTTCCAGGCTGCTCTTGCTGTTGACATTTCCTCTTATACAAGGTTTAATAACAAAACAATAGTTGTTAAATGCTTTTGGTTTCAGACGTAAAATTATTACAAAAAAGACTAGTGATTGATAGGTGCTTGGAAAATCCCAAAGAAGAGAACTATTCATAGCACTATAGTTTTTTGAAATTTTTAGTGGAAAAATATTTAAAAAAAATTTTTTTTAATACATTGTTACATTGAAATTAGCGCAATTTTCGTTTACTGTCCATAAGCTGAAAATATGATTTTCAAAAAAAAAACAGTAATTGAATTAAAAAAAAGGATAATTTTAAATTCGTACAAAATGGGTTGAAATAATGCTTTACAGTAAATTAATATATTTAAAATTCATGACTCTTACGTTAAAACAAAAAACAACAGCCTAATGTTTTTTAAAGCAAAAAAAAATACAATTCAGAAATCATCTTTTGAAAGAATTACTCTTTTATAGTACAAAATGACCTTTTTAGTACCAAATGACCTTTTGGTACAAAATGACTTTTTTGTACAAAATGATTTTTTTTTAGTACAAAATGAACTTTTAAAAAAAAAAGCACAGTGTCAGGGATGGCTCGATGGTCTTGAATCATTTCTTTCTTTTAATTACTTTCTTTAATTACATAACTTATACAAATTCGCAACACTTCCATTGTATGAATCAAAATCACTTTATTGAATGATTTAAAGTAGTCTATGACGTCAATTTACGGAAGAATGGGAACAACGGGCTATAAATAAAATAAAAAGAAAAGTTCTGCACTTGGAATTCCGTGTTAGTAGTTCCTATTAATTCTTATATTAAACATTTTATTGAGATTAAAACTTAAGTTGCGAATGCAACAGGCAACACGAGTCCTACTAATAAAGTGCCTATCTTGTTGTCCGTAAAGTATGGGAAAGCCGTCACTATAAATAACACAGCCCAACAAAAAAAAAATTTTTGTGAATTGCCAAGAATGTTTGAATGAATTTATAGCAATTCATGGGTGCTGATTTCAAAACTGCCACTGCTTTTGTTGAATTGGCTCTAGTTTCTGAGATATTGGACACCCTTTAAAATATGATTGTACCCTTTGTGTAAAACAAATGCAAAAGGTTTGGTGTCTGTTTTTAAATTAAACTATACCAAGTTATAACTTGGTTTTTTTTTTCTATTTTATCTCTGCTTTCTAAAGACATCATGAGTTCATCATGAAAATGCTGCAAAAATAATCAGAATATATTCTGTCATATCTCTGGACAGTACATGATTGAAAAGCAAAGAAGAAATATAACAGACTTAGTGCAGCAGGCATATTTGGCTTATTTCGGTGTGAAGCTGTGAGACCAAGACATGTCTTGGGTTCCCTATAATGTCTGCAAAAACTGTGTGGAGAGCCTACGGCAGTGGACAAATGGTGAGAAGAAAAGTCTAAGTTTCGGTGTACCAATGGTATGGCGAGAGCCGAAATACCGTTTATTTTTGTATTGTGAATGTTAAAGGCTTCAATCGCCACAAGAAACCTAAGTGGGATTATCCTGATCTTGAATCTGCAAGGAGACCAATTCCACGTAGCAGTGAAGTTCCTATACCAGTGTTTACTGGATTATTAGAGCTTTTACCATCAGACTCCGACGAGGGGCAAGATCTGGAGTTTATGGCAGGTGAAAATAGTGGAAGCGATTATGAAGGAAGTTCTTCAACACCTCAACCATTCAGCCAAGAAGAATTAAATGACCTAAGACGAGACCTAAATCTGTCCAAGCAAGCATCTGAGTTTTTAGCGCCCTGGCTCAATGAAAGAAATTTTCTCAAACCAGAAGTTAAAATAACATTTTATCTGAAAAGAGAAGAGTTTCTTCTTCCATATTTCAGCCAAGAGGAAGATCTTGTTTACTGTAATGACATCCCTGGACTTCTGCTCCAAATGGGACTACAAGATGACCATTCCGAAGACTGACGTCTTTTTATAGACAGTTCTATCGGAAGCTTGAAAAGCGTTCTGTTACACATTGGTAACCGTTATGCATCTCTTCCCATTGCTCACTCAACAACACTTAAAGAAGAGAATATCAAAACAGTATAGCAGAAAGTCCGTTATTATGAGCATCAGTGGTCAATTTGTGTTGATCTAAAAAGGGTAAAATTCTTGCTTGGGTAGCAGTTAAGATACACAAAATACTCATGCTTCATGTGCCTTTGGGATAGCAGGGCAAGGCATAATCATTGGACAAGAGTGGCATGGCCTGCAAGGGAAACCATGACTGTTGGTAAAGAAAATATCATCAACAAGCCACTGGTTGACAAAAATAAGATCATTCTCCCACCGCTTCATATCAAATTAGGTTTAATGAAACAATTTGTTAAGGCTTTGGACAAATCTGGCAAATGCTTCAAGTATATTTGCAGATCTTCCCCGGATTGAGCATGGAGAAGCTGAAAGCTGGGATGTTTGACGGTCCTCAGATTCGGAAACTCATCAACGATCGAAATCACCTTCTTCATGGAACAGGTTTGTTTCAGTTGTCAGGAACTTCTTAGGTTATAATAGAGCAGAGAAATACGAAGAACTGGTGCAAGATATGCTAGCTAACTTCAGAAACAGTGGAACAAATATGAGCATCAAGGTACATTACCGGCACAGTCATTTCGACAAATGTCCAGGTAACCTTGGGGAACTTCAGTGAGGAACAAGGTGAGAGGTTCTATCAGGATATGAGGGTGATAGAGGAGAGATATCAATGAAGAGGGGAAATACATATGATGGCTGACTACTGTTGGAGTCTCCAGCGCAATTGCACCAACGACACATACAAAAAGAAGTCGAGCAAACAGCGATTTGCCAATGCTTTACCATAGACAATTAACATATTAATGAATTAATTAATTAGACATAATTAGTTTTTCAAATGAAAATGTTTTCTTCTATAACACTATTACACATATTTTTCAACAAATTTCTTATTATTAAGACTATTGACAGTTTCACTACTATTTGTTAGTATACTATTATACTTCATGCAATTCTTGACGATTTTCAAACACGGTGCATACATTATTTAATTAATTGTAATTATCTCGTAAAATAGAGCCAATCTAGCAAAAGCACTTACATATTCTAAATCAGCATAGTTGACTTTGTATAAAATGATTCAAATATCATTGGCACTTAATTCACTGTTTACCGGTGTTATCTATGACGATGGTAATTTAAAAAAAAAATTCTACTATTAAAGCCTTATTGAACTTCCACGCGGGTGCTGTATCGTGCCACACCAATTATCATTTGTGCTGCAAAATGGCATGAAGTAGTTATTAGCGCATTTTCGAGAAGTCGAATGCACTGTTGTTTCCGTTTTGTCCGTCTGTCATCACCTTAGATCTCAGTAACCATAAGTCCAGGACCGATGATGTATATACTTTTTTGTAGGTCTTGTTCGAAGAGAGGTTTTACGTCACACGTTCGCGGAGTTAAAAAAAAAACAGCGCGATTCATCGACCGGCTGTATGAAAATAATCTGGGGAATTCCAAAATTATAGAAACTGAAAAGAGACAACTTACTAAATGAGAGTATGTTTGGTGCGCATTTGGTTCATCAAATGACTCTTTTTTTGAATATTTCAATTATGAGTCCTATTTCAGTGACCACAAACCACTTGTAATAAGATTTAAGAGAAAAAATTTTTTTTCAAATATTAAGAAACGTCTTTTAAATTTTTTTTTCAGATGTATGCATTACACAATTGAATGTATAAACATTATCAAAATGTTAAAATATTTACTGAAAGCTAAAATACTTACTGATGCATAACAAGAAAATGCGCTAACACGTCCTGTGTTCAGAATGGAACAGGCTTAAGATACTGGTTTTTTTACTTTTCAGTTAATTTATTTTAAAAAAAGCTTTTTTTTATTGCTTCGTTTTAATTTTCACATTGAGAGAATTAAGGGTAAAACGAAACGGAAGACATAAATTAGCACCCATATCATTACCTAATGGTATTTTGGTGGGTTTGGTTTGTTGGGTTGGTTGATCGGTTGGTTAGTTTGGTTAGTTGGTTTGGCTGTAGGTTTGGTTTGTTAGCGCTGACGGGTAAAACGTAATTTGTGACACGTTTGGTTGGTTTGTTTGGTTGATTAGTTAGCTGGTTTGGTTAGTTGTTTGGTTTGGTTGGTTCGGTTGGTTTGTTTGTTTGGTTGTTTTGGTTTGGTTGGTTAGCGTTGACGGGTAAAACGTATTTTGTGACTATGTAATGTAGGTAATTTCTGCACATTATGGAGGTGGCATAAATCAGCACCTAATTAACCTAAAAATCATATTTAAAAAATCAGTATTTAAATTGATTAGGAAGGGGTTTTAATTACACCTAGATTGCCCGAGAAAGAGAGAGAGTGTACCGATTAAAAGTTTATAATTACAACATACTGAGTTATTGAATTCAATTAACGTCTGTGATTGATGCTATATATTCTGTTGAAGAAACAAAACAAGAGCTAAATTTATTTTTATCATAGATGCATTAATAATTGTATTGTTTTAAAACACTGACTGATCCATACGTCCAATAAACAAAAGTTTATTTATAGATACATAGGCTTATAAAAGTGTTAAAATGTAGTTCAAGAGTAAATCAATAACTCATAAGGTCTAAAATAATATTAAGTTAAGAACTTATTTGGTCTAGAACAATAAAAAATCAACATCATATAATTGATTCAAGTACTGCGCAGGACATCGAAGTACTACCGATTCTCAAAAACACAAGCAGTGGTTCTGCTGTCTGTCGGAACTAAGTCATCTTTGTTGTAGCGCTGTAATCAAAACAAAAGAGTTTCTTAATAAATTTTAAAATGTCCTCGTAATCAAACTCGTACATTTAAATCGTTAGCATCCTTTGTTCTTTAAAACTTTCATTTACTCCTTATAGTAATATAACATTCATTATTTGTTACCATAGATAGGCAAACTAAGCAGGGCCGAAATAATGGGGGGGGGGGAGGGAGGAGTTGACAACAATTATTAGGAGTCGTTGTATAGCTCGCGGGGATAAGTGAAGCTACTGTAAAGTTACTGTAAAGATAATATTAAATCTCTTAGATCCTATAAACCATCAATAGAATGGTTTTGCAGTGCCCTTTTAACATCGCCACAATAGCCGACAATACAATGTCACCAAGAGTGACAAAGTGGGAACTTCAGCCATGACATGAAATATCTATTTAATATTCTGGAGTCATAAAAGTATGCACAAATTTAAAAAAATCCAATATATAATATCATTTACACAGATTTATTTCAATATAAAAAATTATTTCTAAGTAATATGTTTTTTCCTTTCTAAATAATGAAAATGAAAAGGTTAAATTTAAATAAAGAATGATGTTTGAACCACTAAAGACAAACTATAATAAGTGAATTACTAACGAAGACATACAAGAATGTATAATTCAATAAAGAAGACACAAAAGAATGTATAATTCACTAAAGGAGACACACAAGAATTTATAATTCACTAAAGAAGACACACATGAATGTATAATTCACTAAAGAAGACATACAAGAATGTATAATTCAATAAAGAAGACACACATAAATGTATAATTCACTAAAGAAGACACACAAGAATTTATAATTCACTAAAGAAGACACACATGAATGTATAATTTACTAAAGAAGACACACAAGAATGTATAATTCAATAAAGAAGACATACAAGAATGTATGATTCACTAAAGAAGACACACAAGAATGTATAATTCAATAAAGAAGACATACAAGAATGTATAATTTACTAAAGAAGACACACAAGAATTATAATTCACTAAAGAAGACAAATACTACTAATGTTGAAGAACAAACAACAAATAATAATGTTTTAACATTATTCGTTTCACTTTTCGTCTTAAATGTATGTGAAGTTAGAATTATCAACCCTACTCTGAATGTTACAGTTTCAAAACAGTACGTCATTGTGAATCGAGTTAAAATGCAATACATTATTGTAGTGATCATATCGATGGTTTACGAGCTTGTAATAAACCTTTAAGCAATGTATTTAAGAGGTGAAAGTTATTTTTAAACTAGCTTACCCTGCAAATCATTTGCATAGTGTTATATCCCCTTAGGCTTCTTCGGTAGGCTAAGTTAATTTTGGTTTTGGGCAGGTCCGTTTTTTTTCATCATTGTATTTTAAACTGGAATACATTAATACTTTACTTTCGATTTAACGCATAACTCAAATCGCTATTATTTTATTAGATATCCTATAAGAGTTTCAATTATTCTGTCAACACCATACAAGTTTACATTGGAATGTGCTAGCTACAATAAACTATGTGTGGACGGTTGGTTGTGTGGTAAAAACACACACGAATGTATAATTCACTTAAAAAGACACACAAGAATGTATAATCAACTAAAGAAGACACACAATAATGTATAATTTACTAGACACACAAGAATGCATAATTCACTAAAGAAGACACAAAAGAATGTATTATTCACTAAATAAGACACACAATAATGTATAATTCACTATAGAAAACACACACGCATGTATAATTCACTACATTGTTTGCGGGTTATGTTCAAGTGTACATTGAAAGGTGCTAGCTACCATTAACTATGTGTGGACGTTTAGTTGTGTGGTAAAGCACTCGACTGTCGACTTGAGGGTACCTGGTTCGATCTCCGGTGAAAAGCCAGGCAATATGTCTCCATTGATGCCTCCATGGCCATTGCACTATCGCCAAGGTGGGGATGAAAGAAGGGTACCATACAAATCGACCCACTAGTGGTTTATAGTAGCAATTAGATTTCATCCCATCTTTAAAGGGACTTCACAGACACACAACATTAACTATAACCAACATATAGAACGCATAGGCTAGTAATAGAATGATATAGATTCAAACAAAACGCAGATGTCTTTAATCAATTTAATTCAACTAAAAATAATTATACTCGCTTTGCAAGGCTGATAACGCATACTGTGCTTTTAAATCATATGTTTATAATTAGAATTGGATTGTGTGGAATCTCCCTCTCTAAAAAAATAAACACATTTTTTTTAAAAAGACTGACATGCACATCAATTAGGTCCAGGCCACTTTATCTATCTATCTATCTATCTATCTATCTATCTATCTATCTATCTATCTATCTATCTATCTAGTATCTATCTATCTATCTATCTATCTATCTATCTATCTATCTATCTATCTATCTATCTATCTATATATATATATTTATCTATCTATATATCCATCTATTTATATATATATATATATTGTCGTATCCCACTTGTGTTCTAATTAAATCAGACGACACAACTCCTTGTATTGTAAAAGAATTAACTGAACTTTTTAATGCATGATATATACAGATGAGAATATGATAATCCAATATAAACACTTGAGAAGATGAATCGATAAAACACATGTATAATTCTATACTTTATCACACACGATAAATACTAAGATCAATATTCTATGAGAGATGTGGCAATAAATTACAAGTAGCTGCTATAACTTATAAACCAGTACACGAATCTATAACTATTATAACTCTCGACTGCACTGTCCTCTTAGTCCTAGTATCCCTTTCCTGGGTCTCTAGTCTCTCTCTTGTGTGTGTGTCTCCGTCTCTCAACAACCGTGGTAACTTTTTTATTTATAGGATATATTACCCCCGCATATTGCATCATTGGTGTGATTGCATCACTGGAGTGATTGCATCATCGAATGCATCACTAGGTTGATTGCATCACAGGGGTGATTGCATCATTGATTGCATCATTGATTGCATCATTGGGATGATTGCATCATGCATGCCTGACCCTGCAAGCACTTACAAGGGATAGGACATATATATATATATATATATATATATATATATATATATATATGTAAAGCTTTTTAAAAAAAATTAAATATATTAAAACAATACAATTATCAATGATATAATTTTGCTGTTCATCTTGCATGTAAATTATAAGTGATATTACTTTTCTGTACTCATTTAAAATTAGAAGCAATCAATAATTTAAATGTTAAAAAAATCTAATGAAATAATTTACCCACCCACCTATTCATCACTGTTATTTATGTTGTTATGGCTAGATAATTTTTGTGTTCAAATGAAATTTCTTAACTTTTAATTTCATTTACATGTGATTTGAAGTAGATATATTTCTCTATTACTTGCTATTAGTATTACAAACGGAACACAATAATGTGACAATTTAAAATATCTTTCTTGATAGTATTTTTAATACATGTCAATGTATCATTTTAATTAAGATTTTCATTAGCCCCAAAAAAAGAAACATTTAAAACATTTGAATCTATCGCATTAAATTAATCAAAATAAAGACATCAACTTATATACAATTATTAGATCAAGTTTACATTTTGGTATACACTGATTTATTTATTTTGTTTTCAACCCTCTGATTTCTTTGAAGGAAAGACGGTGCAACAATATTTTAAAATGTATCTCTATTGAAAATGCTCTATTGTCCCCGTTTTGTCTGTCTGTCTGTCTGTCATCACCCTAGATCTCAACAACCATAAGTCCTAGACCCATGATGTATATATCATTTTGTAGGTCTTGGCCTGCCATGTGTGCAGCAAAAGTTCATTTCGCGATCTGACCTCTGAGGGCCGTAAAAGGGGGCTTATAAAGTACCGTTTTTTACTATATAAGCTATATTAATAAAGGAGCACCCTATATCTCAGCAACCATAAGTCCTAGACCCATGATGTATATATCATTTTGTAGGTCTTGGCCTGCCATGTGTACATCAAAAGTTCATTTCGCGATAGACCCTCTGAGGGCCGGGCTTCAGGGCTCCTAAGGGGTTTATAACATAACAAAGTACATTACTTATATTAAATTTACCTGAATGTCTAGATTCATCGTAAAATTAAAATAAAAAAAGATCAAGCATTTCTAAAACATTAGAGACATTCTAACCCATTTTTGTTTCAAATTCTTAATTACGAATTAAAAAAACATTAAATTATTTGGCTCTACAATAATTATACTAAAACGTGACTTGGTATCTAATGTTACACTTGATTTTAACCATGTTAGAATTAGTAGTTCTGGCGATCAAAAAATATGAAGACATCTTCCATGGTTTTGTTTGTAATTATCACAGACAAAAAATAGATTGACAATTAACGTGTGCTTACTTGAAAACTTAAAAGCAAATAAAGATTTGTATGATAGATATGTTATAACAAAACACAGATAGTTCTTGTTTTTGTATATGACAATGACAGCAAGTTAAGCTTCTTCAGACAATCGTAAACATGTATGCTCTATGGAAACTTACAATAAACAAAATAAAAAAATAAAGATGAAACATTTACATTGATGACACATTTTATAATTAATGTTAGTTTTGATTAAAAAAAATAGTCTATGTTGTGATAGGATGCCTCTATTTCATAGCTGTCGATTCTAAATATTGCAGTTTTTGGTCATATTTAAGTTAACATGACAATAATTAGTATTTGTCCCAAATATTACATATTGTATCTTAATTTATAATATGGCATATGAATATTATCCTTTAATTGTTCTCACGTTCCCTCTACTCGTCTTCCCTATAAATAATTTACCATCACATAAGATGTTTCTAATATGTAGATAATAATATCATTTAATTGTTTCTTTCCGTTATTCCATTTGTCACATAAATCAATAGAATAATAGTCATTTTGTAGGGGAACGGATGGTCGTTCGGTAAAGCGCTCGACTGTCGACCTCGATGTCCGGTAATGACCTAGGAAATTTTTCAGTTCATGGCTCAATTTACCCATATATCTCCATTGCTATTTCACTATCGGCTATTGTAGGGATGAATGAAGGGCACCATAAAAACCGTCCCATTAGTAGTTTATATGATCTAAGACATTTCATCTCATCCTTACAAGGACTTTACACACATAGTCATTTTGTCGTAAGTAAATATATTGTATTTGTGACGTGTAGAATTTGCCCTATCCACCACCCCCAGTTCACCCCTGGGTCAAGGTTCCAGCCGCCATATTGTGTAGAATCGACGTCGCCCCCCCCCCAATCGTTGTACCGACTTATAAAAAAAGTTAATAGCAGTAGTTGATAGTTAGTTGGATGTGGACAGTCCTAAGAGTTTGTTCGGTGTAGACGTAGACAGTCCTAAGAGTCAGATGGATGTGGACAGTCCTAAGTGTTTGTTCGGTGTAGACAGTCCTAAGAGTTCGTTGTAGACTTGTAGTCGATAGTAAATGATATTTGTTTAACTAGACATTAGACAACTTATAGATCCTGACGTTACAGTAATATTGAGCAATATATTCAGTAAGATTATATTTGCCTAACTAGTGTCAAGATTGGCATCATTTAATGGGGAGTGAACATAGACAGATTTTTGTCTTGTATAAGTTAAGTAGTAACTATTATGGTTTTTATTAGTATAATATTAACTTAATCATGAAAAGAAGGACATAAAATGTACATTTTTTATAATCAAATAATGGAAAAAAAATGATCTCATATTATTCCTGCCAGCTTTATAAATCTAGGTTATGGAAAAAAAAATAACAAAATGTTTTTTTTTACTATTGAGCCCTACAAATCAAAATGCTTTAAGACATCGCCTATAGTATCAATCATATAAAACAATGACAGTAATTGAAAAGAGGAACCAGAAGATACGTCCAAGTAATACCCATTAAATGAGATTACTGAATATTGGTTTTACTGTCAGGTCATTTCTGCGTAACACAAATTTAATTGCAACGATAAACTTGTCTAATTATTTCTATTACATAGTGGAATGTAACTATCTTTCAATTATATACTAAATAGTGTTAAAATTAACTAGGCTATCAGCCATTTATATGTCTATAATTTTAATAATTTTTTCCTATACTTGATTTAAATAAGATGCTTAGTTTGATTAGTTATGCTGATTTAAATAATGTAAAAAATTGAACTATGTATAAACTACACAAATGAAGAGAATTTAAAATGTGATAAATATTTGAATTATAATAATTAATATCAGCAAAAAAATGAATACAATTAATAAATTAAAAACAAATATTGAATGGTGCAAACTTAGTTAGATTCAACAAAGTGCAAAATAAAAAAAAAAACAATAAAAAACAAATAAAAAATAATAAAAGTATATCAAAAAATTAAATCAACTAATAACTTTTCTGGGTAAAACAAAATCATAAATGAAAATAAAAAAAAAAATGAAAATAAAAAACAAATTCGAAATTCTAGGTAAATGACACTGGTCTGCGTGATTTTATAGTTCTGAGTTTTATTTACAAGTTTTCTGGTTCAATCTTTTACGCTGACTTTAAATGTTACTAATTTTTTTTAACCAGGTCAAGTTTTTATTCTACTTAAATTAGTAAAATGCCACAATACCTGTATTCTATAGTACCTAACAATAAGTGAGGAAACGACTAATAGAATTCATATTTTTATAATTTTAGCAATTTATAAAACAGCAGACAATAAATACTTTTGTTTATATTGGTGTTGTTTCTTTTCTTAAGGGATTACTAGAAGATTTAATTTTTTTTTTTGAGCATTCATTGAATGTAAAGCTTCAGGTTATAATCTATTATAAAAAATATGTTATAATACGACTGCTGATTAAACTGCATTAACGCGCGATTAACGCGTCAAAAAAATTTACGATCATTTTTTTTAACGCAACACCTAAATGTGTTAATTTGACCAAAATGCTGAAAGTTCAGAATAGCGCCGAATCGATAAATAACGGAATTTCACGAAACAAATTTGAAGTGAAGGTAAGTTCACCTACTACGTAGATCTCCTACCCCCACCCTGCGGCATTTCGCACACACACACACACACACACACACACACACACACACACACCCATGTAAGTCGACAAAAGTCCCACTTGTAAAATAAAATGAAAATGTTTTGTTATTTATATCCCTTCTACAAGTAACTTCTCTGTTCCCTTTTCGGTCGATGTAAAAAGAGAAACTTTTCATTCATTAGTTTACATTATCTACTGTAGTGTATTGTTGGAGGTAAAAGGACAATTGTTTATCTAACCCGATTATAACGAGATGCTAGAAATTGTGTATCATCATTTTATTTCGCATAATTTTTATCGCACTTGATAATACTGGTCAGTACGCAACAGCTGAACAAATAGTGCCATATACTTGACACTTGTAATCAATGTCTAGACTTAGATAAGGCACATATCTGTACAACCAGACAGTGGTTGTAATTTTCAGAATTATTGTGATCTTTAGCTTGTTTTATTCAGTTTCCACAGCACAGCCGTGAAGAAAGATGAACATTATCAAAAAAAAAAAACACGTTTATATAATTGTATTTGCTTTCGATCAACTAATTGTTAACATGTTTGACGACACACTTTATAACTAGTCGCGACCCACATGCGAGACTTAGAACCACTGAACAAGAATGCTTACTGGCGTCAAAAATGAGTCGAACATTTCAAGGTCTGGGGTGTCAAAGACGTATCACACACACACACACACACAAACAAAGTTTTATTACTCTATTGCTTAGGCCAAGTAAGTGCGTACAAATAAGAACAGGTTGTTTCAGATTTATATGCAATTATTATATTTCCCTCCCCTGTCACATTTTGTCACAGTGTAATTCGGCAAAGTTGATAATCGTTTCTCCATTCTTATAATGGAATAGCAAACATAAAAACAATTTTGAACGGGACATTTATTGTCAAAACTTGTAGTAATGTTGTTTGCAAAAAAGGATTTACATATCATCAAGCAATTCATCTTTGACATATCATTTACAATCCAAGCAGTCGTTCATCAATCATAACATTCCATCGACATCGGCTGTATCAAGAGCTTAAGGCAATCGTCTCATCGCCAAACTACATTGTTTGATCATAAAGAAAAGGCAAAATTAATGGACCAAACGAAAAATGTGTCATTTTTATTGGTCCTCTCTTTTAAGCATCTGTGAAAAAATACGCATTAATTAATTCCTCTTACTATCCATGCATTTATTTTTTTTTCTTTGAATAATTCATCAATAACATGTTACTATCATTGACACATGAATCGATACAGGTATAGTCCTTATTGTCATGAGTACATGTATTGTTATACTGAGTAAATTATTCAGTGAGATAATTAACATCAATCTAAATTATTTTCGTCTTTTTAAATATAAACTACGTCCATAGGATTATTATACTATTTAGCGAGACATTGTCAAAACTATTTTCTGTAACATTTGTCTACAAAATCATAAGCTGGATTTATGTAGTCTTCTTGATGGTACACAATATCAACTGGAGTTATGTAGTCTTCTTGATTGTACACAATATCAACTGGAGTTATGTAGTCTTCTTGATTGTACACAATATCAACTGGAGTTATGTAGTCTTCTTGATTGTACACAATATCAACTGGAGTTATGTAGTCTTCTTGATTGCAACTTTCTTTTAACTGAGGCAATGACTTTGATCTAACCAAATCATCTGTAAATAAAAAGGAAATTAAATGGTCGACAGGTTTTGTATTGCAGTTTATTTCTCTTTTTGGAGAGATACTTGATAATGTGTTATCTGTTTATTACTTCAGTTGTATCAATTCGTGTTTCCCCATTCCTTCAGAGTAGCGGGTATAGCTTCCTTATTAATTCTGTATGCGTGGCAAAAACAATATGTCTGAGCACTTGCCTATGCTAACATAATTAAATTGATTTTTTTTTACTTTTGTTTTGTACTTGTACAAAGTATGTAAACTGCCAACTTAGAAACAAAAATAACTGTAAGCTAAATACAATGAGACATAAGAAACACTTTATACAGTCTTCAATATGAATGGATTTTGTATAGGAATGTCACACACTTTTGTTTTTCATAATACACAAAAATAGCCAAGAATGAAAACATTGTGTTCGTTGCAGGTCATCTCTATATTTGTAGATTTGAGCTTTTGATAATATCAAATTGATTTTTTAATTACTTGATATTCAAAAGACATTATTTAAAGAAATATTTTAGCCGTAATTCTGAAGGCATCAACCGAATTAACCTATGGATCGTGCATACAAAGGCAGCTTCAGCAGTTCATGGGGCTAGGACGAAACAATTAGAGTATGTTGAAAGTTGTATGAGTTTATTTTTATTATGTAAGAAACAATAAATAATATAAAACCGCAGACACAAGGCCACTCCCTCGTATGTAGGGTTTGAGTCCCCCAGTCGATATATAGTTAGGTATCTACTGGAGTGTACATTGAGTCTCCCAGTCGATATATAGTAAGGTCTACTGGAGTGTACATTGAGTCTCCCAGTCGATATTTGGGCCGTCGATAAAGTCACTCTATTTTTGACCATCTTTGATCACCCCCTCCTCCCCTGTCACAAAGTGTCACAAATCTCGTGACTCCCCCCCCCCCCACCCTAAAGTACGTCACATTTCGATTTTTTTTTTTAAATTTACAACTAATTGAAATTTCATTGAAAACCTAAAACACACTTCACTATTAAACTTCCTTAAAATATAAATATTAAAATAACTATCAGATTATTAAATGACTTTAATAGTAGAATAACTAATTGTCAACAGTTGTTACAGTTATCCTTTGAAACAGTAACTCATCTAATGAATTATAAAATAGACTTAATAATTACATGATAAACATCATTTATCTTCTACCTTTTCATTTACAATGGGTGAGGTCAATTTTGAGACAATCTTCCGATTATGCATTCTATTGACACAGGTTACGAAGTAGATTAGCGAAACTTGACCTCAACAAGTGATTAAATAATAACAATGGGAACAAAACAATGATACTAAAAAAGGACAAATTATGTGAACAGCTCTTGTGCTATATTGAATATGTTTATAGTGGACATGTGAATTATGTTTAATTAAGAAAAATATTCACTAGACATCATCCATCCATGGTGAAGTGAAGTGTTCATCCATAGTTACGACTGACATAAATCTTTCCCCATCATCGTTTCCTGGAAGGATAATTGCAGACAGATCAAACTCATCCTCATCTGTTGAGTGGCTACTCAACATCCTCTGAATGTGCATTCTCGATTATGCCAATAATTGTCATGAGTTCTCATTGCCTTCTAGCAGCGATTCTCAAATGACGGATGCGTTGTATATGAACTGATTCTGGATAATTTTGGGTTGGCAACATTCTCCTGCGTCCGAGCTCTGTGTTGTCATGTATGTTACTTCAACATTTTTGTTCAGGCAAAGTATAAGTGACACACTTTGCAAATTCGATCGTGTAAGCTGGTCTGCAAAGATGGACAAAAAAGATCATATGGTTGCACTTTAAAAACTTAAGGAAATTTATGAGCATCTGCATGTGCTCTTTCTGAAGCTCTGAGTCCATCAGTTGATTGATTGATTGGGATTGGAGGAGGAAATAATCTCGAAGGTAAAACGTTGAAATATGAGCTGCGTACTTTGTCGCAACATTTTATGACCTGACATTTCACAATTTGAGTGAAGTATTGGCTGGTGCGAACATGATGGTCAAACCATTCCTGACCCATCGATATCAGTCCTTCTGCATCCAATTAAGATTTCTCATGATTGATATATTCTGCAACTGTTGGAAATCGGTCAGCAATTACATGCGACCAGATTTCAGCTAAAGTTTCACTTGCAAACATGAAGTTTATTCTTTCCAAACCATCATTGATTGTTCAGTCCTGCGAATCATGGTGACTGCCATAATGTACATTTGGCAATGGAACACCAGACTGTTCTCTGCTTAATGGAGCCATTTGACTTTCCACGTCTTGGCAACAATCGAGTGTAAACGGTGCTCCGGCTGACATGGATTTCGTCAGTGTTAAGTTGCTGAGTTAATTGGTCTAATGTTCTAATACTTCTGTATATGTCATTTTGCATGTGCAGCCGACCCATATAAAGCGATGTCGACAATTTCTTTGAGAAACAATGGTTGATCACAACACATTGAAAAGATATGTATTTCAGGCTATTTTGACATAAAACTAATTCAAGTGTTTCTCAAATTTTTTGAAAATAATTTGTAAAACTATTAAGTTTTACTAAAAAAAATAAAAAATTAAATTACAAATAAAATTAAAATATGTAAAAATATGACGTCACACTTGGCCGGACCCCCTCTCCCCCCTGTCACAAACTGTCACACTTGGCCGGACCCCCTCCCCCCCTTGGAGCGTGACGTACTTTATGGACGACCAATATAGTATCGGATACTTATATATATGTTTGATTATATCGGCTATTTTGTAAGGCCTATTTGTGCATGCTATTTTTCATATTTCAGTCTTTTTTTAAAATCCTAGATTCATTAATATATTTGCCTGTTTAGGTCATAGAAATCTAAGCTCTTTATATGTATACACACACACATACTTTTCTCGTTCGTATTTGCCCGCTGTAATTGTTTCATTGTTCCTTCAACAAAAACATAGTCCGATAGTGAGCTGTATTGATGCACAGCCTGATAATGTCCAGGTCTAACTGTGTATTCTTCTGTTGTCAATGGAATATCATAGGTATTTCGGTACACACCACGAGGTAATAACATATTTCTAGTTTTAATTCCGTCTGCAAAACAACATAAAACTTATTTCAAAAATGTTCCTGTGATGAACAATTTCATGAAAGTTATAATTATTTTGATAAACTTATAATAGCAATATTACCCACTAATAAAAAAAAATATATCTTTAGAATTTTCATTAAGTTCATTATTTTAATTGTCAGAAATTATCGTAAAAAGCAACACAATATGAAGAATATTATGAAACACAAAAGCATATGAGATAAAATATAATATTATTATTTCATTACATAATTTTACTTAACATTGTACAAAATAGGTAATGGAAAATATTGTACCTCCATTGATTTGACCTATTTCATTACATTCTATGTCTATTGACGTGTCGTTGTAAGGAAGTAATTCAGGATCATCACCGGGGTAGACATAATAGCATTCTGAAAAAAAACGGAGGATTTAATATTAATAACCATGGGGACTCAATGTTTTAAATTGATTAATATAAATTTTATGTTAATAATTAAAATACGAAAATATATAATTCAAAATCATTATGATATTATATTTTAAAAATTTCTGAGTTTTATTTTATAATAATTATTTTATTTGTAATTAATTAAGATAAACATTTGAAAAAAAGATCTACCCTTACGTCGATTTATAAAACATACAGAAGATGAACAATATTATTTGTTGCTTTTTTTGTATCAGTTCAAACGAACATTGTCGTCAATTCTTCTAATGTATAGCCGTGTGTAATCTTCAACACAATGATATTACTAGCACATCTTTAAAAAGTAAAAAATGCCGCTTTTTAGATAATTTCATTTAAGTCACTCTGGAAAAACTAGGTTTTTATTGCAATAGTTAAACACTCGGTGTTTTGAATAATTTGAGATTAATAATCACTATTTCTTGAAACAGAATGATTTCAATTGTCCAGCCAACTTGTATTATTGATAACATGATATAAAATGTTCGTGTCAATTTTTGAAACTCTCATTGAGTCATAAACTGAGTTGTTTGTCAATAAAATTGATATAAAGAAGGAAATAGAATAGTGAGAGTATTTTGTTACAAGTTAGGCTCCTGTTTATTAAATTGCAGATATGTTTTTGTTTTTTTTTTTTTGTTTTGTATTTTTAGATTACCGTTGTATTTGTTTAAATATTTTACTTTAACCTTTCAAACAAAAACAAGAAAAAATCTTTCGATAAGAAATTAAATTGTTAAAGGCAAAAAGAAAAAGATTTTCGTGTTCCATAGTTACTTTAACTATATAACATATTATATTATATATAACTTTGCCAACGCTAACGTGAAATGCTTGTGAATGGATAGTGTTAAGTACAAGGATCTTTCGGGGCGTTGACTTGACGTCGTCACTAATCAAATGTGTCAGTACTCTGACACATTAGAATAACACACCTGCTAATACACACAGTAGCACAATACTGAAATAGTCAATCAGGAAAACAAACACGATATTCCTCAAAAGTGAAAAGTAATAAGTAAATTTAATCCAACCATATATATGAAAATAACATCATTACAAGAATACAATAGTCCCATGAATACATCCACAGCCTAACTTCTACAAACTACGTCTACCTCTAGCTGTGCTACTTCAACGACTGACCACCACGGGCTGTTACCTCTTAACTACCGACCCGAGACTACTGGCTAGTCCGTGTGCACTAGTTCTGGTCTCCTACCGTGAACTCCTTTTTACGATTAGCACGCCGTGCCCTTTAACCCCAACCCAGCTCTCATAGATAGCACCCGACAGTCCCCCCATACACATCCTAACCAATGCACAACACTCCCCCATGGCCCCTTTAGTGTCAAACATATTAGAGTTTGGCACTTAATACCACCAATACCTCCAAAGTCAATAATTCAACCCTTTGAACTACTGTCACTTATTAACTCATATAATACATAATTTTCTCCAAAGTCAATAATTCAACCCTTTGAACTACTGTCACTTATTAACTCTTATACAACTCTATAAATATTATTCAGCCCCATCTCATAAACTTAGTTGGTAACAACATATACCAATCAATATACATGTGGGAACATTATTACCAAATCGCATATGAAACATAAATCATAATCAATTACATCAACATATCAAAACAGTTCCTGAAAAAAAAAAAAATAACATAACAATAATGTCATTGTTTACGTAGACCCTGGAGTCTGTCTATGTGCTGCATCTTGAGAGGATGTCAGCAATAACATTGTCCTGTCCCGGTATGGGCTGTATGACGAACCTATAGTTCTGAAGCATTAGCGACCACCGAGCCACTCTGTTATTGATTTGTTTCTTCTGGTTGATAAACGTTAACGGGGCGTGGTCGGTGTATAATGTAAAAGTACACCCCAAGAGATATTTCTCTAATTTAGTGATACACCAGATTAAAGCTAGACCCTCCCTCTCCACCGTTGCGTAACGAGTCTCAGCCGGCAGTAGTTTCCTGCTGACATACATCACTGGATGGCAGATGCCCTCGGGGTCCTTGTTCATTAGGCACCCCCCTATTGCATATTTAGAGGCATCTACCGCTAGGAAAAAAGGCTTTGAAATATCCGGTATTCGGAGAACTGGCTCCCTGGAAAATATGTCTTTTATTCGCTGCAATGCATGCTGACACTCATTTGTCCACTTTATTTTATTCGGTTGTCCCTTACATACTAGGGCGACAAGCGGCTCTGTCAACTCAGAAAAGTGGTCAATAAACTTCCTATAGTAGTTGCACAGCCCCAAAATACTTCTGACTTGTTTCTTTGTACTGGGCGGTTGAATGTCCAGGATCCTAGTGACGTTGTCGGACAAAGGCGTGATCGTGTTATTTCCAACCTTGAACCCCAGGAACGATATCACCTGAAGGCCAATCTCCACTTTACCCGGTTTCACCGTCAAATTATTCTCTAAGAGAACATGTAAAATGTCATCTATTCCCCGCAGGTGGTCCTCCCACGTGTTGTGGAATATACACATATCGTCAATGTAACATATCACATCCTGTCTGTGAGAAAACAATTTCGCCATCATTCTGTTGAATGTTGCGGGCGCGTTAACAAGGCCAAAGCTCATATAGTTCCACTGGAAAAGCCCAAATGGTGTAACGAACGCTGTTATTGGCTTTGAACTGTCCGTCAGTGGTATTTGCCAATATCCGCGTGATAGGTCCAGCTTTGTAAAATACTTGGCATTGGCCAACTTCCCTATGATATCGTCAGCATTTGGCATTGGGTACGAATCAAACACAGTTATGTTGTTAACCTTCCGATAATCCACACATAAGCGTACACTGCCGTCTTTCTTCCTCACGAGGACTATCGGGGACGCATATGGGGATACAGATTGCTCAATAATTCCCATAGCAAGAAGTTCGTCCAATTCGTTTTTCAGTTTATCACGGAGGTGTAAGGGGACTGAATAAGGCTGGAGTCTGACTGGTGTGTTATCCGTGAGGCTGATGTTGTGAGTGATCGCCCTTGTTTTCCCAGGCCGATCCGTCAATATATCTCTATACTTCTGTAATATCTTAATAATCTCCCTTGCTTTGCTGTCCTCTAGATTTTGCAAGTTTACATTTAGGTATGTGCTATCATTATGTATCTCCAAGGTCCTAATATCATCTATGTCATTTCCAGATGGCTCGTTCTCGTGTAGGAGAGTACAGCAGGCTCCAGCATCGGTTTCCAGACCCGTTGGTCGGCGGTTGTATTTTTTCAGCATGTTTATGTGGAACGATTTCAGTTTATTATTGATTTCTATCTCATAGTCCACCTCGGACAACTTCCTTTTCACTGTAAATGGACCTTGCCATTGTATGAATAACTTGTTTCTTGGATCGGGTAGGAACAGAAGCACTTTATCATTTTCATGAAGGCATCGCAAAGTTTTATTTTTGTTGTGTCTCTTACGGTATTTGGCTGATTTTTTGGGATATATTACGTGTCGCAACCCGACATGCTTGTATGATTCTCTCCCTTGTGTCTATGACAATTTGGTATGCATTTTTCACTTCACTTTTCAGGCTTGGTTCGCATAATATGTCTTTATATAGTTCCAATGGACCTCTTACATTTACCCCGTAGACCATCTGAAAGGGGGAGAACCCTGTGGACTCGTGTATGTTCTCTCTGTGAGCAAATAAAACTGACGGTAGGTACTTGTCCCACTCTTGAGGACTTTGGCTGACTATTTTATTCAGTGCTTGTTTCAACTTCCCGTTGTATCTTTCACATATTCCGTTGCTCTGTGGGTGGTACGGTGTCGTAAATATATGCTTTATTTTTAGAAGACACTCCAATTGTTGAAACACCTCTGAAGTAAACTGTGACCCTCTGTCCGACAGTATCGTTTGGGGGAACCCAATCCTTGTAAACATTGTGTATAGGGCGTGTGCCACATTCTGTGCGGTAATGTTAGTTAGTGGTACGGCCTCAGGCCATCTTGTACAGACGTCCACTAATGTTAGAATGTACTTATGACCTTGAGTTGATTCTACTGGCATAGGCCCAATCAAATCTATTGCCACCTTTTCGAATGGGTTTTCAACGATGTCAACTGCCTGTATCGGAGCATGTATATGTTTCCCTCTCGGGCCCTTGCGCTGACAAGTATCACATCCTCGAATGTATTCAGCAATCGTCTTGTGTATATTGGGCCAGTAAAACTGTGACAAAATTTTTTGTTTTGTACTCCTTATGCCCCTATGGCCGGCCATGTCACCATCGTGGGCTATGCGTAAAATTTTCGCCCAGTACGACTGTGGGACCACCAGTTGTATTGCTGATTGTTTCTTTCCTTCAAATTTCCGGAATAAGACTCCATCCTTAATAAACAGGCCCGATCTAGGATGATCCCCACTGTTATTTTGTGTTGCTTTATACAGGCGTCCTATTACCGTGTCCGTGGCTTGTTCTAGGGCCATATTATGTCCGCTATTGATAGTTCCCTCTGTGGTTACTGGGGCTATCTCTTCTCCCTCCTTAGGTTCCTCAGTTTCTTTAGGTGTTGATTTCCCGCTTCGTGTCACGACCACATTACTGACATCACTACATAGAGTGTCGTCACATCCAGTATTATCTCTTATCCAATGTAGAATATCATTGTCCGAGCACTCTTTTATACTCGAAATATTCCCCCACAATCAGGTCACATACAGGGCTGTTGACTACATATGCCTCTACGTTCCCTGTAAAGTATGGTGTCGCAATGTGTATTACCGCCTGAGGTAGTCTATGTTCCTGACCCGTAAATGATGTCATCCTCCCGTATTCCCCCGTATATTGTGCTTGTTCCACCAGGCTTTTGCGGACCGTTATCGTTGTGCATCCTGTATCTCTTAAAAACTGCACCGGAGTCGCGTTGACATAGCCTGGGTAGAACTTCAGTTGTCCGTGGCGTGATACAATGGCTAAGCCGGTATCTTTCCGTTCTCCTTTTCGTACGTTTAGTTTGTTGAGGTTTTCCGGATACGGGTCATTACCTTCACATGCATTGGGGGCATACCGCCGGTACCGGTACGGGTTCGTAACCCGTTGAACTCTGCCTGGGTCCCTAATGACTCGCAGTCTGCAGTCTCTCGCGATGTGATTCGGTCCATTGCAAGCGTAACACCGAATACCCGCATCGCCCGGAGAGGGACTTCTGTTCACGCGGACATAGTTACTTCTATCTTGACTCAGATTTGCGGGTCTAGGTTGTATTTCTTTACGCACTGCAAAGCATGTGTCGATGGTATGCTCGGGGTCACCATTTGACATGGGTCTGTCAGGGTGGGCCTCTTTATAGACCCGCATAATCTTAACCACGTCAGTGGTCGACCGTGGCTCTCTCTCCTGTATAAAGGATGTGAGGTCAGTTGTGCAGGAGTGGGTTATCCTGTCGATCACAATAAAATATCTTATGTCTTTGACAGTGTTGCCCACATTGGCACATTGTAACCACTTGTCAAAGAACCCCACCACGTTGTTCACAAAAGTCTGGGGGTCCTCTTGGGTCGCTGGGCGACTATCGAAAAAAAGTGTCCTAAATCGAGCCGCGTTATGGCCATATGCGTTCAGCAGTTCTAGTTTCATCCTGTGATAGCTACTGTCGTCTGCCATGTCGTAATTCTGGCACAGGGTCAGCGCCCTGCCCTGCACCAGGTTGGTCAGGATGTTCGGCCATTCCGTTTCCGGGATGTTTTGTGCCCTACAGTTGTCTTCAAACCTTTTGAGGTAAGCGTCGATGTCATCTTTTACCTCGTCGAATTCCCGTATCTTTTTCCTGTACCACGGGATCGGGATCACGTTCCCGGCCTGACCTAATTCGGTTTTCCTCATCTCTATATTCAATCTTTGCATTTCCAATTGATATTCTCTCTCTCTCTCTGTTTGACTTCTTCCTCTCTCTCTTTCCGTTTGATTTCTTCCTCTTTCTCTTTCCGTTTGATTTCTTCCTCTCTCTCTTTCTCTTTCTGTTTAATTTCTTCCTTCATGTGTTTATCCACGTATTTACTCAGTTCCTCCCCTTCCAACATCATTCCTTCCTTTCCGAGTTTCACCAATCTCTCCCGAGCCTCAATAAGTGAAAGCCCCTGGGCCATTTATTTTTTTTTCTCACGGAATCTTTGTCTACAAATTAATAATACAAGCAGAGCTGCTGCTCCACCAATGTTAAGTACAAGGATCTTTCGGGGCGTTGACTTGACGTCGTCACTAATCAAATGTGTCAGTACTCTGACACATTAGAATAACACACCTGCTAATACACACAGTAGCACAATACTGAAATAGTCAATCAGGAAAACAAACACGATATTCCTCAAAAGTGAAAAGTAATAAGTAAATTTAATCCAACCATATATATGAAAATAACATCATTACAAGAATACAATAGTCCCATGAATACATCCACAGCCTAACTTCTACAAACTACGTCTACCTCTAGCTGTGCTACTTCAACGACTGACCACCACGGGCTGTTACCTCTTAACTACCGACCCGAGACTACTGGCTAGTCCGTGTGCACTAGTTCTGGTCTCCTACCGTGAACTCCCTTTTACGATTAGCACGCCGTGCCCTTTAACCCCAACCCAGCTCTCATAGATAGCACCCGACAGTCCCCCGATACACATCCTAACCATTGCACAACAATAGATTGGGACTAGATTGATTGGATGGATGGATGGATAGATGGTGTTAAGGACCCCTTTTGAGGGTATCCTTGGCTTGTTGCTAAGAGTATGAGGGCTGACTCAATGATGACTCGTATTTGTATTTGTGTTTCTACCACACACAGTCTCACCAACAATTAAACGTACAACAAGTGACGATTATTAATTCAACAAGTGTGTACAGCGATAAAATATATTTATTTACAGAGACACCAGTCCGTAACAGAGATCTGGTGGTCTTTAAAATCATAAGCAATGGTAATCCAAAAATGTCAAAGATTAATCCAGTATCAATGATCAGAACTAAAGGGACGTTCTCTCGATAGATCACCCTTCTCTCTCTCTCTCTTTCTATCTCACTCAGAGACACATCAATCGACTAGCTATCAATCAGTCGAATATGCGACCGGTCACCCTGGGACCCTCGGTCGAATCTCTACGAATCTATCTTTCATTCCTCATATCACCTTTCCCACGTGACCCCTAGCCAATCAAATATAATATCTGTTTCTTTCAAACTTTCAAATTAGGGGGTGGAGTCTAGATGAGGAGGGGGGGGAGAAGTACGTCATACCGACATAGACAGAAGTAACTGGCCATCGAGCGGGTCTCTGTCCCTTTGAATACGCCGACCGGAGAACGAACAGTAGTCAGGTGGTCAGAGAGAATTCCCCGTGGAATGTAACGTGTTTCTGTTACCCGCTGCCTCGTTCACCTTCCGCTGTCCACCTGGCCGATGACGCAATTACGGGGGTGGGGTAAAAGGGGGGGAACTTGAGAACGGGAACGTATATTATTATACGTGGTATAATATACATCTTAACGTTAGTAATACTATTAAGTTAAGGGTTGGAGTAAAGGGGATGGTTTCGACAGATTAGTCACAACCCGTGACAGATGGATGGACTGATAAGTACATTTAACGCTATACTTTACACAATAATAAACTGATCAAGATAATCCAAGCTTCGAACAAGAAAAAAACGTTATCAAATACCTTCAATCTCGATATCGTCCAGACTTGAACAAAAATGTATATGGGGCTCATTTGATTGAATAGGACTAAAGTCTAATTCCACATCGTCATATACACGGTCTAAAAATAGTTTGTGATTTGGATTTTAATTCTCGATCACTAATATTTTTTACTTATGCTATATTTGCAACAATAATATTCTCAGAAATAAAATGAATGATATTAACAATCTTTCCTTACCAGCTATTTTGCTTCTAGACCTTTCTATTAAAGAAATGAAATTTTAATAAGCATAAGAAATAGGTCATAGGTATAAATTCAGATACACAAATTGTAAACTATATAAATGAGATACATAGAACTAAATATATGCAAGATATTTTTCTTTTACAATACTAACCCAATTTTATGAGTCTGTAAATGACAATAGCGATGGCAAGTGTTAAAGAAATACTAACTCCAAATTGTATGCTGTAGTTGGTCTGATCTAAGAAAGTATATAAATTAGAAATGCTGTTCGATTAAAACAAGCAATTAAGCCTGTTCCATTCTGGACACAGGACGTGTTAGCGCATTTTCTTGTTATGTATCAGTACGTATGTTACTTTCAGTAAATATTTGTAAATTTTGGAAATGTTTATAAATTCAATTGTGTAATGCATATATCTGTAAAAAAATATTATAAAGACGTTTCTTTATATTTGGTGAAACTACGTGCTGCAGTATTTTGCACCAAATGAATGGGTTATTGAACGTACAAGGTGTATATATAATATATAAGCCCCTTAGGAGCCCTAACGCCCGGCCCTCAGAGGTCCTATCGCGAAATGGAGTTTTGATGTACACTTGGCAGGCCAAGACCTACAAAATGATATATACATCATGGGTCTAGGACTTATGGTTGTTGAGATATAGGCGCTCTTTATTAATATAGCTTACATAGCAAAAAACGGTACTAAGCCCCTTTTACGGCCCTGAGAGGTCAGATCGCGAAATGGAAAAAAGTCATTTCTTGGCAGGGCAAGACCTACAAAATGATATATACATCATGGGTCTAGGACTTATGGTTGTTGAGATCTAGGGTGATGACGGACAGACGGACAGACAGACAGACAAAACGGGGACAATAGAGCATTTTTTTTCGAAAATGCTCTAAAAATGATCAAAATGAACGCATGATTAAAAAAATTATCGCAAATTAACGCGCATTTTAATCGACACAATATAATACAATTGTTTGTATTCAAACATTTATGACATAATATCAAAGCAAAACATTGGCATAATAAACAAGTCATTTTAATTTACGAAAGAGGTATAATTAATTATAACATATTTATTAAGCATTAGCATATATGTATATTGAATTAGTTATTGAGACCAGTTTATAGACATGTATCAATCACGTTAAATGATGCGAATTGTTTTTTTTTTCTTTCAACAAGAATGCCTAACGTATTTTCTCGTACCGTAGTTTCCCAGCTAATAAAACAGTTCACACACGCTCTGGACTAGGATGGGAGGCGTTTCAACTACATGTGCCGAGCATTTTCTCAACTGACCATTGAAAAGCTGAAGGTCGGCATTTTCGACGGCCCACAGATACGGAAGCTCATAAAGGACACAGAGTTCCAAAACTCCATGAACACGTTTGAGTGCGCCGCCTGGAAAAAAATTGTTCCTGCGGAACTCGAAGGCAGCAAACCACGCCAGACTCATCAGCAGCATGATAGAGGACTTCCAAAAACTCGGGTGTTTGATGAGTATAAAGATGCACTTCCTGTTCTCACATATGGAGAAGTTACCTGAAAACCTTGGGGTGATGAGCGATGAGCAGGGAGAAAAGATCCATCAGGAAATCCACCAAATGGAGGAAAGGTACCAGGGGAGTTGGAACGCAATCATGCTGGCGGTCTACTGTTGGTCGCTAAAGAGAGACAACCCATCTGCTGCTCATATACGGGAATCGAAGAAACACCGATTTATGCCTTGAACTCTGAACTTTTGTTTCACGTAATTCTCATTGTTATACTTATATTATGATAATTATTCTTATCAAATTTGGTGGATAAATAAAAACTGAATGAATTTGAATACGTTGACTTTTATTTCTTGAGTAAAATGGAAAAAAAATTTGTCAGGGGTTTATCAGCTGATGATCCGCAAAAATGTGTTTTTTTTACAAAGAACTGATTTTTTTTAATTTCTGTAGCAAAAAATCGTGACCTGATTGAACAAAGTGCAAGATCATTTTCGGACTCAGAGCATCAAAATGTGTCTAATTCAACTGGAAAACCCTGGACAATTTTCAAAAAATATTTTTGTTGCCCAGTGTAATTAATGCGATTTTAGAGCATTTAAAAAAATGCTCTATTGTCCCCGTTTTGTCTGTCTGTCTGTTCGTCATCACCCTAGATCTCAACAACCATAAGTCCTAAACCCATGATGTATATATCATTGTATAGGTCGTGGCCTGCCATGTGTGCATCAAAAGTCCATTTTGCGCTCTGACTTCTGAGGGCCGAATAAAAGGGCTTATTATGTACCGTATTTTACTATATAAGCTATATTAACAAAGGGGAGTACAAAGGGGCGAAACTCATTATTTTTTGTAACAGTTATTTAACATGACTTACTTTCCTTACTTATAACACGAAAATGAATTAGCACGTCGTGTGTCCAGGCTTAGATTGCTTGTTTCTTCTTTTTAATTTCCTGCCCCCCTTCCCCACGAAGTGACATTTTTGACACACTCTCCACTTTAAGATGACTCAAAACAAGTCGACACCAGTTTCATTGTTTCAAACTAGGAGCACGCGTCAGAAAAGACAATCCTATTGTTTCAAGGTCAAAAACAACTGCATTTTATATTACAATTGAGGCTTTTGTCGACATACCTTGGGGTAAGGGTGAGTGCGAATTGCGACAGGGTGGGGGTGGCAGATCTAATTAATAAGTGAACGGACGTTAACTCCAAATTGAGTGAAATTCTACATTTTATCGATTTGGGCAACTTTTATCATTTTGGTCACATTAACGCATTTAGGTGTTGCGTTACAAATTTTAATCGCTATTTTTTTTCCACGCGTTAATCGCAATTTAACGCAGTTTAAGTTAACCCAGGTATAAATAGAACAGGGAAGTCCCGATAAAAAAAGTCGATTTTCTTTTCTGCTGATTTTTATAGTGTTAAAATTGATTCTTCATATTACAACGTGGCTTACTATCACGGTCCCGTCATTAAATATCTTTTTAGGCCATGTATTTTGTTTAATAAAGGGTTTTGACAGTTATTTGCGTTTCTCTCACAATGAAATTTAAAAAATAAAAAAAAAAAAACCTTGTACCTTTTCGACACTTTCACAAAAACTACTTAAGATATAAGCTTACAATGTTGCATGCTTATTGCTTGTTATATCTATTGTTAACAGTTTTTGGAACTATTAAATATATTTTTTTTTCCTAAATACCCCCCTCCCAAAAAAAAAAAAAGTTTTTTGAGTGCACCGAAAAAAAAATCTCAGTTTTTTATTTTCCATTTTTTCTAAAATAAATTGGACGTTTGTTTGAAACACACTCATTAACATTTTTGCAAAGTTCTTTTATGATATCTACAATATATTATAAAAATTGGTTCTTTGAAAATATGTCTTAAAATTACACCTTTTCACCCCAGAAAGTCAAATAATACATTTTTTAATAAATGTATTTATATTTTTATTGCTTTGTTCATTAATTGGTATATTTTATGTATGTGCCAGCCAAAAATGGCTGGTGTAGCTTAAAAAATAAAACAAAGTAAAAACAAAACTTGCAGAAAACTTGCATCGATGTATTGATCACCTTAATCTGCAGTCCATATATATATATATATATATATATATATATATATATAGAGAGAGAGAGAGAGAGAGAGAGATTTTAGTGTATGCATTGCAAATTTTTTTTTATCAAAATTAATTTGTAAAAAAAATATTGATTGAAAATAAAGCAAGTTTGATCTTCACAATTTTTGTTGATTGCTGAATTTTGTGCTGATCCCAGAGAGTTTTTTTTTATTACTTTAATTGCATTATACATGTTTAATATTTTGTTTAACTTAACTGTGTTACAGATGTTTATAGATTGTGTACTATATCTGTTAAACTAGAGGTCGATCTTGGTATTTCTATAAAATGACATGAATAAGATCATTTCGATTTATAACAGGAGTTCATTAAATTTATTAAAGCTTTGTAATTCATTTGCATTTATGAAATATAAATCAGTTCAATTACATATGTTAATTAATGCTTATTTGTTTCTAAACAAAAATACATTTAGAATTTTTTTTGAAAGGTTTATCTTTATTTTTACAACCTGATCAATTTAGTACATATTTAAAAATTCATCCACTATATACTGAAAGATATTTTTATGGCTTACTTAAACACAACTAATTCCCATACATTTGTAGCGAATTTCTTACTTAAAAGTCAAATAATTAAAGCAATAGCAGCTGGTAATGTATTACAATATACAGAATCAGATAAAAGAATTAGTCAAGTGACATATTTCGATGGTATACTCATTTAATAATATTGTTTTCAGAGTTTTAGTATACTTAAAAAAAAGATGTAAATAATAAATAAAGATAATATTAATATAAATCACTGACATATTTATCTGTATATTTGTGTGAAACATCAAGATTAAAAATCCCCCCTCCAGATTCTAAATCACTTGTATTTAAAAAAAAAATCAACATACCATTTGAAAATATTTTACTGGACTGACATTTTCCTTTAACACATATCTATTTTTTTAAATAAATAAATAAAAGAATGTGAAAACCGAGGTTATATATATATATATATATATATATATATATATATATATATATCGTTAACAGATATATATATATATATATATATATATATATACATTGTAACACTATATTTTTGTATATAATGTTATGTACTTGTTGATGTAATGCTTCTCCAAGGTAACACTGTGTGTTCCTCACTGCTGCTTCAGATAACTATACTGGTTTTATGTAGCTGCCGATATCATAACTGGTTTATAATCTTAAGTAGCGTTCAGTCTCGTTGCACTCTCAAACAACACACCAATCAATATGGCAAAGTTCCACGATTCAATTATATTTATTCAACAATAAGAAAACATATGTAGTATGAACTTATGTGCAGCAGTATTCACAAATGCTTCGTACACAATATAACACGTAGTATCCTGTGTCCCCGAAAGGATTATACAGACATACTTTGACACTTAGTATCCTGGGTCCCCGAAAGGATTATTCAGAGATACTTCAATAAAATAGACTTTGACTGTGTACTGTAAAACTCAATAACTTGAAAGCTTGTGCCTCTATTATTTCTCCACTAACTTCTCCTCTAATTATCTCTACAACTGGTGTCCTGATGTCTCTATCGTCAGTCTGTCGATCTGTCGGTCTGCATCTCGTAGGTCTGACGAAATTTCAATTACCTCGGATATTTATGTGATTGTGAATTATCACGTGCCCCAAACGCCCAGAACTTCTGATTGGCTCCCTAACACCCTTTCTAACTCATCTACATATTAATGACTCTTATTCCAGCCTCGGGATTGGTGCGGCTAAAAACTCACTATGGGCTAGTATTCCTTTGTCTGCCTAATTACATCTATCGTCACCTACCTCTGGGGGGGGGGGGGTCATAACCTGTGGTGACAACCAATTTTACCCTAAACAAAGATCAACCGCTGGAATTCTAGTTATCAAAACATATGACTGTATCATGGACCCATGAGTTTGGACAGTGGTTCTAAAATTGTACAGACTTATCTAAAGCTATTGTTACATATATATATATATATATATATATATATATATATATATATATAAATATCAGCAAAATAAATGTATTAGTGAGTTACCTTATTTGGTCCACATATTGTACCAGAGGCGACAGTAAATTGTTCACATATATTAGAATAAGGTAATGTACAAGACATCGAGGAACATATTGATGACTCATTTGTCTTTTCAGAATGATAAAGAATTAAATAAATTAGTTGATTGATTGTTTGATTGATGGATACATAAATTAATATATGGAGTTAATTTCTTTTGAAGATAAAATACAATATTACATGACAAAATGTAGAATCTGCTTCATTCATTTTTGTACACTGTTCTTCTAGTGTGTAACGTTTTCCTGGCAAATAAACATCATCTGAAGATAAAAAAGTAAAATAAATGAATATTGCATTGCATTTATATGATAAATGATAATTGTACATGTTCAATGATGTAAACAATATTTTATTTGTAGACTGTCGTATCTCTTTAAGTCCCAAAAAATGACGACACGGCTCTTTATAATAATGAATGCCCTTTATTACATTTTATTTACTATTGAGATTCCACAAGATATGATCAATAGAAGAACCATCTGAACACAACATCGATGTATATCAGCACCATCTGAACACAACATCGATGTATATCAGCACCATCTTAACACAATAAGTATGAATAAACTTCACTCTTAAACTCATCTTTATTTGTCCTTCATTATTCTAACATCGTCACTTATATAGACATATAATGCCAGCTTTTGGCAAGTTTTCCACCAAACCATCGGTGCAGGTTATTGTGTCGATTTATGAATTACACAATTCCATCGCTCGTATCAATGCATGCTTGACCTTACAAAACGCAGATCACAATCACACTGGCATATTAAAGGGGAATAATACGATAATAAATCAAGGAGTGATAATCCTACTGTAATATAATACTTTAATACATCAGCATACATTTAAAAGCAGCCTATTTGTACTAGCAGCCTAATGTAACAGCAGCCTAATGCAACAATACCCTACACGTAACTTCAGCCTAAAGTAAACATCAACCCACATGTACAGCAATCTACATGTAACACCAGCCTACATGTAACAGCAGCCTAACGTAACAGCAGCCTAAATGTAACAGCAGCCTATATAAATCATTCATTATGCTCATAACAATATATATGTTTAGCATAATGGATATTTTCTGACATGTTTTACAACAGTTTGTTCTAAATTTCATCATGTAGCACAAGTTTTCTCTGTCATGAAGAATATCTTTACATTTGAGGCCGAGGTATCTAAATGATCATCTCCATGGAAACAGTAATCTGAAAAACTTGCTTTTTTGATACGTTTACAAACAAAAAATGAAATGTAGATATTTTAAATATGTGTTAACAAGATATTGTTTGAGAATCAATTTTACTTCTGAATGTATCGAGTTTTTTTTTTTTTTTTTTTTTACAAAAATGTATTTCTCTTTTTTGAAATCTGACCAAAAAGAAAAAAAGAATTGTAGCTTTGTCAACCTATTGTATTAGAATTAAAGATGTAAAAGTTAAAAAAAATCTCAACAATAGTGTCATTTTTAACAAAATCAAAATCATATAACCTTTCACTTCTCAATAAACATGCGTTTTTAGATCCATAAAAAACTAATACCTGATATGTTTGAATGAGAAGAGTTGGACGTACAATTTCCTCGTTGACAAAACTGGAGAAAATTTAAAATATTTACTTAAAATGTGAATGTTATAAATCTTCAACCATCATTAGATGTTATAATTTCTATTTCTAGCGACTAAAAGGATAAATTATGTAAATAAAAAAGTATACAATAATGGTTTTTGAGCCCATACAGTCAGCATCTCAGTCCAATACCATTTGAATATTAAACCGCAATCATATTGTATGATAAGATGTGATCGATAATATTAAACTACATTCTCAAATTGATATTTTTCATATCGTATGTTAAGAATTGCTCGGTTATATTAAACAAGCACTTATTGCGAGTCTTAGTAGGACATTGTTTCTTAGAAATAAAAATAATATTGCACTATTTTATTAAATACATTATATGAAAGTTAAGATATGCATTTCCAAAGAAATTTTCCAGAATTTATGTTTTTAGATTAGGTCAACTTTTAAAAAAAAAGAATTGTATAAAAAATATGCATTTCGAAGAACGCGAGTATTTTGATCATCGGAGAATTTTCGATTATATCAATTGTGGTCGTGTGACTGTTTCAAAACGCTCTCTGTTGTAATAAAAACAACAATGATTTAAGTGTTTAATTTACCTTTTAATATTTAAGAGTTTTAAATGTCATAATTAAACCACAGTAACTACTTAACCTTTTCGATACTTTTGACGACTTAATTGGAATTTTTAGCAATCCAAAATAGCTTAAGAACAATTGTTCTAAAAATAAACGTTTGTTCAGGACCAAGTTTGTAGTAGACATCCATTGTCTAGTTTTGCACTTGTTTCACTAACAATAACTTATAAAAGTTGAGATTAAAGTTAACTGTATGGTATAATTAGACAACCAACATAGCGACACACCCACTTCACGCCCTTTTTTATTTACATGTGCTCGGTTAGGTTTAAAAGTTCTACTGGTGGAGCCTTGGAATGAAAGTCATTTATTATTTCAATTTTTTTTTACTATGACAAGAATGATGATCTCAACAAAACAACAAAGTGTCAGTAAATATTATTGTATCTGTCTGCTCAACGGAAACAGCATGTTTACGACAGATTAGGGCTCTTTGCAGAGTGCACATATATAGAGTAGAAATATTAACTTCATTGGTCAATAGGGTATGAGAATTTGACTATTAAGGACAGAGAGATACTTGTACAAAGTCATTGTGGAAACACAGCTAAATTTGTTTATAGTATTTTATACATAGATTATTCCTTTTAAAACATATGGAGTTTATTCAGAGTACAATAAACAGAGGTTATTCAGAGTACATTATATGGAGATTATGAAGAGTAAAATATACATACTTTATTCAGAGTACAATATACAGAGATTTTTTAGATTACAATTTACATTGTAAACCAATACAGTAACAGTAAAACTTGTCTTAGTTTTGAGATAGAAAGGAAAATTGTATGATATTTCTATTGTGGCACATATAACACGCTATTTCATCAACAAAATAATATAGTCTATCAGTTCATTTAAATAGAGATGTGTGTGGATCGTTTACACGTGCTCAGAATTAATGTCAGCTAATTATTTAAGCTGCACCACATTAGAGCAGGAATCATTATAATTATTAGCAGTCGTTAATTTAACTGAAGACCAATGTTTTGAGAAAGTATGCAATTCTAAATTGCAGGTGTCATGATTGGGCTGATAATGATATATGAATCACTAAACATTCCAATGGTTGTGATATTAGTAAGAAGACATTTCCCGTAAACTATTCTGAAGAAAAGTAATAACAAAACGAGGCTTACCATAAGTTGTGTAATGAGATTTAGACATCCGGCACATTCGATTTTTTCATGATTATATTTTAAACAGGAATACTGTTGTATTAATTCTTTACTTTAGATTTAACTCAGAACCCACACTTCTATTATATATATATATATATATATATATATATATATATATATATATGTTAAAAATTTAATATCTTTACTTTGTCATGTCCACATGGTGTTCCAAATGCAGCAATAATGAGTTTACTTCACCAATCACAGAACAAGGTAATGTACTGCAAATAAGTGAAGGACTTGAATGTAGATCTATCTCTGGTGTTGTCTAATACAAATACAATAATAATAATAGAAGGGCATTCAACTAAATACAATAATTTTTCATTCTATTTAAAAGAAAATTTTTAAAATAGTCATTTAAATTCCCTTTAAATAACAATAATGAAATTATTACCAGAATTAATGAACTGTTCTCTCCAAACACATACCGACATTGATCTGCAGGTGAGAGGTGGTGAAATTCTTCTGGGAAATGGGTTATGGTTAAAATTGTATGAAATACATTTTATTTTGTTTCTTTCATACAAACAATATGTAATATAATAGAAATATATTATATTTCTAAAAAAGACAGAAGTTCATGATTATCACGTACATATTATTGTGTATCAATATAAACACATGGGCAATTAGTAGAGTTACTTAATTTCGCAGTTCCATCATTTTAATAGTAAATATATGAAGTAGAAAATCTTTTAAAATTATTTGCTCTTATAATTATGTCATTTTCAGAAAAATTACAGAATTTATGATTATGGTCATGCGAATTAGTTTTTGAAGACTTTTGTGTATAGTACTCAGTTTATAAAAATAAAAACTTGCTGTATTTGTCATAAGTCAGACAAAATTGACCAATCCAAGTGTAGCGACTTTAAAGATGAATGTGAAGCAATATTTGAAAAAAAATTTTATATTTTCTCTCAACTGCCCTCATTAGTTTTATTTTTTTATTGAATTCAATGAAAATAAAAGTATTAAAATCTTACTGTATAAAATAAAATAATTCAATGAATGAAATATCAGCAAACTTTCGCATATTTAATAGCTTAATTAAAAGATATTACAAAAAAAATATAATTATATTATAAGCTAAGATTTTAGTAGATTTGTGTTGTTATTACAATTTTGTTAATGTACGAAAAAATTAATTTATAGTTCAAACATTGTATTTGCAAATTTATTGTCTCTTTATATTTTATATAAACACTTTTTATAAATCATTTTTTTCTATTAAATTTCCTCATTAAACTGATATTAATTTTAGACATTGCAACATACATCTGCTTTTACTTAAATACTTATCATTCTAGGTAAACTATACATTTATTAAGTGTCTTAACTTGCATTAATTAGTTCAATTAGAAATCGCTGTCTTACAGTTTAAACAAAAATCACTCGATTGTATCAAAATAATCCTATACTTTCGTTAACAAACTCATCTTATTTTCATTAAAGCTTCAAATCTAGTATGTCAATTTATTCATTAGGCTGAGTTATTTGATACTTTTTGTTTGTGAAGAGTTTTAGAAGCATGTGATCTCAACAGAAGTTCTAAATGTAAGGCTAATAAGTAATGGCCGGTGCACTTTATGTAATAGCAGCTAATGGAATTAGCATTTTACTGCGTAGAATTTCTCTAAAAAATTCTTAAAATATGTTGCTAGCATCGCTAAGAACTTCAAAGAAATGCGCCTGATTCCTGCTGTAGAAAACTGAGAAAAAAATAATGTTATAACTATTTATATATGTTTCAGCTCAAAATCCTACAAAATGTTTGCAATTTAAAAAAAAAAAATTGGATTAAAATAAATTGAGGAATCTAGATTACAACAACCTAGCCAGTAAGTAGAATTTAGAGATAGCAAAGATCGATCAAAAGCACATCAATTTAACAGATGATGGAAATATTCACTTGTATAATTGTTCACATTAGAGTTTGTTTATATTTTTCCAAAATGTAAACATTTTCATCTTACCGTAACATGTACTGCAACATGACATGTGAACTAGCAATGTAAAGCAGAGTTTTAAGTTTTTTAGACGGATGTCTCGACAAGTCATATTGTGGTATTGAAATAAGGAGTCGTCATAGCAACCTTGCATTGTTACAAAAAATGACAACATGTTACCGATACATTTATATGTATGTAAATATATATATATATAACATTATTAGTTAATTTAAGCACACACATTAAAAGCGTTATCTCTAAAATATGTTTCTAAGTTTATTAAGAAACTTATATATTTAATTACTATTATGTATTCATATAAATACAACTAAAACTAGAAATAATGCAAGCTATATGATTGCTAATGTGTTCGTCATTTTTCGTTATATTTTTTTTTTAAATATAAGCTATAATAAATCCGTATTTAAATGTAAAATATCTTTATTTTATTTTATTTTATTTATTTCACAAATAATTTCGTATTTATGAAAATTATTACTTTTAGTTACAAATAATGTACGCGGCTATGTGCTAGAAGAGAAACTACTTGGAATTAAAACAAATTATATGACAGCACAAATATTATAAAAAGAACAGCAGCTGAAGAGCGAACTACTATACAACAATCAATACATTAATGAATTCAGATGTGACAATATTTGGGGTAGGTCAGAGACGATTATTAAAAAAAACAACATATTTCTGGTATAATAACAAACAGAATGCACCAAAGTAAAAAAAAAAAAAACCCGTAAAAAATAGTTTTAAAAAAATTATATTTCCAATAATGAGAGTCGAACTGAAAACAATTTTAACACAACGTTCGCTAATGTTTCTTTGCATTTGTTCAATAAAATTCTAAACATTTGAGCACGACAGTTTGCAAAGAGACTTAAATAAAATTTTTGTTGATTTAAACATATTAGTTAATCTTTTAAATTCATGTTTTCATGTGGGCATTGAATGAGTACTTTTCAAATATTTCCATGTTTTGAATTTATTTTACTATTTTAAAAACAATTATTTTGAAAAATTAGAAACATCCAAGTTGTTTTAATTTTCCAAAAAAGAAAGATAGTCACTTTTAATATAATTTAAAATTTTAAATTTTAACACAAGTATTTCATACATAAATCACTAAGTAAGTTACAGATCTGTGGTGGAGAATGTGCTCAAAATACAACAAAAAAAAAACAACTTATTTATATCCAAGTGCCAATATTCCAGCTACAATTAAAGGATGTGATATTGCAGTTGCATGCTGACTGATGTCACTTGTGGCACGCTTGCCATATGTTCGCCACCCCTGCTATATATGTTTAAAATAATTGCTTCCCGTGCTTTCTATCGATATCAATAAGCGTAAAAGGGTAATCTTTTTTACGAATTAGCTAATGTAACTCTATTAGGATAACACTAATAAAATGAAATTAAATAAATTTGGTTTTCGCCCAATTTTGAACTTTGCTAGTGTCATACTTTCTTTATAAATTTATTATTATTTTTTAACGGCCATTGAAGTTTGACACCTAAGTAAAGATAACACATTCTGTTATAGAAAATATTTTAAAAAATGAACTTTATCAATAACATAAGGGAAATAAAAGTATTAACGGTGGGCTAAACATGGGGTTTATGATAGCCGCATTTTTTCTATTAACATGTAATGTTTTTCTTATTAATTTGTTATATATAGTTATATAAATATAATAAATATCTTGATTCATTGTTTGTTTAAAATAATGCCAATACCACTGGGTTATCAATTATACAGATATTAATTTGAAAATGTGTACTTTTTGTTTACGATCGTGTAAAATCGCAATAAAGTTTTTAAATCTACACTGGCTGTTTGATAAATCACAAATAAGGGAAGCTTGCTCTTATTGACCACGTACACTCAAATAGTTTATTCAGCTGTTGCTTTATTTCTCATTAATGAGTTAAATGAATTACCCGTGAGGCACAACTACACTCAATGACCGAATATTTTGCATTAAATGTTTAGTGACCTAAGGATATGCTAATTTCAACATACACCCCTTTCCAAAATAACATTTTTTTCTTTTAATATTATTATACGGCAGTAATTTTTTTTTATTTCTAATTAGATTAGATAAACAAAAAAAAAATATTTCACTTACTTTGAGAACAATTAGTTACTAAAATATTGTCAATGTCAGCAAAATACAAATTACGAGTATTTGCTACAAACAAAAATTTGACCTGAAATGTTGTATGCATAAAGAAAAATGTCCAGGTAAATACTTTAAAATAATATTTAAAAAAAATAATTCAACTTTATTTATTAATTTAATTATCAAAGTAAAAGCTATTTTAACACAAGTAGTTTTGAGCTGAAATAAAAAAAAATATTGGAGAAGAGATAGTATTCCAGATAATGTCTGACATGCACAAAAATGTATAAATAAACTAAGCACAACATTTACATATAAAAAAAAACAATTTATGGAAAGAAATGTCATTTAGTGCACATGAACCTAATGGAAATGACTATTACAAGTAGCAGATGACACATACACGATAATGAGATAGTGATATTATTGGCAATTTCTTTTTTACTTTTTGTTGTTCAAGCTATTATAAAAGATAATTTTAATTAGCAAAAAATGGATTACATGCAGGGACTTAATCTCAAATTCAACGCGGGCTAGGGGAGTCTTTTGCTCCTAAAAAGCGGTGTTTGTTATGTATTTAGTCGTAAATGGAATCGTGTATTATGTTTTTATAGTATTATCATTTTTCTTACATACTTAATATAAGTAGTTAATGAACAAATGAAACGTACGTGCAACAATGTGAATGACATCAATGTATTATTTGATAATTTTTTTTTAAGAATGGTTTTAAGTTGAGCAAACTGATATATTTTAAACAATATATAATAAAAATAATTGCAAAAAATGAATTAAAGTCATTTTGCTATTGTAGGATGTTTTCAAGTCCTATTGAAAGTCACCAAGTCCACCCAGATTCAATGGAGTAGGCTACCTGTTTATTAGTTGGAAATGTAAAGGCGGCTAGGCGTTGTGCTAACCGCTAACCACACAATCTCATTATATGCCAAGGTTATTGAAACAGATGAATTCTACACTTCATCTACCCACATGAGCCCTTTGGGGCTTAAGAGAACTTTACTTTTTACGATCCTAAATTTGGCGCATTCTCCAGTGTTATTTGGCGCAATATTTCGACACTTATTATCTGAACAAAGTAAAAATAGTTTTCAGTTTCTTGTTTTTAAGAATTAAAAAAAAAAATGTTTTATTTATTGCTTATAAACTAAAAATGACATTTATTTTTTATTTTGCTTATATTGCAGTATTTGGACGAATTAAATAAATTTTGGCGCTTATTGCTTAAAAAAATATCCAGCAAAGCTGGCAACGCGACATGCTCTTTTGGCTTAAAGTTCATATAAACCTTACCTTTTTGTAACTGTAATTAATTTTATGATGCAAGAGACAAATAGATGCATGCTGTATATTTAACATGGGAATAATAAATCGTTTGATGTGTGTTCTCTAGCTAATATGTTCTACAGTATACAAACTATACTATATCAATCATTTGATAACTCGTAAAAAATATTATTTCCTTTCTATCAGCATTTATTTTAGTTTATATTAACAACAACCTAAAAACCAATGGTAAAAACTCACATTCTAAAGGCTGTTTTTGGTATCAATAATATATATCATTGTGTTTTAAAAGTTTCATTAAACTCCTAAAGACTCATCGGGACAGATGAACTGCCGAGAATTCTTCCGTTTCAGTAGCCTCGGCATTTTAAAAGAATTATTTAGTTAGCACTACGCCCAAACACATTTACTCATTTATTTAAATGCAGATACGAAATTTAAGTTGGGTGGACTTGGGAACTTACACCTGGACCTGAAAAAAATCCCAAGGTTCTTAATGAGATTCAAATCTACGAATCTCTGATTGATAGTCGAGCACTCTACAACGCACGACCATACGTTAAAGAATTATGCTTCACTATATACTTGACGAAAACAAATTAAAAGATAAACATATTCAACTAGCTAGCTATACGGTCATAAATCCACTGAAAGTTGGACATCTTAAAAGTTTCTAAAATTGATGAAGGTAAATTTGTCAATCTGAATGAACTCATTGACTAAGATATTAACATTTTTTTTAAGCAACATAAACAGGTGTGGTAAAAATAAGATTTGATCTATTACATTAGATTACATAATAATATTTTTATAAGTAGAAATAAAAAAAATTTGGTCTTCGACACGATTCTTCAAATGTAAGTCAAAAGTTATTTTAAAAACTATATCTTTTTAAAAACATCTAGAGAGTTTTTTTTTTCTTTATCATATTGATGAACTTTGGTTATTTATTCATTTGATTTATAATATTAAACATAAGTGAATACAAAGATTTTCATAAGATCACTTATTGAAATCCAAAGTTAATACTATTCCTCTAATCCGTAATGCTTAATTTGTGTTCCATTTATTATATACTTTATATAACTTAACCTGAAAATGGCCTTCCCTTTTTGGTATTAAGGTATTTACACTACGCCATTCAAAACTATCCTTTTCAACTTGGATAAATAAATGGCTGGTTGATTCATTGTCAGTTGTGTAGACTTCCAGTGTTACTTCATCTGCAGATATTTAAAAAAATAAGTTATTAAGCGGGTTTTCAAGTTTAAATCATCACTGATAAATTTAAGACGAAATCAATCAACTATGTATCCTTTTTTTTCATAAATTACAAAGAAATTGGGCCAAGAAAAATCAAAATAAAAATAAATGTGTCATATAATTTGCAGTCATAAACTAATATTTTGATTCCAGCAGACCGTATTTAACTTAGAAAGCACAAAGCTTGTCCGGATCGCGGTGTGTGGGAAATCCGTTCTATAAATAAACGACCTCCAGAAGTAAAAAGAACAATAGTATTTGATAAAGTTATCACGTGACCAACAAAAACAAAATTCAAAATGGCGTCATGCCCGTGTCTCGATTCAATATATTAATATTAAATATTAAGAATAATTAATAATATAATTCAAATTAGTTTAGTTTTTATAACAACAGATATCATTTTAAAATCGTCAAACGTAAAAAAATTATAAGACTAGGTCACTAGCGAGCGCTTTCCTTAAGTCCTTTTAAAAAGTCAATATAATATAAAAACAAAAAAGAAATTCTGTAAATTTCTATACAAATTTAAGTTCTCAGCTATTATCATATTTTATTTTTTTTTAATTAAATAGGGCTTTGATGTATTTTAAGTTACAAAATAAGATTTTATAGGCTTAAAATAAGTCAAGTGGAAATAACTGTTACAAAAATAAATAATGATTACGCCCCTTTGTTTAGCTTATAATCTATATATAATATATAAGTCCCTTAGGAACCCTGAAGCCCGGCCCTGAGAGGTCCTATCGCAAAATGAACTTTTGATGTACACATGGCAGGCCAAGACCTACAAAATGATATATACATCATGGGTCTAGGACTTATGGTTGCTGATATATAGGGCGCTCCTTTGTTAATATAGCTTATATAGTAAAAAACGGTACTTAATACGCCCCCTGTTTCGGCCCTCAGTGGTCAGATCGCAAAATGAACTTTTGATGCACACATGGCAGGCCAAGACCTACAAAATGATATATACATCATGGGTATAGGACTTATGGTTGTTGAGTCTATGGTGATGACGGACAGACAGACCGACAAAACGGGGACAATAGAGCTTTTTTTTTTTTCGAAAATGCTCTAAAAATAATCGAGCAATTTTTTTTATTTTTTTTTAATAAGCCGAAAGGCTCAGTAACTTCGGACTTGCTTTCTATACTGACTATTCAGGTTCGATTCCTCACTGGGACATATTTTTTTTTTGTTTCATTTTTTTTTTTTTAGAATTTATCTTTTTGGATGTTTTAATGAAAAATAACTAATTAGATCTCTTTGACATTTTTTAATTGAAATAATTTATCCCTTAGGATGTTGTAATAAGAAGAAACAGCTAATTAGATTTTTAGCTTTTTCATAACTTAAAAAAAAAAATTTTGAAAAAATGTTTCAAAGCTGAACACAGAGGCGTACCGTACCTAAGGTGGGGGAAATATTAAGTACATACGAAAAATAAAGAATTCCACGCGTCGTTCGACGGGCTAAAATACTTGTAAAAAAAAATTCTGCACTTAGAAATCCGTGTTAATAGTTGATATTAAAGAAGACAGTAAGACTAATTCGCGCACATTACTTTTGCAGCGGATCAATTAGTACTATTTTTTATTAATTTAAATGTATATTATTTGTAAAAAAAAAAGCTCGACAAGTAATCAGCCAGTTGTAAATATTACATTGCTAAGGACATAGTAAATGAACCGATTGTTACTCGGCCTGGCAGTAAGACCAGAAGTCTTGTCCGTTTGCGTGTAGTTTTTAAACTCCCTACTTTTTTAAAACTTGCAATAGACCAAAAATCCTTTAGATTGGCTGTCCCCGTTTTTTTGCCCTGGATTATATCAACGCTAAGCTTTTATAAATTGCGTTGATGTATTGTGATTGTAATCGAATTAGCAGACGCCTCTGTTTATGAATTAGTCTCATATTAAACATTTTATTGAGATAAAAACTTTAGTTGCGAATGCAACGGGCAACTACCAGTATTAAATATATTGCCATTTAACTACTTAAGGTAGCACCATGAATGACAAATTATCTAATTGCGAATGTATGATTCTAATGTTCCCCAAACTATTTTTTTTCAATCGCAGCCTTTCGTTCCCCTTTTAATTATTAAAAGTCTTATGAGTAAATACAGCATAAATAATTGAATGGAATCTAGGATTAAATTAACACATATTATTTTGGGACAGCTGAGTCCCTAAAGATTGATGACGAAATTTAACCAGAAAATTCAAGTTTATTTCATATACACATTATAGTATGTGGCGTAGGGAATGTGTCGTACCATCGCGCTATATAGCCGGCTTTAACTAGTTTCTTTGATACGTCATTTTTAGTGAGGAATGTGGTATATTGAGATAGCTAAAGAGAATATACAGAAAGTGGGAAAATAGAAAACAGATTCGGGAAAAGTAGGCATTACAATGACAGCAACAAAGTGAGCCATTGTTTGGGGATTGGGTGGGAGAAAGTATACACAAAACATACAAAATATAAAGGGGAATAAAAGATACGTATTATATAGAGGGAAGTAAAGCACATAATAGGCTGTGGTGATGATGAAGAAAATACGTTCTGACTACTTATAAACAACTATGCCTTAGACTCTTTGGAGTGTCATGGGTACAGATACTAGTATTAATTAATAGGCATATTGTAACAATAGCTTTATGTATATCCCTACAACTTTAGAACCACTGTTCATTTGGTTAGTCAATATTGAAAGTTCATGGGGCCAGTACACATTTATATATTTTGATAATTAAACATCCAGCGTTAGATATATATTGTTATAATTCTGCTTCGACCCCCCCCCCCCACCTGGTCGCACCCTTGCCCCGAGATGAATGATGCAATCACGGCTTTTGTACGCCTACAAATTATTTATCCGGTCGTTCACCCCATGCCTTAGTACAAGTGATGCACTAGTGTTATTTGCACTGTAACCCACGCAATGACCTTCACCCTCCATTCTGGTGGGGAACAGATGGATTTAGAGTGGGTGGCGCTACCTAAAAAAAGAACTGTGCTGTGATTCAGACGAACAAAGAACAAGGGATAACGAGAGAACACATTAAACAGGAGATCCGATGCAAAGGGCGGAGAGGACGGACAGAAGAAGTGGAGAGCCCCAGGTCTGTTGATGCTGCGAGTTCGTTATAAGCACATCGCCAGCGATAACACGTAGACTCGTTTCAACTGGATTAGTTGTACACATGATTGACTTTTTTGTTTGTGTACGTCGTCTTGACTATTATAACCTGTACATTGTAGACTGTGAATAAACCTTATTATTCAACTAACGAACCCACGTGTCCTTTGGTGCTAACCTAGACAAAGGGATTTCGGAAGTTCGCAACAACATATATAAATATAATTTAATATATATTTCATATACACACTTTTTGGAACGACATATTGTTACAAAATAATATAAGCAACAATTCTGCCAATTTTTATAGCTAAAACCTAATTTCTTTATAAAATAATATGACTTTACAAGAAAAAAAATATTAAAAAGGCATATTTTGAAGAAATCAAGGAAAAACATCCAGAATTACATTTTTTATGTAAATACCTTCTTAATTTATAATACCCCCCCCCCCAGGCACATTAATTTCATCAAGATTATCACGCGAGCATCTAGCTTCATTTTGTTTACGCTTAGTCTTTTTCCTTTTTTCTCAAGTTTTTTTTTTTTAGAAGAAATCCTTTTTTATCTGCGCTGAAATATGATGATATAGTGTGATCCCCTAATTCTAATTCCAAGAGTTTAAAATATATTTTACTTCATTCCCTATCATGATATACTATAGTGGAATCGTGCTCTGTTACTTTTAGTCTTTATTTTTTATCTACAAACAGTTTTTGGGCACCTTTTCCGGATTAATTTATGTGATACTTGTTAGCGTTTTCAGTCCACCGTGAGTGACTATATTCAAGAGAGATTGATACGAATGGTCATGAAATATAGGTTTTATTGCTAAACGTTATACATTCTGGAAGTATATTTTTGTAATCATTATTGAAATGTGCGTCTTTAGGACACCACTTACCACAAACCTCATGCAGCCAACTCCGATGCTTGGATATAACTAAAATATGATTTTTCATCCTATAAATATTCTCAATGTTATTACATATCGCAAATCTGAAATGCCCTCGAATTATTTGTATAGCTGATTTCGGTAAGTCTGCATGCACAACCTATTCTGTTTACATTTTATTAATTTCTTATAAACTTTACACTTGCATTCCTAAACTTTATCCATTAATTCCCCCCCCCCCCTTCCCATTTGTTTAAGCACGTGCCCACAACATTCAATTTTTTTATACCCAGATCAGTAATGAAATAGCCTCAGAAACTTTTTTAGAACTTTTAGAATCAACACCTCCATGGTAACCGGTGTATTTAAGCTCATATTTATCATAAGGCCTTTTTGAAATTATTTAATACTCCTTGGCTTTCATCGCTCCAGAGGAACATTTGTGGTTTTAATCAAATTTTGCATTATGTTTTTCTTTCCATAGATTAACATCTGATTCTAAAATTTTTTGTATGTGCATCAAATATCACAATGATTGCTGCCAGCACAATAGTCTATTACTTTAGTAGCCCCCCCCCCCCCCCGGGATTACGGATATAAGAGTTGAGACCCCATGTATTGAAACAAACCCACGTTCATTCATTCTTCAAAAATCTAAATAATGATCATTTGAATAATCTTTACATACAAAAAGTAGTATATGAAACATGGTAAATGGCATTAGTGGTTTTGCATATAATATTAAACAAGCAATTAAGCCTGTTCCATTCTGGACACAGGACGTGTTAGCGCATTTTCATGTTATGTATCAGTACGTATGCTATCTTTCAGTAAATATTTGTAAATTTTGGAAATGTTTATAAATTCAATTGTGTAATGCATATATCTGTAAAAAAAAAAATTATAAAGACGTTTCTTTATATTTGAAAAAAAATTATTTTCTCTTAAATCTAACTACAAGTGGTTTGCGGTTACTGAAATAGGACTCATAATTGAAAACATTCGAAATTATAGTCATTTAATCGAAAACTCCGTCAATTGTTGCATAGCTCTGATACTTTCAATTAAACTCAGAACACAAGCTTACTATTTCATTTGATGAGTTTCTTAATAAATCTTGGTGAAACTACGTGCTGCAGTATTTCGCACCAAATGAACGGGTTATTGAACGTACAAGGTGTATATATAATATATAAGCCCCTTAGGAGCCCTGAAGCCCGGCCCTCAGGGGTCCTATCGCGAAATGGACTTTTGATGTACACTTGGCAGGCCACGACCTACAAAATGATATATACATCATGGGTCTAAGACTTATAGTTGCTGAGATATAGCGCTCCTTTATTAATATAGCTTATATAGTAAAAAACGGTACTAAGGACCCTTTTACGGCCCTGAGAGGTCAGATCGCGAAATGGAAAAAGTCATTTCTTGGCAGGCCAAGACCTACAAAATGATATATACATCATGGGTCTAGGACTTATGGTTGTTGAGATCTAGGGTGATGACGGGCAGACGGACAGACAGACAGACAAAACGGGGACAATAGAGCATTTTTTTTCGAAAATGCTCTAAAAAAATCGGGTATTTTGTCACACAAGTCAATTAATGAATTAAATGTACAGTGTCGTGAGAATATAAAAGATAACCTTTTATAATTATATTTTTTTTGTATATTTTTTAAAAATGTTTCAAGTTCTAGATTGTCAAATACTACCGTCTATTAAAACAATTTAATAGTTTTATTTAATAAAAAGAACATGCATTAAAACATGCATTAATTAGAATTTTATTTGTTTGACTTGAATACGATAAATTATTAGTCTGATTGTTAATTTTAAGATATATACAAATAAATAAAGATAACAGAGAATGGTGATTTAGGTTATAAATGTGTTTAAAAAATGAACAAAAGAATTACCATTTCTCATGCGGTAAGAAAATTGAAGGCATTTATTCTCTAACCCTAATACATCATGGGGGATTCAATGCAATAATTGGATTCATCAGCTAAACATTTCAAGACGTTACCTGAAAAATACAGAAACATCGTTTTAAAAGAAAAAAATTAGTATATATATTCATTATAATGTTATAGCCCATACCTCTTATCTATAACGTATTAAAATAGCGCACACAAAAATAAATTAACGCTTCTAGATGACAACATTCTCACCTAGACCAAAAGTCATTCATGCACCCTGTTCGCCTACCTTATACACATTAAATTTGTTCAAACCAGCTTGACTCATAATTGGCAGTTAGAGCAGAAATATAGATTAATAAAAAAAATAAAAAAGTATTTATCAAGGGATGTTCCGTGTATGTGCTGTTGGTGAATTAACATAATTTTATTCAGTAGTTCATTATTATATTGATATTATATCCACTTGTTAAGGTTTGTGAGTAGTTTGGCGAAAACATGTCAACTTTATTCCTTCAATCCTTTAATTCCAATACTACCTAGTTAACAGTAAAAAGTTACCCCCACCCATTCCTACACAGGCAATTAATTACGTCATACAAACAGGGTTGAACAGTTACTGGCTACATATTAGAGATGAATAAGAGCTTAGCTGGACGATTGGTTAGAAAGGAAATGTGTGTAAGTATCTACGTGTGGGCGGAAGAGTAAAAAAAGGGACTCGACATTATCAAACTGGACATTCGAAGGAAAGACAAAGAATTAATGAGAAAGAGACACACAAAGAGAGAGAGAGACTGAGAGGGAGTGAGAGAGAGAGAGAGAGAGAGACAGAGAGAGAGACAGAGAGAGAGAGCAGTTACTCTGCACATTGTATTTATGATATGTTGTGCCACACAGAGCCTCCAGACTGTTTGAAACTGTTGAGTCTGTAACAAAGTTTGTATTGCAAACTACCAGTTGTTATATGTGGGAAAATAGAAATACGAGTCCGACACAATAAGCCACTAATTCACCAGACATCGACGCAGGTATCGTCTATAAGGAAACCTTGAAAACATTAGTACTCTTATATTCATATTAAATATCAAAACGCAGAACATGACATTAAACGGTAAAGATTGCTACAACATGAGATGTAAAAACTAGGATGGACTGATTTTTTATTTTTTATTCTAATAGTTCAAAATGGTTGCCAAATGGTGTAAGTATTGACTACCTAAAAAGCTTATATTTATTGTAACGTTTATCTGTGCTCCTAAAGCCTTCAAATTTTAAAGGATACACAATTTAATACATTATAACAATTTAGAATGAAAACGACATATCAATAGTGATATTCGTAATTTTCATATATGACTGCTGAACTAAATTATGTTTATGAAGTTCCTTGCACCATCTTCGCACGACGGTTTTATTTTAACTCTTTCCGGACAGCATGTACTTCATGCTGTTATAACTTTTTGAATTGTAATATAAAGCATCCATTTGGGACCATAAATTGATTGTCAATATTTTTGATTGTAGGGGTTAAAACCTGTTTTTTTGAAGTACCAGGAAGGATTTACAACACAATACTTATAAGTACCGCTCATTTTTTTTTTATTTTAAAAGTCGGTCATATCCATTTAAAAAAAAATTAAGAATATAAATACAAGATAACAACACCTTTAATTATAAAAAAAACACTATAAATTCCCTGAAACAAACATTCTTAAGATTTATACAAATAATTTTTATTTACAAACAAGCAATCTAAGCCTGGATACAAGACGTATTAGAGCATTTTCCTTTTATAAGTAAGGGAAGTAAGTCATGTTGAATAACATTTACAAAAATAAATAATGAGTTACGCCACTTTATACGCCCTTTGTTTATATAGCTTATATAGTAAAAATGGTATCTAATAATCCCTTCTATTCGGCGCTCAGAGGTCAGATCGCGAAATAGACTTTTGATGCACACATGGCAGGCCCAGACATACAGAAAGATATGTACATCATGGGTCTAGGACTTAAGGTTGTTGAGATCTAGGGTGATGACGGACAGACAGACAGACAGACAAAACGGGGACAATAGAGCATTTTTATTTCGAAAATGCTCTAAAAAGATAAATTCACCCAATACATAAAAATGTAACAAATGTTATAATTTTTAAAATTAATTAAAAAACAAAAAGTAATGAAATAAATCAACAAATTTTGAATTAATAAAAATATTAATAAATGAAGTTAATCAACAAAAATAAATTTCGTTATGAAATACATAATATGAACAATTAAAATTGACTAAATGACTAACCACTATTTCCAGTCATAAAATAAATAAAAACAACCTTACTAAACATTTTTAGTTACTAATTAAAAACAATGTCAAGATCTCGGATAAACCAAAAAACATTACATGTTATGAAATAAACTAATACATTTTTTAATTTGTGGGATAAAACACCAACCGACATTTTAATGTATAAAATAAAAATAAACCGAACACTGGATGAAAACTAAACAAGCAACATTTCAGGTAATTAAATAAACAAACATTTCAGGTAATTAAATAAACAAACATTTCAGGTAATTAAATAAACAAACATACATCTTAGGCTGACATTGAGTTTATGCATTTAACTACACAACTAAATATGAAAAAAAAAAACATTATTTTTTTCTTCTTGTGGCTGCAAAAAAATATATTTATTTTGTTCAAAGGTCTGGACAGATTGTTATTAATTTATACCTTGAACAAAAACTTTGTGAAATTAGATCATGTTAAGATAATTCAAATGAACCGATAAAAATATGGTACTTTTCAAAGTTGGACCAAGCATTATTACCCCATGAAGTCAATCAAACAAGTCTTTAAGCTCTGGCTTTAAATCAGATGGCTAAATAAGTAAATTTGATGTATACCAAGGTAGGGGAACTGGTTGTATGAAGGAATTTTGGTTTAGGTGAGTATGTTGTCATCAATCTAGTTGAGGACTTGAGGTGTGATCATAACAATTTCCTTGCATCTATTTCTCAGAATAGTTAAAAGAACATGATGTTTATGGCCGCGATACCATTAGAAGCAAGAGGCGAGGTCTCCCAGTGGGTTTAATTTAAGACAAAAGATAGCTAGAAGTGACTTTGATTTCAGAACAAGTTCTGATCACACCATGTTCCTAAAATAAATGGAAAACAGGAAGGTTATTTTAGCATTCCTCCAGTTCTTCATTTAAAATAATAACACAAAAAGATGCCGCTGATACATAAATCAAATGCCCTGTACATTAGGGGTATGGCTAAAATATCATAATATATTTCGCGAAGCTTTGTATCACAAATACAGAAAAAGTTTGTTTTGCACAAAAAAAGTTCACCCTCCAATTGACACTAATATTTTTAGAACATACAAACATTTAAATATTTCGAAAAAATTGTACTATTATAAATAAAAGTGACACAAAAATAATAATAATATTGTTACAATATAAAAATGTACATTTCTATTGTGCATTAGTTATAAAAAATTGAATGTTAAATTTTTCAATGCACTTACGAAATGGAAGTAAATATTGCATCACTTTAATTGCATGCTCTGCAGAGAAATTTGAACGCTGTAATAGCATAGGTTTTGGATCTGTAAACCAAATGTTTAGTATAATTTTTAAAGCCTTTGTATGCTGCCAACAAGCTCATAAAATATTATCAAAGCTAGAGGGATCGAAAAACTGGGCAGAGAACTAGTTCTAATTCTGTAACAGTTTGACTGCACCAATTCTCCTTCCAGTATTTGCTGACGTTGTGTCAAAGACAATCATTGTAATTGAAGGCTAGAGTTCATATTCACTGATCACAGTTTTTGTTCCGGAAAATTCGAGATGAGTAGAATAGCAGGCCAGGACCTTAAATGGGCTTCATAGCATAAGAAAGAAAGTAAAATGATTTTGTTCCATTGAATATTGTCTCCTCTTTAGCATTTGTCAGCTGAAGAACAGAGAGTCTGACATCCCCTTTTTTTCATTTTATTTAACAAGAACCTCATATATTTTATATGTATTGTCTTTCCATCAAAGCGTAAGCTCAATTGCTCTTTTTTAAAGTTTTCCTTGCAATTTCTTTTTTATCTGTCTCCTTTCATTAGACAAGGTTTAAAATACCTTCCTTGTACTCAATTTTTCTGCAGTCACTAAACGCATTGAAGAAGCAGTTTTTTAATGGTTTCTTATTATTATCTTCACTACTACTGGGACACTGATCTTTGCTCACAAAATATTCTTTACTCGCATAATCTTCTTGATTCTAAACTGGTAAGACATTTGACTCAACTATTTTTTCAGTAAAGCTTTCCGTGACTAACAATTTTTTTTAATTAATTTAATTTTTCTTGGGTGAATCTTTTGTTAATCATCTTCTCAGGTACAATAGCCTACTGTTCCTTTTGTTGAAATCTGAAAAGCTTAGAACTATCTGTCTTCTCGGCACAATCAATCTCATTTCTTATCTGATACATTAAACATCGCTGGGAAATCATAGATTTCAGGTCTTATATAATGTTTTTCAAACTTCTTAACAACAATAAAAAGCACCTGTTTTATAATTGTTAACAATATGTAGTTCAAATGGAATGTTTTGTATTTGATCAAGGCTTTCAACAGTAATATGCTTTCGTAATTTAATGCTATTTCAGAACTGCACTAGATTTGAAGAACCAATTCTCTTGCTCTTCTCAAACACTTGATTTTTTTGACATAACTGCATCCATAAACAACACAAATACTAATTATACATTTAATAGTTGCCAACTAAAGTGCTGACAGTTCATGGAACAACAAAGAACAAAATTACAGTTAAAATAATAAATGCAAGTCTGACATACGATTAACTGATTGAACGGACTTTCCGACCACGGACTGTTCGACCCCGGTCAGTTCGATCCCGCGACACTTCGACCCCACGACACTTCGACCCCGGGACATTTCGAACCCGGACATTTCGACCCTTGTCAACCTGTTAAAATGTGTTTGAATATTTATTTAGTTTTATGTTAATTAACTTTGTTCAAATTATGTAAACAAATTATCGCACAAAGTAAAACTATCAACATGAGAACCACAGTGGTCAAAAGCAGTGGTGGAGTGTCGGCCAAAATATTCGCCGACACCGGTGTCGGCATTCCATCAGCCGCCGACACCGACACCGGTGAAGAAGGCAAAGTGAAATAATTCTGTATATTTTCCCTGTATATATCTCATACTATATATATATATATATATATATATATATATATAAAGATGCACATATAATTGAAAATTGATACTTTTTTTTTGGATATCGATATTTTTATAAAATTTAATGTATACTTTCAATAAACAATACATACTATTTCTGGTTAAATATATTAAAGTATGTAGTGAAGCATATTTGTTTAACATATATTTACTTTTGTTACTGATTCCTTATAAAAACAAAGTATACTTATCATCAAAAGAGGAAAAAAAAATGTTTCAATAAGCATTTATTGAATGCAGTACCTTGTGAAAAATAAAGAAAATGTACACACATTTGGGCAGATTCAGCATAATAAATTTTTGGGCGCACATGCAAAACTTATTTATCACCAAACACATCCCATTTTTTATTTCGAGAACTTTCACATAATGTTGCTAGCTAATTCTAAGTCTATAGCTTGAAGTGTTTTAAGTTCTATTTTAAATTGACTGAATATATTTACTTCGATCATTTGAATTTTGAATGCCACTAATGTAAAACTGCTATAGTTTCGAGATTGATCATAATTTTTTTAGTACCCTACTGGTAATATTGCCTTTTCTCAATCAGCTGTTTACCACGTAAAAGAGATATTGACAGTATAATTACATCCTACAGTGTATAATCAAATCGACTGGTAATAATCGTGCACATATTATGCAACTATAAAGTTTGATACAAATTTGATATATACCGGTACATTTGCAACGTTTTCCTATCTTTCCTATTCATTATCGGGAAGTTGCCGCTCTAAATTATAACCAAACTGGCCGGCTGCCTTGGCACCCACTAACATAAGGGTCCCCAAACCCCGGGCTGCCCATGAAACGTTATTTTAATTCCTTTTTTTTATTGTTGTGTATTTTCTTCAGGATATTGCGACGCCTATCCTTCTCGGGACGCGGTGAAATTATCAAGCGTCAATCGGTTCGCGGCGAGAAAAATGTTGTGGACAACTGCACAAACACACACACCACTTCTGTATCTTACTAAGCTTTGAAAACTAGTTTGTAGTCATTTTTTTTTCCGACCCCACCATGAATACACCTAATTTTATAGATGAATATTTGTAATGTAATTACTAAATAACAAACGTAAATAAATAAAATTCCCGAACTGTACAGTTAAATGTGTTTATTTTTATAATGATGCACATGGTGCCGAGCTAGGCTGGTCTCTTAAATAGTAATCTTGAAAATATTTTTCAGCTTCTAAACCAGACAAGGGCAATCTACGTTCCGTTAAACGTTTTGATTTTACCCGCAGTACACTACCCTTGTTTCATTAACATTGATAACATTTACATTTATGTTAGCTCAGGTCAAGTATTATAAACACACCATTGATCTGCTCTTGGTCCAGCCCTTCAATCAAATTTAAGAACCTATTGTGGTTCTTCAGTAGTTATACATTAACTTCTCTTGCAGCATGTCCATTACGATGAAAAAAAAGTTATCAGTTGTACATATAACATTGAAAGGCCACGAAAAACACTAAATAGGGACATCAAGAGTGGCTGCAGTCTATGGTTTACTTCAAGATATCCCACAGTATGCGGGATGTTATTTTTATAGTAAACCTGAAACGGCATATTCGATACTTTTAATAAGTTCTCATTTATGTGTAGGCTTATGCTCAAATATTGGTCAAGATTATTATTAACGATTGCCTAAGTCAGCAAGTCACTGCAAAGTACAGACATATTCAACAACACTAGAGCAATGATGCTTGGAAGTTTATAAGTCGTCATTCAGAGAATGCAGAATGCTGAAAAAAATCACGGCAAGGGCTACAGACAATGATAAAAGATGGTTGTTCCAGACCTATTTTTTTTTAGAAAAGAGAGAGACGTATGAAGAAACTGCATATTTAACAATTAATTGAGGAAGGAATCTTTATTCTACACCCGAATTAAATCTGAAATATGTAGTGGATAATGTTATGTATTGTAATAGGTTTCCCAATTTTCAGAACGGTGTGTGAGGGGGGAGGGGGTGACGCCTCAATAGCTATGGTCTTGGCTTTTATATGGTGCCACTGTGACATAGATTGGTAATGTTTCAGTCGGGCTGAGAGAATTTAAGCTGGGGAGTGTGTTAGTTTAGAGTTCACTTTGATTGTAGAAACATTTGAAAAGGATCATTCTTTGAAGTTCTAAAAGACTTGAATAGGTTTGCGTGTAATCTTTCTCCAACATGGATATTGATAGAGAGATGCATACTAAATATTTCTTATGATTTACAATGATTGAGTGAATAACAGAGTGAACATAGCCAGTAGCTTCATATTTGCTTTCAGTTACAATTCTGTTAATGTTGACAAGTCGTTGTACTGTAAAGAATCTCGCTTTGGAAAAAAACATATTTGTTGATAAACAGATTTACCAAGTATTTATGTAAAAAAGAAAAGAAGAACTAAAGAAAACTTTAAAGTAAAGATTGGCTAAGAAGTATCTGACGTTGTTCTGGATTAATTAATTAAATTTCTAGT